>VWZT01000946.1:26283-40169 GCA_013397055.1 Pachycephala philippinensis
TCTCCTATTCTTTTTCATAGCTGAAGGTTAAGCCTTGATGCTTACACAAACCCTAGCCATAGCAG
This sequence comes from Pachycephala philippinensis, assembly GCA_013397055.1. NCBI lineage: Eukaryota > Metazoa > Chordata > Aves > Passeriformes > Pachycephala > Pachycephala philippinensis. The sequence continues at coordinate 26,349 of VWZT01000946.1, forward strand.
ACGATTCTTCTTCCATCGGATCCCTCATAGCATTGTTGTCTAGTCTAAAAGCTTCATTAAAATTCAGACTTCCACTCCTACCTGATTATTCCAGCAGCAATCCGCAGGAGGTCTGACAAGACCCGGGCAGGTGGCAATCCCTGTCACATGCGATAGCTTCCACGCTGCCTTTTTGGAAAGTGGCCAAGACCAGCACCAGAAGCACCGACATTCAGAAAATAACAAATATAACAAAAGATATTTGGGGCGGGGAGCAGGGGGGATGTGGAGCAGAAGTGCCAACATTCAGACAACCCAGAAGTTCTGAGGGGCCTTGTGGGCAATCCACACTCTGGAGGTGCCACAGACCTCATTTATCCCTGCAGCTTAACCTCTCACACAGATTAAGTTCTTGAAAAGGAAAAAAAGAACTCTCCCTACTCTTCTCCACATACGACATACACCTCTGCAGGGCAGCCAACCAACAACAGCACAACGTAGTGCACATCTGCCTTGGAGATCTTTCTTTCTCATTTTGGCTCCAAAGGAAATATGATTCACAAATGAAAGGGCACTTTACCAGGCTTACAGCACAACTCGGAGGAAATTCAAAGTTTTTATGTTGAACCGTTGTTTCAAAGAGAAAACTCCCAAAACCAAAATGTTATTCTCTTTAAATGATAGAAAGCTGCTTTTTGCCACATCCTTCCTTCATGAATATGGCAAAGCCAAGAGCAGTATTTTTTGCGTGCTGCAGTGCCTCCTTCTTTAATAGTCTAGACTTCATGTAAAAAACCATTTTCTCCTTCTGTAACTGACTCTGGATTCACTAAGCATGCAATAAATTAAAATTACATTTATTAATGAATGACCATCTTCATTCATAGGAAATGCTGTTATGGACCTCCTCTGAAAGGGTTAAAGTGCTTTTTGGCTGCTTACCACTTACTATCAATTTGCGTAGTTAACCCAGTGGGGACTAAGGAGTCAGGCTGGGAATAGCTATATGTTTCCAGTGTACATCTAGGATGGAAGCCTGACATTGTATAAAGTAAAAGAAGATGGAGTAGTGCAGAATACTTATTTTAAGTAAGGACTTTATCCCATTTCAGCAAAAAGGATCAAGAATGTTTATAAATAAACCATTGATTGCAAATACTTTAGACTCCACCACAACAGGCTAGCAATAAACAAGAGATTTCTGTAATATTAATTCTGGTTTAAGCAGTAACTGTATGCATGCTGAGGAAAATTAAATGACACCAAAACACTTTGTGTGGGGACAAGTCGTTCGTACCATTTTATGGTGCTGCATGAATGGTAAATAATATAATAACATAACTGCTTTCTACAAAACCTGATCACACGTAATTTCTCCCAATTTATCATGCTAGTTCATACCAATAAGTTCCCAAAGGAGCATCTTTGTTAGCAGCAAGTATTGATTTCTGAGCTCAGACTGCATCTTCCTACTATTACATTTCACTTGAGAAATTAAAATGTTTCTGAAAACTGGCAGTGGGGCAACACACCATCTTCCTGGGAAGGGAACATTACAAGGCATTTACTGCTGTCAGCGCCAATTCTGTTTACAAGGCTGTAGTGCATGGGAAACCTTTTTGCATTACTAATGAATAACAACTTCTGAAAGATGGGAAATTAATTTGATAAGAAGCCACCCAAACCCTTGCAGAGCAGGATAAAGGTATCCAGGAGGAATGCATAAACAGGATGGCTGAGTCGGCAGGGCAAAGCAGGAGGGCTGTCAGAGCAACATTTTGACTTTCCTAGGAGAGGCTACTCACGGAACTGCTTCCCTGAGCCCTGAATGCCACATGCGCAGGGCACTGATTTCACACCCAGCTTCACCTTCTGGCCTTCTCTGTATGGCCCTACTCATATCTACAGCAGTAGTAGGTCTGGCAAGAGCCAGGAAGGTGCTGAGAGCTTCAGACCTCCCTAATTAACTCCTTAGTCATCACAGCCCTTGATCTTTCTCGTATGGCCTGTCTTCCTTGTACTAATCCAAGAAATCAGGAGAAGTGCTGACAAAAGTATAATTACTTGGTCTGTTGTTTTATGTTATGGAGCATTTGGTGGCAATACTGCTTGAAGGTGTTCCTGTTCCCCTTGCCTGCCCCACTGCTCGCTCCGGGTGGGGAGACCACTCCAGCAGCCTTACTCCAAGCTGCTTGAGGAAATGTCTCAGCTTTAAAAAAAATGAAACCTGCAAACAAACAGACACCACACCTGAGACAGACCCCTGCGTGTGCAGAGGGGAGATTAGAAATGAAAGCTGATTTCAGGGGAGAGACCCAGAAGCAGGGCTGCCTCAAGCTTGGATCATCGCCAAACACTTGGTAGCCTTATACATATGGACGTTCAGGGAGATTTCTCCTCCAGGAGGAACTCACTGTATTTTGTATGCCAGGAGACAGCCATGGCTAGCACTAAAATTGCTACCAAATGTGATAATATTTCCATTAGGGAAGATGTGTTTGTGTCTGTGTTCAGCTAGGATACCTTTATGCCTAGAGAGTTATTAATCAGCGCTCCTTCCTTTTTATTCTGCACTCTCAAGTCTGATTGGTATTTTTGTCTCTGAGGTAGAGACAAATTTATTGTTTTTTCTTTCTAATACCATTAAAGCTTTGTCGTTTTGGCTTTGTGAGATACTTTATTTAATCAAAAATGAAAAGAAGGGATTTTATTTCCACAAAGACTAGGAGGAGGCAAGAGCTGGTATTACCAAGCTTTGAGAACAGTTTCTATCAGGAAAATTATTCTCCAAATGGAGGCTGAGGGCACTGACTATGGTGAACTGAACTGCGACATGTAATTTCATTACTTTGGCTGGGCTAAGCTGCCTAAGCTTATTGCTGCCTTCAGCAAGGGAGCACGTTGGCTTGCAGCCACAGTGGAGGGATGTAAAAGGCTTGACGGTTGCTACAATTTTCTCAAGTGCCTAAAAAGTGTCCAGTTGGTCATTAGCTGATCACCTCTTGGTTTAAACAGATCGCACACTGCTGTAATCTGAAAACACCCTGGTTAGGCAGCATTGCTGTTACAGACTTGCTCTTGAAGAATTACCACGCATACAGGAAATCTGTTTGATTCCCACAAGTGTTTGGTTTTCAGACTTACAGGCTCCGTGGTGGGGTAGGGGGAAAACCAACAACCAAACCATCATTCATTCCCTTGAGATCTGTGCTGCATTATTTTACTGTATGCAATCCTTTGTTCTTCATGAGGCTATATATACCAGTACAGCATTTCTTCTCCTTCCTGGCTCTTTGAAAGTAAGAGAGTAAGATGAATAATCTTGTATGGTGGGTATGTATATCTGTCTGTAAACATTTATATGTGACTTTCATGTCTGTGAACTGTGCTGGACAGATAATCATGAAAACTTGACAGCCTCTCCTTCAAAGCAGAACTGTGAGAAGCAATTACATACACTTTGAATACCAGCTGGACAAGCTTCCCACACCATAAAACACCGTATTTAATTCTGAACCTGGAGGAGTTGCATCCTGCCATCTTTACTCTGTCTTCAAATAAGATTACTGTTCTCTGCTCCAGGAAAAAAACATGATGCTTATCATTTGTGCTAGCTGCAGGAAACCCTGAGTGAATTGACTGACCTCTGTGATGCACAGGGTAGGACGGAATGATCAATCATCCTTAATCCTTAAAACCTACCAACAGAAAGAGGGAAGTGCACAGCTCCCTGTGATACGAGCTGTTCTGTTATCTGTGGCAGAATCCTTAGTATACAAGGATCTCAGCTTTATAAACTGCCTCCTAAAATCCTGCATTTATCACTGGTGTCGTTACTGGGTGTAACTAAACCAGCATGGAGAGTGGTTTAACAACATGTATAAACATGACCAAGCAATGCAAATCACAGTTCCTGCAACTCATTTTGAGCTGTTCTTAGAACAGGCAGGAGCGATACACAATAAAGGGTGAAAATCATCGGTTTTCCCCTTTTAGAGCTTTTACTTCTTGTTAATTAATTCATACTGTGAATTAGTTCTGGCTGGTGGATACATTTAGGTGTTTTGTGAATCTGAGAGCATGTCCTACCTCCATTCACATTATGAAATAAGCACAACAAACATGCCTATTGACTGGGTATCTCTACTGCATTTGGTCACTTGGATGCCTGAGGACAGGAGGAAGGAAGGTGGAAGTGTAGAGGCCCAAGCATTGCACAAGGGCTGTCAAGAGACAGGAGTTGTGGACAGGCTCTTTTGCACCCCTGTAAATCCTGCTACTCCATACATTAGTGACTGCAATGTGTTTACCTTTTTTTTAACTCAAGGCATATACCTGCACTCAGTCAGTTCAAATTATCATTAGTCAGCACTCCAAAACTACCCTAAAATCTTCACATACTCATTGCTGTATGCCAGTCTGCCAGACTCACTGAAGAACACAGGAAAAAAACTTTGTGATTTAATTTCCTTGGTCTGAAACATCGAAAAGATGTTAACTATGTGCACAAAAATCCTATTGATTTATCAGGACTTAAATACATGTTTTTAAATCACTATTTATTTCCCTAAGTATATTTCCAGCTGGCCACTAGAAGACCAATTCCTGCTTGAGTGCTGGCTACACCTGTTCGTGATAAAGTGGCTGGAAACTGGCCAAGAATTACCAGTAAAGCCCAGAATATGACAGAGGCAGAATTGACAAAATTAAGGAAAAGACTGTGAACATTCTAAATAATGGCATTTTCTTCTGTCATTTCCTTCTATGGGAAAGCTCTGTGAAGAGGGCTGTGTTTGCAGGGATTTTCACAAATCCTCCTGAGAAGGGAGGTGTTACCTGGGAGGAACACACTGTCCTTCACATCTGTACTTTTTGCTAGAGATGAAGCAATTTGCCCTAAGACTTTTTTCCTCTGTCTCAGGTCAGGATTTTGCTCAACTTGCTCTGGTGCCAAGCTGAGCTGAGAGCACACTGCTGACATTTGGGAAAAGGGGAGAGGGGCTGTGGTGCTATAAATCCTGGGAAAAGGGGAGAGAGGGGATGACACTGAGGGGCAGCCAAGTCTCCCTTGCAAAATGCAGCATGGCAGGGGCAAGTTGTCTTGCACCACCTCCTGATCAAATTCAGTTGATGATCAGAGAGCTGGGAACACATGAGACATCCTACAGAAACTGCTGGCCAGGCTAAGGTTTGAAGACTATGAAGAGGATGGTCTTTTACTTCTGAAGAGATGAGCAAGTGCCATTACAAGGCCCAGAAAGGGGTCTAAAGTGTAAATTCTACTATTTGCCTTCTCCATTTAATTGAAAACAAAGTAACTGGCAAGATTCAACAAGGACACAAGACAATACTGCCTCACAACTAGGGCATGGTATTAACAGGCTTAAAATCCCTCAGAACAGCAGCTGGTTATCCCATTTTAAAATGTGTTCAATAAGTACATTGCAAGAAACTTGAATGATACATGGTACAAGTGCATGTTGTGCCACCAGTCCATTGCAGTTAGGTTGGAGATCATTTGTCTTTTCAACTTGGCCTACTGTACCACTGGCTCTGTTTTCCCCAGCTCCTACCACTGGTAATTTCCTGCACAAATGGGCAATCCCAGCCTGCATTTTGAATCTGTATTTAGACTTTGGAAGATCTATCACTTAGCGTTTGTGAACGTATCTGTTATTTTTGCAAAAATAGCAGGCAGCTTAACATGTTTGGATTTGGGCTTGGCCTACTTCTTTCTTTGCTTCACACAGACAGTCATGAGTAGCTCTTTTGATGCCGTTGGCTTTTTCGACATTACATACTATCTAATAATTTCATACTACCAGACTTCCTTGGCTGTTATGCATAAAATGATTTCCAAGTGACTAACTTGCAGACAAACAAATGAGGTTGGGCTCTGGACCAGGTAAGGGAGCACCAGCCAGGGAGTCTGGCGCTGTGTGTGTCTTTGCCGTGAAATGATGAGACTTCATGCAGAAAGAAGGCAGAAGGATCTGTATGAAGTGTGACAGTGACCAGAAGGGACTGATATGATACTGATCCCTGAAATCCATTCAGACAGTCTTTGACTGAGCTATTTGTTCAGCTGCAAGGTCAAAGAAAAAGTGGGCACAGAAAGCAGTAAATACCATTTTCTCATCCTTTGTTGTAGGGTCATTTTTTGTTGTACGGTATTTTTTTTCCAACAAAGGAGTGTACACAATAGATATAGACTAAATACACAATGCAAGCAGACTTCCAGTCAATCTCAAAAGCATTGCTTTAAAATGTCTGCCCCTAGGCATATAACTCAACGAATCCCAGAAGCTGGAAACTCCAGACCTGCCCTAACACTGAAGACATATAACAACCAGAAACAACAGGCCTTGAAAGCAACTTCAAAACCCTAGGAAGTCTGGGAGTGAACTTTCTTTACTGCTCGTAATTACAGAATATTTCTTATCTTTCTCCTTATCTCAGTGGAAAAACATATTTTAAATGTGAGAAACATCTAAATAACAGGCCCAGCTAAGTCATTAAATTTTTCTAATATTTTTCTCTGATCTTTTTTTCTCTACCTCTTTTTTTTTTCTCTTTATCTTGGCTATTTCTTACTAAAGATGCTTGCTTTCTACTTGACTTTTCTTTCTGTATTTTCATTCCTAAAGCCAAAACAAAGAACAGTGGCTATCAGCTAAGGTCCTTCATAATTCCTTTGTTGACATTTTTCTTAGCCTTCTTCTTACCTCTCTTAACCTAAAATAATTAGAAATTTTAAGCCCTAATTAAAGAAAAACAATGGGTAAATATTGTGTTCTCCCACCTTCTAGTTTACTCCTAAGGTTAGTAGGTAGCTATATCAGCTATACCTGATTGAATGTAGCAGAGTCAGGGTTCCTCAGCAACGAGGTTTAAGGAAGAGGTTCCACTTTTGTCCAGGACATAAGCCCAAATGTGCAGTACAGCCCTCCCATGCTCCTTCCTGCCTCCCCTTTATGCCAGTGACAACGCTGTGGCAGAGGGAAGACAGAGACAGCTGTTTGGGTAACAAATCACTTTAATGTCACATAAAAGAATGCAGAACCAAAATCTGAGCTAACAGGTTTTACTTAACAGTTTTGCCAGGCTCAGCACAGTTAAATTAGTTACCAGGGCCCAGCTTCTGGACAGCAACGTGCTCGGTGACCATAGCCCGTATCTCTGACGCAGCGCACCGCGTGGTTGCAACACATGGTCACGAGATCATGAGATGAAAACCTGAGTGACCAACACACTTTCACTGTCATTATTTCCTATCACGCTCTATTGCCTGGAAGACTACTAAGAATTTGGACTCCTCCTTTCTTGCCTTAGAAGTTTCCTTGATTTTAAAGCAACACCAAAAAATCGATAGAGAAATTGTTCCCAGAGAAATGGTTAATCAAATTGTTTCATCTGTAAGTGAACATCTATTTTTTTAGTGTTAATTAACAAACATTCATTTTCAAAATGAGAAGACCTTCAGGATAAAAATTTATGGCTAGTGGATAAAAATTTTGGTTAACTTGATAATTTTAATTACAAAATCAGTATTTAATCACAGTATTTAATCTCTTTCCTTTTAAGTTGTTTCTATGTTAACCAATGGAGAATTTTCAGGATTATATAAAAAAAATCCCAACTTGCTCTACTATAAAACTTTTGCTTCCTTTTCTTCCTAAACTTATTTTTTTAAATTTTCCTGTATGGTCTGGCAGTTCTGCAGAAACATGAATAAAGAACTTCTAAGGAGGGGAATGTTTTAGACAGATAAAAGACATCTTTTCCTGGCAGCCAAACCATTCAGTGCACATTTAAGGAGGTAATCATAAGTCATTGCATTTCTCTTTTCCTTTCAGGGGGGACAGGAAGATACAGACGTGAATTTTGATACTGTGCACATCTACTCACTTAGATTGTTACGCAAGTCTTAGAGAAGCAATAAAATGTCACCAATTTCTGCATGCTTAAAATGACCTTTTAAAATGATCCTTGTGAGTCTCTTCTCAAGGACTATTCTTGGTCTCTTCCAACCTATCTTTTATTTTCCCTTTTGTTATTCCCTGGAACAGAGCTCCGTGTTCCCAAGAGGGTTTTGATAGTTGCAAATTGCTCATATCAGTTTAGAAAAACCCCTCCTTTCCTGTACTGTATGTCCTTTTATTTAATTTATAATAGTGAGGCAACTAGATCCTTTGCTTTTGTTCTCCATATAAAGTAACAGAAACCTAATAGGAGCAACCGGTGGAAAGGAAAACCTTACTGTAGGGCAGGAAAGAAATGTCCCTGTGACAGACATCACACTGGGAAATCATGACCTGGTTTAGCTTCAGCCAAAGAGGTGGTTATTAGGGCAACTTAGTTCAAGAAGCAAGTTACATCAGGTTTTGCATACTTTGGGAGTGAGAAGGACAAGGGATGCCAGCACAAAAAAAGAAACAAAAAAAGAGGTCACACAAGGAGAAGAAAGCAGTCTGCTTTCACCTTTTATTCAGTGTATTTCCACTGCTGACTTCTCATTTTGCAGATTCATGGTTGTCTGAGTGTTGACAGGAGTCAATTGGCTTGTGCATGACTTGAGACAGATGCCCTGTACAGGAGCAACTATGAGATACATGTTTTAACATTATTTTTCCATCAAGGTTCAAACTTGGGAGTCTACAAGTTTTACTGGGGTAATTCAGGATAAGTTGCAGGCATTGGTACAAGTCAAAGAATCCCACTAGTCTTGTGATCCTCTCCGAGTAAATCGTGTGTATGGAAAGTAACTGAATTAAAATGCTATGCAGAATGATAAAAAAGCAAACTCTTCACTCACTACTGTGGTGATGCATTCCCCCCTTCTCAGGCCACACTATGATCTGAGACATGCATACATAAAGGAGAGAGATCTGTGGTTACTATCTTTTACAATCAAGTTTGTTGCCATAAAAATCCCTTGTAATTCCATTTCTTAATTTGTGTTTGTAAAGCATGATATGAAGTTATTAGTCTATAAAAAGAAGTATGAAAAATAAGAAAACATCATAAAATACTGTAATAGTGCATGCAATAAAAATGTAGGGTTCATATAGGAAGAATGCAAGCTTAGTATAAAATTTATACATGTCTCAATCCATTACTGTCAAACCCTACATTTGCTTTTCCTGTGTTAACAACTGAACACCTTTGTTACCTCTCTGGTTTCATATTTATTCATGACTAGCACATGTTACCCCACATCCCCACATCGATAGTTTGATATTGATACTATACATGTGAAAAACACGTAATCAGAAATAATTCCTGTGATTGGTGATGACTCCATTAAACAATTTTCATTAATTCAATCTTTTTGGAAATGTAATTGCATTTTCAAAAAAACATAGAAACAATATATTGAGCTTTAGTTTCTTCGTTATTCCTAATGTACTACATTATTGATGTTGCCTTATTGACCTTGTCCCCTGAGGCAAGCACTGCTGACACCTTTTTATTATTTTTCTCATTAATAAACATGTGCCTCCTTCACTAGCCCATGTACTTCTTCCACCATATAGAGTGGATAAAGTGTCTTTTATCATTCATTTATTATTCATTGACTGTTGATTCTAAGTCTTTCCATACCATCTTCCAATGAAAAGACAATTGGAGTGGTTAGTTTCTTCATTTTGTACCCATGCACATAACTTAGCTGTTTGTGTAAGAATTACAGGCTCTGTATTTGGACACTGATAAGTGAAAACACAAAGTATTTGTTATTGCTATTTTGTCTAGGAGCAAAGTATGTTAGTGATTTGCTAGTGATACCTCATTTTAAAATACAAATGCTGACACAGCACCACAATGAGGGCAATCCCTACCACTTTTGCCATCCTTCCCTAAATTCACTGTGTCCCTTATCCCTTTAGCAAACTTTCTAACTGGCTTTGCAGTGAGATTTAACAGAGACTGGACTATAGATAACTCCATGGCTAGACACTAACCAACAGTGTAGCTCCACTAAATCTGTTATTCCAGATTAGGAAATAAAAAGAAAAGAAAAATATTCTCTGTGACCTTTACAGCCACTAGATCCACCAAAGGCAGAGAAAAAGTCCTTCCTCTGCCACGTCATCCAGACATGCACTTCCCCTACACTACATCATCTAAATGCAGAAGTCTGTGTAACATTTACTTAACTCCCTCTTCTTCTGTCTTAGGCATACAAACATGGTAAATACAGGGACAGTTTTAAAGTCTCTGAGTGTATCCTCTACATAATTGCCATGTTTATCCATAATGACATAGGAAGTGTTCAGTCCAAAAAAACCCAAAAAACCCCAAGGTTAGGAGATAACACCCCTTGACTATTATAATTTAGTTTCATTGCCTCTGTAATTGCAAAAGTGAAGTCAATGCATTTTCTCTGCCTGATGGGGAAGATACAAAAGTAAAAGGTCAAGGCTTTATCTGTCTGTGGTTCTGCCACTGACTTAGTGTATAATCTTGCACAAATCACTTTGAGCTGTTGTGTATCAGGTTCCTGACTAGGATAGTTAATGGCATCTTCCTGCTCTGCAAATAATTTTAGGTCTATGTCAATTCTAGTGGTTTAATAACGTTAATCAACATTAATTTATTGGGCAATGCTTTTAAATGCCTTTTGTGCGCTTATTTTTCTGTAATCCTGTTTCCAAAACTGTTTTTATTGCCATGACTATAAAACACATTTAAAATCCTTATTTTTATTATGTTATTTTCCCGCAACTGGCAGTGAAAAGAGATTTTTTTTTCAGCAATGTGTGTTGTTTTCCTCTGATGCTGGCTTATGTCAATGACAAGTGATCTGAAAAGTCATGCCATCACAGCAATATAAAGGAATAGTTTGAAACTTCGGCTTTATTAAGAATAGTTCACAGTCACATTCATTCAATCCAACTATTTATTCTTTTATCCTCTCATCCATTCATTCTCTCATGCACTCTGCTACTGACCTATTCCCTGAATTATATATCAGTTTGCAAACCTCCGGGCACGTTCACTGCCCTTTTCACTGACTTACTAAAAACCTTCCACCTGTTCACTCACTCACTCTCGGACAGATCTGCCCTCAGTCCCAGACCTGGCTTCCGAGACAGTTTTGGTCTCCTCTCATTCCCTACTCTGCTCCTGTATCTTCTACCCTGTAGCTTACTTGTTTCCAAGTTTAATTAAGGACTGAAGGTTTAAGAGCACTGTCACTTGCTACAGCTTTCTTTAACCCCTTTTTCTTGCTTAATTGCTTTTTTTTTTTCCTGGCACAGATTTGATACAGCTTGCCTAGACTTAAAATACCCGTATGTATATTCAACCTCAACATGTTGTCTGGACTAAGTGTATTATGACTGAGGCATTCTTTACATATTATTACTTTGCAGAAAGCATTATGTGGCCTTTTGAAGATTAGACTTTATTATGCTTATAGTAGAAGTTTTTAAAAGCATGTTTCCTCCATGTCCTTGGAATACCCATTATGGAATTGATGTGGACATGTATTAATAATTGTTCATTATATGATCTCATTGCCACAGCATGCAATATTTGGAAGATTATAATCTTTTTTAGGATAACAAAATCAGTTATAATTACTGTGAGGACCAGTGTCTTTAGCCCTACACCACTAGTTCACATACAACTCAGATTAGTATTACAGACCTCTGGAAAACCTCTCAAATTGGTGTTGGAGGCCATTTGCTTTTCAGTCCTGTGAAAGACATGACTTATAATTGGAACCTATAGGAATTTTCAGTGGTGCAATTTATGGTACTAGCTGTGTGTTCCCAACACTGTCATTATTAGTGTTTTCTTTTTCTCAGCAAATCCTGTTTAGCAATATATTTTACTTGAAAGAAAGTTCTAAATATGACTGAAAATCTGGCATTTGACAAGGTACAAATATAAATTCCTTGTTTTACCTCCAACTTTCAAGTCTTCAAGACTTTCCAGGTTTTGCTGAGAATGGAGATTGAAAACTACATTATACAAATTAACAATGTAATTCTTAGGAGGTCATGAAATGTCACCTGGATAGAGTCAGAAATAATGGAATTTTATCTTGGTGCTAGCTTTTGCTCCAGTTCCTTTGTACCACTCTGGGATTTTGGAAGTTTGTGCAGACTGCAGACTCCCCGGGGAAACCTAACAAAATCCCGATGATTTTCCTGCTCAGAGCTAAGAACTGCCCAAGCTCAGACTTTGTAAAATAACAGATTAAAAAAGCATCTTTGTTTTTTTCCCTTGGAATATAATTTCATAGTTGTACCCCTCAGGAGATGCTTTAAGTCTTGTCTACACTAGAGGGTTTTGCTAGCATATTAATACCAGCAGTCAGTCCCAGTGGAAATGCAGGTTAATCTTCTGATAGTATGAATTACTGCAATTGCCCAAATAAAATATGATAAGGATTCTTTATCATGCTGCTGTATTTGCAGCAAGGATTTTCTGGCATGGGTTCATTTGATCCTTTTTTATGCTCCTGTAAGACTCAGGTTAATAATCAGAAGTGGTTCTCTGCCTTCCTGGCAGACCATGGCTTCTCAGCCTCCCCTGCTCCCTGCTGCTGTTGTCTCCCAGAGTTGAGTACGACTACTTTCTTCTCCATGCTTCATATTCAATGTTTTGATGGCGTTATGACCCCATTTGATGTCAATGGTGTGATGGACACAGGTTACCCAATGTTAAGCTGGCCTAAGTTAAATCACTGTTTTGAAAATGTAATGCAGGAAAATTGATTTCCCAGTGTTTTCCACACAACAGACTGTTTGCTGGCTATGCTAGTATCCTCCTTCACACTCTACCATTACATAGACCCTGAAATATCAAGGTTGCTTTGCATCTAAACTTTCTTCATCTGAGGTTATCATCATGTCTCCATGTCTTTAAGAGGCTTGATTTCCTCAATGATTTCTTCTTGACAGTATTTCTTACCTACAGCTAATGAGCATTATTAGAGATTGACTATCACGTTATTGTAAAATTACAATGTTGTGTAATGCTGGAATCTAAAGGTTAGCCAGTAAAACAAGTGCCAATATCTGACAAACTAAGTATTTTGTCACGTCTTGCTTCAGTGACTCTTGCTAACCGAGCTATGGCAATCTCACGACACTGGTATCACCTGTTTCACAGCAATAAAAAAACCAAACCAAACTCCAATACAAAACCAGACACGCATGTGTTGGTCCATGTCATTCATCCGAACAGTCACACCAGGCGTGCACGGACATGATGGTAATCAATAACTCATCAGTGACTCAGCAGAAGGATCTCGGGCGAGATCCGTGCATTTACTGACCTATTTTCTTTCCTCCTTTTTTTATACCGCCAAACAGTCACCTAGGAGAACCTATGCTTTAAGGTGCAGTAATTCCAATAACGTTTGCATTCGATACGAGTTATTCCATTCCCATGGTGCCGGGAGGCTGGATCCCAGGTGCGGTTGTCCCTATGGTCGGCGGCGAGCGGATCCATCCTGCCCGAGACGAAAAGGCGGAGGAGGAGCAGCGGAATGCGACAAGTGGCACTAGGTGCGAGGAGCTGAGGCGGCTCTTGCACGGCCCGGCTGCACTGCGGGACACCGCACCTGCTTTCGGCAGAGGCGCCTCGGTGCCTTGCCAAGCCGCGCAGCCCCAGGTGGCGCGGGGGGAGCGGCGCCGCCGGCGCCGTGACCGGGCTAATGTCGCACGGCGCCGTTGTCGCTCCGGCCGCCTCGCGGGGACGCTGCCGTTAACGGCGCTGCGCCCGGCGCGAGGGAAGGGACGGGCAGCACCGCGGAGAGGGCGGCCCAGCCCCCCTGCCGGACCCCCGGGAGCGAGGGCCGGGTCCGCCCCCAGCGCCGCTCGGCCG
>VWZT01000946.1:42176-86068 GCA_013397055.1 Pachycephala philippinensis
GGAGGGCGGTAGCTACTGCCACAACAAATGAAGCGTTTGATGTGAACGGATCTATTTCAAAACTGTAGCACTGATTCATTGGTTTTTCTGGACAGTCTAAGTACAGGTGTGCCCAGAGACTTAATATGCTGTGTTGCCATCTCTTTGCTTGTATTATGATTCAGTCTCCTCTCCTCCTCCCACCCCCACTCCAGTCCCTGTATAAACAGCTATTACAATGAACACTTGATAACCTTTTCTGTTAGCCTTGTATGGATATAGTAGTACCCTGCCAAAATGTGTGGATTTATACCCCTAAGAGGTCCTGCAGGAAGGAGAGATGTTCTGGATGCCTTGGTGCATCCCTTATTGGTCTGCCTCCTGAGCACCTGAGCTTCAGAGTTCCCTGCTTCATGCAGCCTCTTGCTGGGGAGGAGCTGGAGAACTCAAGAGGATCTGTCATCTGCTGAAGGCCACTTGGCTGGAGGTGGCAACTGTACTGTGCCTGCTCTGCAGCGCACTCTTGCCCTCTCTCCCAGCTGTCTTAGGGGGTGTGTGCCAAATGAATATTTTTGTGTTAAAATACATTTTCTTAGACATTTTCTTCCAGTAAAGCAAGTGGGAGGTCTCTTTCAGTCATGTACAAATTAATTCTTGTTTTGGGCTACTAGCATTAGATGTAATACTTGCATATGCCACCTAGTTTGCAAAAGGTGTTGGATAAGTTGATAGGCGGTTGTGCCGTAATCTGATTTTTAAGGATGACTTTTCAAAGTGCAACTCCAAATCAGTAGAAATAAAATCTTGGAGTGTTTCTATCATGGTTATGTTATCTTGGAACTCCGCCAATTGTTTTAGTTTAGTTTCGGTTTTCTCCAGGAAAAATGGAATCTCAGGCCAGTCATTGCAATAGGGATTTTGTAGATAACAAGAATATAAATTATTTCCCCTGAATGTTCAGAGGTGAAGTTACTTATCCCAGTTTTTGCTGTGCAAAGGTAATGAAATAGTTTCCAAAGTTGACTAACGTTTCTTGTAAGCCTTCAGTGCTTCCAGGTGTTGGATCTTGTTGGATTCATATGCTGTGATTTAAATGAGTTGAAAAGTAGTTTCTGAAGGTACAGACCATGAAAGAGTTTTTAATGAATGGGTGGTGATCTACTATGCTTCTTACTAAACTGAGAATTGAGTACTTGCAGACATGAGTGAGACAATTTTTCACTGTGTTTTAGATTCTGGGTAGCATGTGAGAATAAGGTTGGAGATGGCAACAAAAACAAGCAAAGTAGATCGTAAACTTTCATTGTGGTAATATTAAACAGTTTGCTGGGGGGGTGTTCTCTGTTGTGCCTTATACTCAGTTGCTCTCTGCCATGTCAATTAAGAAAGGTATGCTCAGTTGGGAAGCTGCATAATAAACAAGGAGCTGGGAAGTGCTTTTGGCTTTTTATTTGGTTGTGCTTTCTCTGAAGTTTTCTGCCTTCTCCTTTTTAACTAGTCATTTCTCTGATGACAAAGCAGTCTTTTATAACGCCTTCTTCATCTGTCTTTGTGTAGTAGTCCCGTGCTTGCGTGTTTAGGTAGATAGGTAAAAGAAGTGTATTGAAAAGAATGAGGAAAGTCCCACTGACGTTACTTGAGTTTGGGAAGTTGAAGTGGCTGAAGAGTTGCTTTTCAGTGAAGCATATACAACTGGTTGTATGCCAAAAGGAGCTTGGGAGTGCCAAAAGGCACTGCTGCAGCTTCCATTTGCAGTTAACTTGTCTGTATGTTGATATAGCTGTGCAGGCTAGATGTGGAAGATGTTTTGATAGTTTCCCTTCTGATAAGAGAGTTTTGCCCTTGTTTCATGGATGAATGAATGAAAGGAACCAAAAATGACTTTTCCTGTTCCCATAGCTCTTCAGCTACAAAGGAAAAAATAGCACCTCATATTTCAGACTAATGTGTGCCATCATCCTGGATTGGGAAGTTACAGATCTTGCTGTCCAGAACTGGATTAATGAGGCCTTATATTTAATTGTATTCTGGCCAAAAAGCTTTTATGTTCTTTTATCTGCCTGTAAAGTTCCAGGAATGCAAAGGCCTGTTTAGCCTTCTGGAGGTGCTGCTGTAGCCTGCCTTCGCCATGAGGGAGGATATTGCCTGCAGTAAGAAGTGTGTTGAGCTCCACTTCCAGCCAAGGGTGTCCAAGAGCTGGTATGTTTCCTCCTGCTCCCTGTAACACCAAGCTGTGGTGTAGCAAGCTTCTGGGTATGTGAGACTTTCTGAAAACAAAATGAAAAAATAGGCCACAACTTATTTTTAGTATGTGTAGTGCTTGCTTTTTTCTTTTTTTGTATGATGGGATGGAGGAGGAAAAAAAAGACTTATATTGAATGAAGAGGCGTGCGCGTTGTTCTCAGTGCTGTAACTCTGAGACTTTTGACAAGGAAGTCTTTTAAAGCACCCAGCAGTAGCCTTTACTTCAACAGTATGTTGTTCTGTACTGAAGGGGCCAGTTCTTGTGGCCTGAGGGGGAAAAAAAACAGATGACATAATAATAAAAACCTATAAATGGATGAAAAAATAATAAAAATCTGTAGATGTAAGCAGATAAGGAACTCAGGAACCTTTGTAAAGACTGTAAATATAGTTAATTGAAGACCATGTACCAAGTTTAGAACCAAGTTTATGGGCACAAGAAATAGTGGACACACTTGTCTTTTTCTGCTCTTCCACGTATTTCTTTTTGTCTCTGTTCATGTACAGCAGTAAACTCATAATCCACTAGGCATTTTCTGCATTGATCCTCTTAAAAAATTAGTATTAGCCTATATATGAGGCAGGCTAAAGAGGATTGAACACTGCTGCAAAATTAGTACCTGTTGGCCTCATTGCAAGGACAGGCAGGTTCCCTGTCTCTTGCACGGAGCTTGGTTATGTGTTCCTCTGCAGGATTGTGCATGCTGAGCAGATGTGTAGGTGATGGAGCACTGGTGTGGAAGTGACTGGGAAATATATGGAATTAGCAGACTGGGAAATTGTGACGTCGTTAGTGCATCTGATTACTTAACTGAGCTGGGAGACAGAAAAGGATATGAAAAGCAGGGGAAGGTTTATGGAGATGGGCAGTTCTACCGGGAAAGCAGGGAGGAGACGAAAAACTTTTACAAACTTGGTTAGCTCTTTGCTGGTGTGCACCAGAGACCAGAAGTTGTCTGGAAGCTGAAGCAGGTCTGACAGAACTGCAGCAAGGCGAGACAGTGGGGAGGCTGGTGTTCCCCGTGCCTTAGTAAAACCTCCAGGTCCACACGGATTTGCATGCATTGCAAATGGCAGAGCAGAGGAGTAGGGAGAAAAATGCATGAAACGTGATTATAGTTCTTGCTTTGTTCAAGAGTAGTTTTCACGGACAGACTTTAACAGTATTTCTGGGTTTTCTTCCTTCTCCCAATGTAAAGCAGCCATTCTTCTTGCCCCAAATAATTGATTTTATAAGTATATGCTCAGTTGTGATAGATTTTTTTTTTTTGTAATAAACAAATGATACTGTATGAACTTTGTCATTGAATATACAAAGAGGTGCATAGAAATGTGGAGGCTTTTTGTTTTTTATGGAATGTCTTTGTTCTCGTTTCCACTGAAAGAGCTAATGAGTTATGGTTGTGTGTTACTGGAAAAACAATGCAGGATGTAGGGAAGAGACCTAGAGATGTGGAAGCTCTTGGATTTGTATTTGAATTCTCTGTGTAAATTTTATGTGTTCTGGGGAGAATGGAGCAGTATAGACTTTTTAAAAACAAAATGCACATTGAATTGACGTCTTAAATCAGGTCATTGAAGTTGTGCTTGACATTCGTTAGGTTTGTTGTAATTAAACTCGTAATTCTGGAATACTTCAAAAGGAGCTGTTGTTTGTTTAGCTGAGCATGATATAGACTGGTCAAAGTTTGTGTGAGGACACAGTTAATTCAGTAATTTATCTCCATAAAATGCATTACTTTACCTTTCTGGTTTGTAGATCATTTCTTGTGAGAGTAGGAAAGACTAAACTGGCAATACCTTGTGGTATATGGGACTGTCATATGCACATAGATAACACTGGTTTGTTTGCTAGAGTTACAGTAACTTGTAAGAATGCATGTCAGTACAATATTTTACAGATACTCTGTGCTTTCACCTCATGTAGTAATGCTTGAATTTATTTGGAAGACGTTTATTAAGTCACATTTAAGAAATAAATTAAGAAATAAAATTGCAGTTGTTAATGCAAGCAGAACATTTGGCTGTTCAGTAAAATCTGATGAGATTCCTTTTGCTTGTCTGACGATGTAAGGAAGACAGTTTGTGGAAAGAGGATCATTGGATCAACTGATACCATGGCAGGTTTTGGGACAATCAATATTCTCTCAGCCTAATCTTATAAAATATTTATTGCCCTTCTTTCTGAGCCCCATCATGGACGTTCTCAGTAGACTCAGTAATTCATGCCAGACATTGCAGTGTGGGCCATGAGATACTGCTGTGTCTAAATCTGCGCTTAATTTGAGCATGGTAAGAATTGTCTGCAAAGCATTTAAGAAGAGAAGAGTGGTCTGCACACAGAAGTTAAATATCAGGGCCCTCGTCTTGCCAGCAGGTTTGTGTGGGTAGAATGTAGCTGAGGCTGGGCATATGCCTGCAGAGGTTTCTCTGAGGTACAAGGTCAGGTATACTCTCCTGACTTCTCAAAAAAACGACAACAACAAAAATCCAAACCAAACAAAACCCCCCCAAAACAACAACAAAACGATCCAAACCAACCAAAACCACACACACTCAACCCCCAAAAAACAAAAACCCCCAGTAACAAGCTTTAGTTGTCTGCAAACCTTAGGAGTCTGCTGGACCAGTGCTGTGCTCAAAGCTTTTTTTTTGCTCCTATGTATCTGTTGTTCCTTTTCACAAAAAGTGCCTAAAATTGCCAGAGGCAAGAAATTAGGCATTCCTGTTTCCACTCAGCGATTGCATATAATTACTAAGGATTTGCTGGAGGTGCATATGTATGCGCACACAGATCCCCATCTGTATATGGCTGTAGATGTATCCCACCTGAAGGGTCCATTTGTGAGAAAATTATTCATCTGTCAGAACAGTAGGTGTAAAGAAAATAAGTACCTTTGGAATTAATACCCCCACCAAGAAAGCAAAATAACGAAAAACCACTGCAAAGCCATTTAAAAGTGTCTGTATTTTGCTAAGTAGCAGGAATTAAATTTTTCTTTCCTGTTAAAATCTAGTCTTATTTAGATGAGAGAATGACTGCCTTTTTCTTCATTAAATTATTGAGATTGTGGGAAATCTGCAGTTAAATGTTTAGATGCTTGGCCCTGTGGAAATAAATTTACTGTTCAGTTGAATCTGACTTAGGTTTTACTCAGCATCAGTGAAATTGATAAACTGCCTTGAAAGGTCATTCTGCGTATCTTCTAGGTAAGTGAGACATAGAATGTCGTTTTCATTTCACTTCTTTTGTACTGGAATTAGTTGTGAAGGATTATATGATGAGTATGTGAGACCTATCCATAGGCTTAAGAGCTTTTCTCTCTACAATTTTCTCTCTCTAAAGAATTAAAAAATAAAAGAATGAACCCATAGATACACATTCACAGTGTATTAGTTGTTTAAAATATTTGACTGGCTATTTAATGAGGGTGGATACTACTGAAATAGTTTCTTTCTTCAAATATGTAGATAAATTTGTTCTAAATGTATTTTGAATCTCATATGTGTCTGAGGGATGTATTACTGCAATGTCACAGGGTATGTGACACAAATCCCTTATTTCATACAAATACATGACTGCATAAATTAAATGTGTATATTGGCTCATGTGTGTATTAAGATGTTGATGAGAAGACATTCTCAGATGGTTGAATTTGTTTATTTGGAATTGATTTAAAGTAATAATAAAGGCATCTGTTTGCATTTGCCTTGAAGTGGGCCTCCTATAAATTGATTGTGCATCAAATGGTATATGCTGATATCGAGGAATTCCACTGAGGTTTTTAAGAACTTCTTTTTCCCTCTTCAGCACTGACAACCACCTGAGGTAAAAGTAACCATTATTCAGAGGCTGTCTTCTGTTCTCTAATTTAATTGTTGGCTTTTATGAGAGTTCAGTTCCTGTCGCTGCATGTCTGCCTCTGTTTTTCTTCATAGCTCTGCTTTCCGTCTTCTGGAGTAGAATGTAGATTTATTATATGTCAATTGCTTTGGAAAAAGAAATTTCTCAACACGTTATGAAATGATGCTCTTGATCAGGTGAAGCATCTGATGGCCTGTGCAACCTTTGGTTTCCGCTTAGTGTTTGCTGAGAAGGCAGTATACATTGAAGATGAATTTGCTGTAGTGTGAAGGATGGTGCTGAAACAGGTTTGGGAACATGTCCTGGGGGAATGGGCGAGTGCAGCAGAAAATCAGCTGAGCAGGAGTAGTTACTGTTAGGTCTGCAGAAGGTGAATGGAGTCAGCTGTGCTAATTTCTATGCAATAAATGGGCTTTGAGAGTCAACGGTCCTATGTGACCCTGTCATTACAAGGCGCCCGGCAGTGAAGGGAGCTTTGAGATTCCCACAGAGAGATGTTGGCCTGCATATTTCCATGGCAACAGCCATCCCATACGCATTTATAACCTTTGATTAAAGATACAAAAAGGAGGGGGGAACCTTTTAAAAGTTATAAATGTATAGCTTTAACTAGATCTTTCATTTTAACAATATGCCTTATTTACATTCCTTGGAGTGTGGAGATTTTATAAGGAACACAGCTGTCCTTTCCCCATTTGGTAGACTTTGAGATGACATTTGGGGGCAAATGTGATGTTCTGGAGATGGCTATCTGACTTTGATCACAGCTGCACTAACATTACTCCAGCAATTTAGTTGCTATTTATTTACATTAGTGTATTTTGTACCAAAATTATACTTAAAGTTCATTATTTTAGGAGATTTGTTACTCTGATAAAAGTGTTTGAGGAAAAAAAACAACCCAATTCTGTTGACTAAGACTTATTTTCAAAGAGGAGGAACCTGAGATAGCCGAAATTGTAGTTTCTTAAGCAGTATAATGGCTGATGCACGAAACCCTTATGCTACTGGGGAGAGCAAGCTGTTCCTGCAGAAACTTAGGCTTGCTCTTGGCTTGCCAGCTATGTGGAAGGGCATATTTATGCTTGGTGCATCTTCACATCTCTCCCTCCTTTACCCACCTCTGTGTTCTTGAAAGTATTTTACTTCATGCAGTGGTGGCCAGGTATCAGGACTGTGAAAGGGGTGCTCTCTGTCCAGGTTAGCTGTTCTCACTTGTAATTCTCAGGTGCATCATGTTGCACTTCCTGGGAATTTTTGTTACTGAAAAGCAACAAAATTTTTCCACCCATCACTTTTCTTGAATCATCCTTGTGAAGAAATAGTGAATTACTTTTGGATTTCATGTTTATGTTAGAAGAAATTGAGCTATAATACCAGAACTAATGCAGCGGGACCTCTGCAGAGGGATGAAATGAAATTGTGTTTCTTCTGTGCCTTCACTTTGGACAGCTAGACTTTTTTTTGCTTTGGCCTAGTCAGTAGTGACTCTGGTGATTGCTGTCTTGGTGAGGGAAAATGACAGATACTTTGTTGGGACTGCATGCAGAGTCTCTCCAGCATTTTGCTGCCATTTCTTTCAGAAGGAAGAGGAGTATAGTTGCTGCTAAGCTTAGTGGTTGGTGACTGATAGTTTAAATGAACAGGGTTGCTTATGGTTTCCAAAATGGAGTTTTAGTGCTACAGATGTATTATGCCATCTGAATTGCTAAAGCTGAGCACACTGTGTCATTACGAAGAGCCTCATGTGCTGCTTCTGCCTTGACCACAAAGCAAAGCGCCCTTCAAGCTGCTCTTGTACAGATCCCTAACATTCCTTCAGAGTTTTTGGTACTGGAAGACCCAGTTGGTTACTGTGGAAAGTTCATAGTGACTATGCGAAGAGGACTGGAAAGTCCATGATGCTGGGATATTTAGAAGGATATTCTCCATTATAAAAGAGAAAAGAAAAAGAAAACTTGCAGGAAAATAAGAAGGTATTGCAAACTAGTTTTCTTCATTTAAGCTAGCAAATGATATTGATACTGTTATTACTTCGTGTAATTTTGCATTGGGAATGGTTTACAGTGACTGTTGTGATACAAGTACTTCTGGCTGCTCTGAAATAAGAGAGAACTGTTGTCTGCTTGGGATCTGAGTAAAAGCAGCAAAAACCAGAGGTCATCGTCATGCCAGGACCACATGTCAAATTGACCTGGTGGCATAGTTACATCAGTTCCATCCATTTTCATGAAGCAGAAAGGTGAGGTTTAACACTAGTCCGTGTGGATTGTTTTTTTGTTTTTAATAGACAGAGGATGAGGTGTTGTTTTGGCCATTTTTGGTTTTAACCAGAGTTAAACATAGGCATTTTAAGGCCAAATCAGCTTTTTGGTCAAGTTGCCTTACCACCTAAATGCAAGACTTTATGCAAGTGAATACAGTTACACCCACAAAGAGCATGATCATTTGTCTTCTGAGAGAAGAGTGCTCTCAGTAAAACACCAAAGTCACAACCCCCTTCTCTGAGGTTTTGTTCTAGTGGTTACCACCACAGAAGGAAAGTTGTGCTGTTTTTGTCAGCTTTTGCGATGTGGCTGGAGAACATTCCCATAGCAGTTGTACAGGGGTGGATTCGGGTAATGCTTGAGAATAGAAAACATTATTTGCTAGCTAACTTCTCTATCAATTACAGCTAAGATTCTAACCACTATTTTAGGGTCCTGAAGACTTGTTTGCAAGCTTTGTGAGGGTTTATGTCCTGTTTCACTAAGAGAGAATAAAACCAAGCAAGGTCCAGATAAACAACATTAATTGAAACTGCCTAAAAGGGAGATAGAGGTGTGTAGAGGTGGGAATCAAGTGGTCTAAAATAAAGGATACTGAAAGCATGTGTTGGATTTTGAAGTTGGGTACATAAAATGTGGCATAGACTCTGATGATCTGAACGTGTGCTTCCAGTTGGAGAGGTGCTGTGGCAGCTCTGACCTTGAGTGTTCAGACCATGATGTTTGGGCAGTCTTTGAACAGTTCACACTGATCCTGAAATGTCTGCCTGGATAAAGCTCAGCTGGAATAGATACGCATCTAGAAGATAATACTGTAGCCTTTGTTCAGGATTTGCAGGTTTTTATGTTGGCTTCTGAAAAATGTTTTAATGATCTCACTAGGAAGAGCAGTGTGGATTTTTAATGTGGTGCTTACGTTACAGCCAGTAGCACCATGAAAATGTTTGGTTAGATGTCCTTGCGGAATTGTTGCTGTGACTTCAAAACTTCTTCAGATGTGATCAAATGACTTCAGCAGGCTCTTTTGAGACCCTTCCTGAGGTGTTGAAAATCCTTTGTGGTTGCATGAGTTAAAGGTGTTCAAGCCTTGAGATTTAAGACTTTATAGACTTGAAAATTGTAAATGTAGCTGAGAGTCTGTATTTGGTTACTTAGGCAACAGGCTATTAGATTTTCCTTTGTCACCCCTGAGCATGCCCTCTGTTCAGACAAGAGGAACCTTTGGTTTGGGTTGAAATTAATCAGATATTGACAGTAAAGCCACAAGCATTTTTATAGGTCATACTGTGTCAAGGTGGCATATATTAAGATTCTTGTGGGAAGCAAGAAAAAATGAAGTTTTATTGCTTTAATACTGACAATAATGATGAATATCAATTTCAGCATTCAAAGAGGGAAAGCACGGTTTTGAGCCACTATTTGTTTTGGCAAGTCATTTTTTGAAAATGTATTGATGGAACTGTTTGTACTGTTGTGAGCCAGAACAATGTAAGGTGGGTACTGCGTGTACTGGAACAAGCAACTTCAGTGTTTCCTGAATCATCCTGAGTAGAGGAATGTGAAGGACAAAACTGTAATAAAAACGAATGATTATTGCTATTCACTCAAAGAGAAAAGCTGTAGCTAAAATTCAATTTAGTTTAAATTCTTGATGTTTCATTTCCTTTACTCCAAAGGAGTTCATAAAAACATAGTTGATACCTTGCTTTTGAAGACAAGTATATTCCATGGTACTTAGAAGTCAGGCATCATTAAAATTAAAATCACTTTAGTCTAAATTTTAATATCGAGCTGCTTAGAAATTGTTTTAATCTAAATTTTAGTCTCAAACAGTAACATAGATAGTTACAGTTGGTTTAGTGAGTTTTTAGTGAATAGTATATGTAGCTTGTACAAATTGGGCTATGTATGTAGGTTTTTCTAACACCTAAGACAAAGAAATACTGTATATAAAGCCTGCTTTTCAGTTGCTTTAAATTCCTAGTACTATCATGTACAACCAATTACACACATAGCTGTTTTTTCTCTTTGCACATTGGCACAGATTTTCCAGACTCATCATGCCAAACCAGTAGTGGGATTTGTGCCAAAGGGTTAAGTGTATAGAATAAGAGGCAAAGCGTTCAATATCCGGGACAGCACCAGCAGTGTGATGATTGTCTTTTCTGGGGCTCTGTTGTGATTTGTACAGTCTGTAAAGCAATCCTTCAAAACCTTGTATTTATATTAGTATTTCAAGTGCATGTGTTTGTGGCAGAGGCAGAGAGTGGGAGGGCGAAAGCTGTTAACTTTTCATAAAATGCACAGCAAGATGCAGAATTCGTCAGAGGCTCTGTCTCAGCCCAGCTGTCAGCTAGTGAGTTACCCATAGCAGTAAAGTACTTGTGTCTGTTTTGGACTTGAACTTTGTGGCAGGTGGAAATTGGAGTTCACTAAAACAGCTGAGCGTTTGCTGTGGCGATTGTGGCATGTGTCTGGACTTCAGCCGTAACCCCTGCTCAGCTCTTTGGCAAGAGGACAGTGTGATCTGGTCCAAACCCTGAGGTCAGCTACTGAGGCTTTTACGTCTCTGAGAGGCATGTGGAACAGCCTAGGTCTGAAACTGCTAAATGGGGAGAAACTGTGATAGCAGTGAGGATCAGTAATGAAGCTTCATACTTCTTGATGTGGCCATCTGCAGAGATGAAAACTTGTTGGTGAGGTTTACTGTTCAGTGTGTACTGTCTGTCTTTTTACTTGGGGGTCATGTAGACATGCATCATACAGGAATACACTGATTAATCGAGGAAGTGTTTCTAGTGTGAACAGGAAACACTTAAAAACCTGAGCTTTTCATTAGCACTTCCTCTTCCCTGTCTAGCCTCTGTATGATGAAATACTAGAGTTTATTTACTTCTGGACTTGAATGCCTTAAGCATTTGGCAGAATTTTCTTGTACTCAAGCTTTCTGTATCTGATTATGTTGCTGCCGTGTTTCTTCAAGTTTCTCAGGATGCCTTGATCATTTTCAGGTTATAAAGTACTTCTTTTTTTTGGACCTCCCAAAGCAGAGATTGCTTTCTCCATTTTCAAAACTTTGCTTTAATTTTAATACCTAATTGTATTTGTTTTTCGAACTTTGTGTGAAAACATTCTAAGTTTTATGTGTTACTGGGATGTGAAATGAAGCAAGGGCAGTTTAATCTTCTGTAGTTGATGAAAATACGAGCTTTAAAAAACATTCAGGAAATGGAGAAAAAGTACAAGTGACTTTTTGAGAGGTTGTGGAAGTAATTATGAAGGCTTCTGAAACTTTCTTCCCAACAGTCAAACTGTGCCTGATATAACCAAATTAGGTAGTTCCCTTTATGTGGAGAAAAGGGGCTTGCAGGTTCTGAAAGGACGGTGTTTGTTGCTTTCACAATTAATGAACTCCATCTCTTGCAAAAACCTAAAGACTTCAGGCTCAAGTGTAATTGATGGCTTTATGGTACTACCAGGGCTCTCATATTCGAGGGCCCCAAACAGGCAGGTGTGTTAAGAGTTTATGGTATCTTAAACACCAGTGGGAGACATGGTCACTGCGCTATGAAATTGGCAGTGTAGCTTGAAACAAGAAGAAAGTGAACCTCATGGAAGGAGAAGAAGCAGAATTCTGGAAGATAATTTGAATGATCCTGCTCCTTTGAGTCACTCAACTTTGCCTTTGGCTGTTTTGTATGAAAATGCGTTCCAGGTAAGGCTTTCCGTGGAAGTGGATCCCAAATGCTTGGAGGAGGGAAAGGTGGCAGTAGCTGTTAGCTTATTGAATATACTGCAAAATTAAGAGAGTTTGGGGCAGGGGATATAAACATCAGCCACATGTGTAAGCTATGTGGCACAGATATCAAGAGTGGATAGTTAAGAAGGGCATGGGATTGGGAAGGATGGAAAACTGGATAAGAAGAAAGAATGATGGGATTTAAGTGTTCTTACAGAAAAGGTGATTTTGGTATCTCTTTGAGAGGGAGGATGGGAAGGATCATGTCTAGATTTTCAAGCAAATGTGTCCTGTAAAAAGGTGACTTGCTCTGAAGAAACTCATCCATACGATTTCTAGATTTGTATATTTCATTGTGGAGTGAGACTATGGTGTGTATTACTGATCTGATGAAAGGTGAAATAGGTATCATTCTGTTTCACACATTACCTTCTTGGTATACCCACTGCAAGTATGTTAACAAAGCCCATGATCACATATTTCCTCTCCATCCCTCCAATTTGCTGAGAAATAGATAACTAGGTTTTTTTCTTTTTCTAAGGTGCAGGGAAGTAAATCACATTTTTTAAATCTAGTAGAATTTTACTGGCATCCTTCCTATGCCAGAGCTTTGGAACATGCAAACCTACTGCTGTTGATTAACATGTTCATACTATGATAAAACTTTTAAGTTAATGCAGTTGATTATTGCTTGTGTTTTTGTATCTAGGCATACCAAACATGTTGGGAGTTCATTTCCACAAATGGGTTTTCCCTGAGGTTTGTATTCAGGCTGCACTGATTGATCCTTGGCAATAGCTGTATCAATAAGCTAAGTCCTAATAGGCAGCTGGTGATAGAACTGGGTTTTTAGAGGGCAGCCTTATTGGAATATGGCTCTCATTATGGGAGAGTACCACATCTAAAGTCATTTTAGTTCTTGATGTTGCAGTAGTGCCTTGTGGAGGTGGTGTGATTGCTCCAGTGGAAATGCCTCACATCACTCAGCTGTCCTCCTGCTGATTAAGGAGTGACACTGTCCGAGATGCCTTTAGGAGACAGGCAATTATTTTCAGACGGAGGGATGTTAACCAAGAACTGAAGCCTTATGGGAGCAAAGGGTAAGCAGGGCTGGAGAGGGAGGAGGCCATTCCCAAAACATTTATTTTGCTGTTTCTTGGTATTAGTGTCTCTTTAGAAAGGTTTTCCATTTACATAGTGAAGCATTTAGCACTTGTGAGCTGACTGTGTGAAGAGCTAAGTGTTCTCTGTTTCATACTCTTATCTTTACACTTGCTCAAATGTAAAACAACGTAGTGCTAATTTGCATCCTGTTAGTGAGACCAGCACTGATGCTTTTTATTCTTTCTACTCTTTTCAAATAGTATTATGGGTTCGTTTTGTTTTTGTTTTAATATTGATCCAAAATCTAGTTTTAAGCAGCAAAGGGATTTATATCCGGGAGGCTGCTACCATGTGGTCATTATATTTGTGGCAGACTCATTACTTGATGACAAAATTCAGGGCATTGCCAAATGCTCAAGGCAACCTTTTGTTACAGTCCTTGTAGTAGAGCTCTGAGAACAGCCATGCAGCTTGAGTTGCAGGTAAGAAATTTACTTTTTAGGTATTTTGTTAGGCAGGGTAAATTGAAAGCTCATTTAAAGATTCTTGTAGTAAATTAGTTCTCACAATAGGGAATAATTCAGTGGCAGTGGAAAATAATTTTTTAACTTGTAAAATCCTGTAATCTAGGCTCCAAATAGGAGAGGTTTACACAGTGTTGTCACTATTGGCTGGTCAATTTCATTACATCATAACTAACAATGAAGCTGTTTGAATTGCTTAGCAGATTGAAATTTCTTAAACTGACGCTGAGTCATGTTGTCTATGTGGAGATTAACTGTGAATATTCTTACGTGTATGTGTATATTGGGATCTCTTTCTGTGAGTAGTTTTCATCATTTCTGTAATAGCCTTTGTTCAGCTGGAGACATATGTAGGTGTAGACCCCAGGAACAGCAGTGCCTGAGTAAGTGCCTCAGTGTTGTCTAATATGACCCACTGGGAAGCTGTTTTCTTTTTGTTGTCGTTGGTACATTGTTTATAGATACTGTATGTTTTCTATTGCTATACAGCTTAAACATGAAGAATTCATCAAAAACACTGGTGCCTATTTTGTGTAAATTGTGGCTGAACAGTTGGCTGCTTTGTTTACACGATGAGTGTGCAAAACTGTAACTTGAATCTTGAGATTTATTTTGAAGACATTGGGCTTTGATGTGATTTGTAATAATGTATACAGAATAATCCATGTTTACAGAAGTGAATGGCAGTTGAATATCAGTATTTTTTGCCCAAAGACATGCTGAAGTTAGATGAATAAATGGGGGCTGGGATGACAGTCACAGACCTCAATTGTACTTGTGTTGTAGAATGTATTACTGCATTTTCTGGTTATTGCTTCTAAGTCGTGCCAGTGCTTTTGCTTTTTTAATAAAACTTGTGGTATGTATTGCATAACTAGTCTGCTTTTTCCAGTTTCGTGATTTTAAAAATTTAACTGTACCTTGATTATCAGCACCACTGAAGCTCACTCAAATAAATGAACAGAGTGCACTCCACACAAATGCAAAATCAGTAGGGTGTTGTTTGGAAATAAGTGCGAAACAAAAGGCAAACCAAGAATAAAATCTCTCTTTTAGGAGACATCATAATAATCATTTATGCTTCTAAAAGATCTCTTTTCCTTAATAAAAAGAATCTATTAAATACCGAGAGGATGCTGTTACATTTTAATGACATTGATGCTTTGTCTGTTAAAAAAAGAAAACAAACAGGGAGGTGAATCTGTGAGCACTTTGAGAGGCTAAGAATTTAAGAAAAAACTTACCTGGTGCTCATTTAACATGTATGTTTTCTTTAATATGTTTTTTTATGTGTTAATTTTGTTCTAGTATGTTTAATATGACCTTTAGTTGAGGTCTAACTAAACCTATGAATTCCCAATTAGTTTTTTTTTTTTAGTTTGGTCAGAAGAAGAGGACCAAAACAGTAACAATGACAGAAAAGCAGATTCAGGGAACACTGAGTTGTTTTGTGGTGGTTGTGC
Source organism: Pachycephala philippinensis (assembly GCA_013397055.1). Lineage (NCBI taxonomy): Eukaryota > Metazoa > Chordata > Aves > Passeriformes > Pachycephala > Pachycephala philippinensis. The sequence goes on from VWZT01000946.1 coordinate 57,362, forward strand.
ATGCAGTGTATCTATCTGAAGTTTGATATCCTGAAATTTCTTTTTCCCTCCTACTATGACAAAAAAGGTGTATATATATGTTTACTTCCAGAGAGGTCAGCAGATAGCAGACTAATTAGAACTGATGATGTAGTGTGCAGAATGGGAAAGGATTTTACAGTACATAAGAACATGGCACATGCGAAGAATTGGATACCTCTCTTGAGGAAGTTCATCTTTGTTGGGAAGGGAGGCTTTCCTGAAGAATGTGGCTAAGTAGGTGGTGTTCATAGATCAGTGTGCAGGGAGCACTGGATGGGTGCAGGCAGGGGAATAAGAGTTTGGCTTTGGTGGTAGTAGGTCCTTCAGAAAGAGTTTGCCACAGCAGGCTTTTCTCGGTTTTGGTCTGGTTTTCATGGCTCCTGGGAGATGAGGATTGTTTTCGTGGATGCAGGTGGTTTTTCTTTTCACTCAGTTGAGTGATTTGAGAGGGTGGTTCCATCTATCAGTGGGAGATGTGTGTGATACAGACCTGCTTTTCTGCTGAATGGCTGAAACCTGGCACATGGTGTAACTTTCTTTGGGCAATGGTAGGCTGATATTTCTGATCTGGAGTAGCTGTCATTGGTGTTTTGCTCTCTCCATTTTCTGTCTGGGTATGTAGCTGTGTCTGCTTTTTCCTATTCCTTTCCCTTTTATTTATTTATTTTTTTAAGCTAATGCCACATGACTACTATCTTGCATAACTCTCTATAGCTTTGTTTATTGATGCACTTCAGTACAGACTATTCTTTTGTCTTTGCTTTTGTCCCTGTTGCTTATGTGGTAATTAGTTTTCCCCTGATCTCTGTAGGTGCTGGCAGACAAGGGCAGAGGTGCCGGTGCTGTGCGGCAGCTCGGGAGGTCCTCTGCTAACCTGGCAGCAGTGGCTGCTGCTGTGGGAGCCTCACTGGGGCTCCTGCCTGCCTGTTGGCCGTGGTCTCCTCTCCAGCCTGCCCCCAGGCTGCCCGCTCCAGGAATAAAAACACCAGAATGGGCTGTTACGGAGCCTTCACAGAGGGAGCCTCTGGGCTGCCCGAGGTGTCAGGGCATAAACCACAGCCAGTGGTAGCAAGCGGAACTGAGGGTGTTCCTCACGTAGAAGTTGCGTCCCTCTCCACTGCTTCTCTCATTTTACACAAATCACATTTTGCCATTGTTTCTTTTCTTTTTTAGCCCACAAAGCCATGGATTTGCCAAGTAATTTTCATAATACAGTTTTTATTTGTGTGGTGAGAGTTACTGCTTTGTAGTCGCAGAATTGTGCTGTAAACACCAGCTGAAGAAGTGTAGTTGCAGATTAGAAGTGGACAGTGTTCAGGCTTCCTTTCTCATTCTGTCAAGAATGAAATGGTTAAAACAATGAGAGGTTTCCGGTTACCATGTTTGTATCAGCTGACTATGTGTTTTTCTTATTAATGAAATGTAGCTGAGTAGTTGGCATCTGCTGTGAGGGAGGGTGAATGGGAGAGGGAAGTTACCAACCATCAGTTTTGTGACTTTGCTTTGTAGACCAGCTATTTAACATAGTGCAGTAAAACTTAGCAATTTTGGCAATTCAGAATGATGCTGGCAGTTCGGCATTGTTTTCTGTGTGAACAAAGTAGCTCTGGCTGTTCTGGCTGTTGCTGTTAGCCTTCATCAGTGTGAAACAAGGTCCACAAAAACTGCTTTGAAACTAATGATCTCTTTTGAAAAAATCACAAACGTTTGGGATTAGTGCGGCTGCTTCAGCAGCCTGACCAAAGACCAGATTGGGGGTATGTAGCACAGCGTGCCAGAGCAGAAGCCAGTGGTGCATGCTGGCTTTTGCAGTTAAAATGGTTTGCAGAAATAGTGCTGACAAAGTCACCCCATTGCATTAGCTACCAGAGTTGCTAACAGTCAGGAGGTTTGGGGAGAGCTGCAGTACTTGAGTTGCCATGCTTTGTTTGGCCTCTGGGAAAGTCGCAGTGTAACTCAATGAAGAAATTTGTTCTAAAAAGCAGTTTGTTTTAAAAAGTTTTGAGTGACTTTGGGTGATAGCCTCATAGTCTTGAAATTAGGTTATGTGGACAATATAAATTTACTGTTACAATTTTACACCTGGGAGGATTTCAAAAAGCTCAGTAAAGTAAGGTGCTTAAATTTGCTTGAAAGACCAAAGTAAAATGAGTGCATAGCCCGGTTTTCATTATTGTTTTCTCCTTTTATATTAAATGTTCCTTTAAACTTTAAATGCATCAGTCAATGAAAGAAGCCTGTACTTTTCAAAATTTTTCTAATAAATGTAAGTAATTATATCACTCTATTAATATGTTTTGTAGTACCTAACATATAATATATGCTAATATATTAGTATAAGTAATTATAGTAATTACATTATTAATCATGTAAATACATATTTTCTTGTCTGGAAGTCTAGTGAAGGTCAGGATCCTGAAGAGCCCTATTTGCTTGAAGTTCAGTGTTACTCTGAGGATGGATGAGGAACTTCAAGAAGAAAAAAACAAGTTATACCTGTTACTTTGATTTGAGAAGCTACTAGTTACAAGCTCAGGAGCACTTACTACTCTTATTATAGGATCTGCCTTCTTGATTTGGATTTGTGGGTGACAGAAGCCGATGAAATATTTCAGGAAGTAGTCAAGAATGGAGAAGGGAGGCTGCTTGAGCTTGGTGTCAGCTGGCTACATTTTGTCCACCTTTCTGGGTGATGGGGATTCATTACTTCCTGAAGGGACTGCCCATGCCTTCAGAGGCTCCAGACATACAGGGCTTCTGGGAAGGGGAGTGTGTTTAACTCTGTGTGAAGAGTAGCACTCCAACACCAGGCACTGGATCAGTGGTCCTCCTCTGCTTGAGAATTTTTAGTCTTGTGAAGGGAAAGACTGGTATGGGAGGAAAGATCCTTAATTTTGCTGGCACTTGCTGTTGACTTCAGTTTGGCAAGTAATATGCAGAGTGAGGTGTTCAGCTTGTGTATTTTCAGTAACCCTTCGGGCCACATGTCCTCTTCAGAGTAGTAACAGTACAAACACAAATGCTTTGGTCAAATGATAATGTGGACAAGATGTGTGCTACCAAGAGGGATGAGAGAGTTTCTCCAAACAGTGTTGCTGCCATAGGCAAAACATGACATAAAGCTGTTTTTCTTTCGCTCCAGACTGTCCCAGACAGCTTCAGATCCCATGTCAGGTTTTGAGAGAGTTTTCTGAGGTCTGGCATGCATGCAGAATGCAGTGTCTTAAGGCTGAAACTTACCTTCCCATTTATTTGATTTTACAGTGTATCACTTTCCAGTTCTACAGTGAAATTTTTCTTCACATGAGATTTCTCATGAAGGCCCTTAATTAATTATCATGTGCAATTTGGGGAGTTCCGTTTGCATTACTTTCAGCCGATGTTCTGTCAGTATACTTGTGTTGTATTTTATCTTGTGTTATAATTGTGGTTTATGAACTACACCTGCACTATGCTAGAGTTTATCTAGAAATTGAGAAGTAAATGGTGTAGCACTGTGTAAGCATAACATATGAACTAAGTGTGTACTGAGACATTTCCTTTGCATGGCATGAAATCTCTCAGTTAAATATGTAAAAATATGTAGAGAGAACATTTTGTAGTTATGCCATGCAAGTTTGAAGGAGTTAATATGGAGAACTTGTCTTGAAATGATTCATGGCAAATAAGAACAGACTTACAGGAGTGTGGCTTTGTGACAGAAACTTTTAAAAAATCTAAGTGGGATTTTTCAAAGCTATATATACAGCCAAAGAGAAATTAGGAAGGTTTTTTTCACAATAATTTTCGGATAGGTTACTGTGTAGAGCTTTGCTCTGTAATGACTAGACATTGTTTCCAAAGCACATATGTACTGATGCTAGGGTTTAGCTTCCAGCTTGGCAATGGGTTGGGCAGATTCATAATGAAAAAAATCTGTGCTATAATGATGAATTACTGTTTTTTGGTGTGGTGTGTGTTTTTTTGGTTTTGTGTTTTGGGTGAAATAATAGAGAAATGTATTCAAAACAGCCATAAGACTGATTGCTGCCTCGGTCTTTGTTGTCTCTCTCAAAGGTACGCACATGAGGTGTTTCTGAGCACTGCATAGGATGGTGAGGCAGCTGCACGTGTAGCAGAAGACTGCTGAGTGGGTTTAACCCTGAGAAGGGGCTCTGCCTGCTACTGCTGCAGCTGTGCTCTATCTTTCATTGCTTCTGCAGCTTTGTGACTGGCTGCATTGTAGAACTATGTAAAAAATGGAAAAGATAGTAAAATTCTTGGTAGAGCCACAAAATCAGTTTTCTTGTAGCACCCCAGAATTACAGCAGCTGCTGTCCTGCCTACCCTTTCAGTGCCCCCTTTCTAGCCTGAGACAGGGTGGGGGCAGGGGGGGAGGTAGGGGGGTGAGCTTCAGCTGAAGGTGAAAAGATAACCTGATGAAAAAGTGAGCCAGTGCTTCCCTGAAGAACAGCAAATTAAAGGTGTTACCTTAGCCCCTGAGTAATATGGACCTCCTCAATGTCTGAGTGAAATTCTGTTTCGAGCCTTGTCCACTACTCTCATGTTCCCCATGCAGAAAATGGATCTCTACTCATTTTGTTTCTAATGATTGCAAATTCCCCATGTCATCTTTTTTCCAAGCATTAATTACTCTCCTCTGTGAGAGCCTGCGCATTTTGTTGTTGATCATCAGTTTCTGGCTGCTGGATCTTTTCATACCTTATTAAATGAATGACCATGCGATTTAATATTACCTTCTCGTATCAACATGATAAACCCCTAAATTGCTTGCATATATTGCTTAGGTTGTAGTAGGTGTTTCATAGGCAAATAGGTTACTGTGGAAGTGTTGATCTTTGTGAACAGAGAGTCTATCATTTGTAATGTTAAAATTCCAGAATACAGTTTTGCAAAAGTGGAAGCCTTCAAATACTGTAAAATGAGATCATAGGAAAGAAGTGACTGAGCAAAATCAGTACTAAATCTTGTTCGGTTTTTTTCCCCATTGATTTACTAAATGTTGCAAATACAGTGGTGAATAGTTCACTATCTAAAAGCACAGTCCTGGAACAATCAACCTGATCATTCAGTTTTAAGTAAATAAATAATTTGGTGGCTTTTACTTTTCTATGTGAGGGTTGAAGAGGAGGATGAGTGATTATGTTGTTGAATGTACTAGTTAAATATCCTAGGCAGTTTACACTGTAACTAATAATGCTGATGAGCTCTGGGAGTGAATTTGTTTTTACTTTGAGTAGACACTATAATAGTTGCATGCTATATTACACTGCAAACAGTTTTTAAATACAGGTGGAGTAGGAATTTTTGAACCAGCAAATGCAGTAAAACTTGAATTGAGCTGCTTGTTCCAATTAGTTGTATGTTAGTAAGTGTATTAGCCTGTTAACCTGAGTGGCATGGTCTGCTTCCTGTCCTCTCTATAAAAGTGAAAGCAACGTGTACCTTCAGCAAATTTATGCTATGGCTGCCTTAAATTCTACTCTTGTGAGCAAGTGGAAGGGGGGTATTTTAAAGAAAAAACAACCCTGAGGGGAACAGCAGAGGCTCGGGGAATGCCGCATTTGACAGTGTATGTGGTAGCTGGAGTCACAGTTTGAGTCCTTGGAGATGTGAGGTGGAGCAAAAGCTGCTTTGTACATTGCCTGTAGATATGCTTTGCCAGTGAAATAGACAGCAGCAGGAGTTACAATCCTGGAGCAATAACTTTTTATTCAGTTTTCCTGTAACTTACTTTAAATAGGGAACAGTTGCTCTGTTCCTGCCTGTTTTTGGTTTTTTTCTATTCTTGATGCATCTTTCTGAAGCTGGACCCAAAGTTACTAAGTTCTTGAAAAGCTTTGTAGAGAAGTATGTACAAAATCAGGTTCGGAGGAGGAAACTGTTGCTGGCAGTTACATGAAACTGTTCATGCAGATGATGCTGACTTGCAATGAAAACATGCACTCCTGAATTTATACCCTTAACTTCACGATGCTGATGTGCTTCAGTGGTGATTCTCATGAGGTGTACATATTCAGTCTCAAGCGTGCCCCTTTACAGAAGCTTTTTGTGGCATAGTCTGTTTTTCAACACAATTTACTTTGACATTTACTTCAGCAGGTTTTTCTGTTGAAAAGGGTATTTCAGATATCGTACCGTAAGGTTTACAAAAGAGTTGCATCTAATTGCTTAGGCTGAAGTGCTCAACCCTCCCGGCTTCCACACACTCTGCCCATGAAACATGTTAATCCCCTCCTGCCCTCCCCCCATTGAAGAAGCATGATACATTTCCTTTTGCATTAGTTGGGCCTTCTGGGAAATACATGCAGAAATAAAAGACTTTTCTATAGCCCTTTCTCCCTCAGGAATGCATAGAAACCAGCTTCTTGGATCTGGTCCACAAACTTGAAACTTGATTGGGGGGGTTGGGGAGGGAAGGAAATCTATAATCCTGTGCACATGTTACTGAGAGAATCCTAATTACAAACTGAGGTAAAGGTATAGAAGCTCAGAAGATCTCACGGTACTTTGCAAATAAAGAATATGTTTGGTTGGGGTTTTTTTTTTCAAACCTTTATGTTTTGCTGACGTTTGCATCCAAAGCAGGTATTTAAAACTCTCCTAGCTTTGTGACCTTTGTTTGTCCTTCATCTTCATTAGCAGTGTCTACCCAGACAGTCTACATTGAAGAGGCTTGTTTTGTTTGCAAAGATTAGTCAGGTATGGTTGTGGTTTCTCAACTAGCAGTGGTACTCAGACATTTTACCTTAACTATAGCAAGAAGTGGGCCCCTTGCCTTGGGATAACTGTGCATGCTAGTTACACATGCATGAAAACCCACAAGAAAGGTGACTAGAGGTTTTCACATGGTATTGCTGTGTTGGTAATTGATACCTGTGATGTACTACATGCAGAAAGGCCATGCTGAGTTTGGTGTAGTGTTTGGTTGTAAAGGAATGCCTGCAACTTGGGATGGGCCGTCATGTTGCAAAGGACCCTAAGCTTTGAGCTGCCTGTATATGGCAGTGGCTCTTGGGGCACACAGGTGCTGCACCTTTACAAGAAGGACCTTGTGAGGAGCTGGCCTGGGGTTGGTTAGCTGTGGTGGTATGGTGGTGCTGCCAGGGCATAGAGTATGGAGTGGTGTGATGGCCTGCTCATGTCGTTGGGCATGTGGCAGTGTCCATGCTGCCCTCCTCCTGCCTGAAGGAGGAGTCAGTGTGATTTGAGACATGTGAAGCACAAATGCAAGCCCATATGGGCAGGACAGTGTGGTTGTTCCCAACATAGGCTTGCCTGTGGGTTCATCTTTACTACAGGCAAAACCAAAGTTGCCTCTTTCTCCTCCATGATGATATTTATTGCTTCAATGTAGCCTGAAAATTGCACAATAAAACTCTTTATTATGAATACATACGCAAATACCCGACGTCGCCACTTGCTCATTAAGATCAACTCAAATGCAGCAGCATTAGTGGTGCTTTACGTGTTTCTCACGGTCATCGCATTCATGGAGGCTTGTGCCTCTCCGTGTTGGTGCACCACTGCCATTGCATATGCCAGAAAAGCCAGTCTGAGCTACTTCTGCCGATTCCCACTCTCTCTCCTTGCTCCCATGCAGCTTCCTCAGAAGTGGTAGTGCTGCTGCTTGGAGGCCTGGTGCTGCACCACATCAGTGCTGCTTGCTGATGGCGTGGCCCCACCAGTGACAAAGCAGCACCGCTGCGGGGCCAGGAGCTGCCTCAGCTGGTTTTGCCAGCAAGAGGAGTGTTGGTGAAACCATGGTGTGATCTGTGCTGTGGTGAGCTGGAATATGAAAACGGGCATCAACATATTAGGGGTGAATCTGACTTGACTGAAGTGACAGTTTCTTTCAGCTGACAAAAATATTTCGTAAGTGTTGGCTTTCTTTCACTTACTATCTAGTGTGGAATTGTAGGTCATGTTCGTTGGCAGCCACCGAAGGAGGGAATTATTTTAATTCCACGCCTCTCCCTGAAGCAAGAGATTATGATCTCTGTGATGATGGGTTGTCAGGCTATCTCTTCTCCCCCCAAGTTTTAGGATGGAATTGCAGAGGATGGCGTGTTGGAGACCTGTTCCACAATGTCCTCTTCTTTTGATGCTGATGTCTTTGCCTCAATATTTCAGTGCTCTCTGCACCTTGACTTCTGCTATGGGTCAGTTTAATAAGAGCATCTGGCATTCTAATGTCTGCAGCTGACAGTTAGTTAGAGTAGGCTGCATATTTTCTTTTCGCTTTGATTTTAATTCAGGTTAGTAGCTGATCTTGTTTGTGCAGGCACAGATTTTCACCATGTTGCTCACTCTCAGTAGGTGCCATCTTGTTCCATGGGCTGTCTTCCTTTAAGCCCAGACCTTCAATGTAGAGGGCGGGCTCTCCTTAAAGTGTGTAAGGGTGGTGTAATCTGGTTTTGTAGGCTTTTGGGGACACTTTCCAACAGTGACCAGCTCACCGTGGTGAATTACTTGGCTACTAATGAATTGGGAGATGTTTTCTGCATTTTTTTTTACTGTCAGTGGTTGGTGCTTTTTCACAGCTTGCATTCTGCTTAAGTAGTTTCCCCAAGATTTAATATCCTGCTTCCAACCTATATTTTTAATTATGTTGAGCAAGTTGCTGATTTTAATATGAAATCTTCATTTAGTAATGACTTCACAGGCAGTAGGCGGTGTTTTGCTACAAAACTGTTTCGCTTTAATTCACTCATATGTGACAGTTCCCATGAAGTTTGCTGGTCCAGTTGTCTTAACAGCAGACTACTTACTGGGTAAGCAGGTTAAAAATAGAAGTTTTTGTTTAATTTAAAACTGTTAACTTTCTGTAGTTTGATATACTTTGCAGAGAATCACACAGTACATATATATAGCATGTGGTTAGTCCTTTATGGGTGTATTTTTCGCTTTTGAATGGTGGAAAAATTCTAAGAAAAGTGTGTTGGAAAACACAGCTGTTTAATGACAGGTCTTAATTTACTCCTTGATTTGATGTTTAAATTTTTAAGTATGCAGAAGTCTTTCTGTATCAAAACTTGCATCATAGGGACAGTATGTTGTGCAGCTTCTTTTTAATCATCTTCCTGAAAGAATGGTTGCTATAGACCTGATAAATCTTCAGTCTATTGGCGAGGGGTGCCTGGAGAAAAAAATGTGCTTAGTCATGCTGTATAGGTTTATCTAGCACTTTAAACTCCTAATTTTCCATATTGTTTCGACTGCATTTATTTCAGGTAACACATTTGACTGTGGAATAGGGTTGAGGCATGGAGAAGGTATTTCCTCCTTTTACAAGGGTGGTACGGTGTTGTTTTGTGCTCATGGGTTAGAAAAGTACATGTCAGCAGGGTTTCTTCAAAGCTAGAAATAGATAAAAGTTTGGTGGAGTTTAGTGTTAGGGGTTTTTTTAATGGCTAGTTAAAATACACATCCTTTGACAATCAGATTCTAGGTGAAAAACTTGGGCAAGAGTTTCAAGGTATAAAATGTGAACTGATAAAAGCTGTCTTTGTATGCCTTAGGAAAAGAGGGTTGACCTTTAATGTGAAACAAACAGATCAGTTGATGTTTCCAGCAGGGATAAAATGCCTTCTAAGGGTCTGATAAATCAGTTGTGTGGTTTAACGTTGAACAAGCCCTTTTTAAAAAATAATCAAACTGTCTGATACTGTGTCTTAAATTATTAATGGCAGATGATAGCTGTAGACCTCCTTCAGTGTCTGTTGTGGAGGGGCCCTCTGGCTGTTGGAGCAGTGTTGGCCAGCAGCTAGTGGCTTGGTGTGACCAGAGTCTTCTGGGGTGGCCAAAGGCTGATTGAGGATGTGAGATGTGGTAGGGATCCAGGGAAAGACTCTGACCCAAACTCTTCACCAAACACTTCACCTAACAGAAACACAACTGGGTATCCTTTAAGGAGGGATAGTTACTGCTGGCGTGGCAGGCTCTTCAAGTTTCCGTCATGTGAAGATTATTATGAGCACAGACTTAATTTTCATTCTAAATTAGGTGTGGAGTTACTTACCCTTCTTTGGGTAGCAGATTTTGGTAGAATCGTTTGACAGTGATTCTTATTTTGAATATCTTGATGTTAACTTATTTGTTCCCCCTTTGTTGTAAGTATGTGGAGTCTGGCATAGCAAGATCAGCCCCAGTGTCAGCAGGGCTGTTCTCCGAGGCCTTTATGCCCTTCTTGAAGGCATGGGGCAAGGATGGGGAGGACAAGGAGGAGCAGCTGCCAGCCCTTCCGGGCTTTCAGGTACTGTGACAGGAGAGCCATGCCTGTACAGCACCAGCCTCTGTGAAGGGCTGCTGGAGCTGAAGGGGGCCAGGAGATAACCCGCTCTGAAGGATGGGTGGGAAGCATGTTGTTTTGCTTTCCCCTCAGTTAATGATTGAGAAAGTTGCAATGCCACAGCTCCTCTCAGCAGCACTACAAAAATGGCCTCCATCTCTAGTAATTTATGCGTCTCACCAGGTTTTTACACTCACTGTTTCCCATGGTGATCACTGCCTCTGTCAGCTTCTTGTCCAGCTGTATCCCTGTATGCCTGGCCACTCCCTCCCTGCCTCCCAGTGCTTGCCAGAGAACGCAGGCTCTGAGCCTTTGGGAAGCGCATCCTCAGTCTTTTACCATCCCTGTGGTTTTTGGGGAACAGTGCTGTGTGGCATGGTTTGGCTTACATTGCAGGCAGCCGAAATGGTGGTTTGTGAACATACGGGTCCAGACTGGCTTCTGATCCAGCACCAGGGAGGGAGAGGAAACCAAAACCCTCTGGCACAGGGCTTGCTCTGCTGGCCCTGGGAGGTGCAACTGGGCCTGTCACAACAGCTCCGTGTCCCGTTTAATGTTGGTAAAGAACTGTGAATCGCCTCTTTGTATCTGTAGAAATTGGATTCAGCAAAAAACGGCAGGTTTAACAAGGAAGATGCCTTTCTAGGGTATTTGTATTTGATGACAATGACAGGGCCTGTTGTGAGGGTTAGCTTCTGTCTCTTCTGGGTAGGGATGCTGTTAATAAGGTTTTCTAATGTGTAATCTGGGAGTATTCTTTGTCCAAACTGATCTGTTTTGTCTGAATGCTAACTCATGCCATCTGGGTCATCAGGTTTCTATGATTTCCTTGGCTCACTTACAGCACAGTATTGGATTGTATTTTTTTTTTTCCCTTCTTTTCCCTTTTTGGTGTTGCTGAACTCTTCTCTGTAATCCTCTCAATTCTGTAGGTATCAATTTGTAAAGTATTTTTGCCTGTTTTCTTGAGGAGCTTTCTAGGGCAGACGTGGTAGCCACTACCTTAAATTGCCATGATCACTGCTATCCTGATGCCCTCGAGTGCTGAACCGAGATGACATCAGTTGCTTCCCATGTAAGTCGAATTTTAAACGAAAATGGGCCCCTAAACCAGAAAGTCAGCTGGTGAAAAACAAAGGACCCTTTCTCTGGCCTTGCTTTCCCCATTGTTTTCCTCCCTGTGGCTGAGCAGGGCACTCATGTCTGGGAGAAGAGGAGCCAGATGCAGTGATGGCCAGACTGGCTGCAGGACGTGGGGAAGCAAAGCTGTGTTGTGGGGCACGTGCAGCACTGGGCATTATAGTGTGAGGGAACTCTTGTCTTCTCTAGTGTTGCAGCTGGGTGGCCCTCCCCTCACTTCTCTCCTTCTTTGTACCCATCCTGAAATTGCTGTGCTCTCATCCATGAAATGTTTAAGCTCAGTTAAAGAGGACATCATCAGATTCTCATTGCCTGAAAAAGGTAAATTCAGATGGTGATTAAGCTGAGCAATTTCATCTGAGTGGTGAAGACAAGAGGTTTGTTGGCTTGTAGTGGAATTAAAGGGGGAGAAGGAAGTGAGTCAGAAGGTTTAATTTTGTTTTTATAATCCCATTTGTTTCTCTTCCTCTTGCAAACTTTTATGTAGGTTTTAGTTGATGGGAGTAAGAGGATGAAGAGGATTTTATGTCTTCTAGCAATTAAGAATTGGACTCAGATTGAGGAGAAGCACATGTATTCATGGCATGGCCAAAGTTGTGCCACAAGAAAAATCTGTTGTGTCCTAGTAGCTTATCTCTGGTCCTTGCTTGGTCAGAAGGAGTTCTGCCTGACACACCTCCTTTACCCACATGAAATGATGTAACTACAGTGGAAAAGGAATGCAGAAGTCCTCTAAGGCTTAACTTTTTACTTCTTAACCTTAGAAACTGTGCTGAACTGGCTGAAGTTGCATGCCTTAATTAAAGACTTGCGTGTACTGAAAAGTAACTGTTTTAAAAAGAAAAAAAAAACCCAAACTGAAACAAACCCCAAGAAATGGCTTTACCTATGCCTTTTATATTGTAAAGAGTATCTGTGTCTTAGAGATTCTGGAGGGTAAATGCTTACTGTAGGCTTCTCATTTCAGTAACTCGAGCTACCTAAATTGACATCAGAGGACTGTGCTGACAGCCCCCAGAGGCTGCTGGTCTCAGTCATGACTTTTGGTTCTGAACCTGGTTTTTTGAAAACACAACGTTTTGGACAGACATTGTCTAAATGTCTCAAAAAAGAGTTTTAAAAGACACTTAAAAGGATTCATTTAAAAGTTTGGAGCTTTATTCTGTTTTATTCTCTTGTCTAGCCTCTGCTTTCAGGTAGCCACTCCAAGGCATCAGTAATGTCTTAGCCATTGTGAACTGATGCTATGTATGTTTTTAATCTGTGATGCTTGTAATGCATGTCAGTTTAGTGAAGCTGACAAAAGCTTGGTTTAGTCTTCTTCCGTTATCTTGTTTGCCTGTGAAGGAGTACAGGATATTTATTACCTGAGACATGGAGGGTTGAAAAGTGCTAAAAAATGTTTACACTAGGATAAATTCAAGAAGGAGTACTTGTGTGACTTCTCAAATAAATGGTAATGGGCATAAATGGATAAACAGAAATGATGGGGAAGAAAAATTTAGCTGACTCCTTGGGTAACATGTAGGACCCCAGTACCTGGAAACTCTGGCAGGTATTTCAGAGCAGTAATTAAGCACACTTCCATAAAAGAAAAGTGGTGATGGATTCTACCTCTGCTGGAGGCTGTGTGTTGAAAACTGCTTTTCTAAGAGCAGATTTTCACTTCAACTGACTTGTGGAGGAGTTTAGCAGCCTCTTGTTACGCAGAAGGGCAAACCAATTCTCAGTGACAGCTTTGACTTTGTTAGCTGTGTGGTTTTTTTCCATCCATATCTTCCCCACTGTACTTGTCCATCATGTAATAATTGTTCTTTTTGTGAGTTTGTTTCATTTCTTACAGCCTTCGCCTGCTCTAATTCACAGCAGTGTGTTACCTACCTTTATGTTTTGACTTCATACATTGTTTCATCTGTATTCTAATTTGGAAGTAGAGGTGTTTGGAAACAAGAGAAGTGTTGGTAGTTGGGAGAACTACAGCTAATACCGTATTCTAATTTCTTTTAGTTGATTTTGAAGATAGCATTAAGGCATGTCCTCATAAACTTAGGGTCGTAAAAAGTAATGAATTTTAAGACTTTGTTTAAAGCGTTAATCTGTCATGAGATTATCATTTACAGGCACTTGACATCAGCCAACTCAGATCCATATTGCTAATTGAAAAACATTTTCTCCCTACCTGAATTCCTAAATCATGTGGGTTCATTACATAACCTGACACTAACAGGCTGTGATAGAATAAATCACTACCATTAGAGGCCCTTTACTTGTCTCAGCCTGCTATTTCATTTTATCCTGGGATTTATTTCTTTACTTGTTTCTGAAGCTTTGGATGTTCTTTCATCGTTTTTCTCTTATGAAAATTGGGAAGAAAATCTTTATTCATCTCTTTTCAGGTGGTCCCCACATTGTGCCACCTGTGATTGCTGCTTGAAGTTAGTGTGGTTGATAAAACATCACAATTTAGAAACAACGATTGATACGATTGATTTTTGTTTTTCAATGTGTTGTATATGTTCATGGAACACCATCAGAAGCTCAAAATCCTTCTTACATTCCTTTATGAAAGGAATTTTCTCCTTACCGTTTCCTTATGGTAAGTGTTTTGCAATTTCTTATGTCCTATTTTTACTGAAGAATAACTATCATATCACAAATATTTTGGAAGAAGTGACTATCTGGGCTTTTTTAGATGTTTGTCTCATACTCGAGTGTCAAAATGTTGTATATTTTTCATAGGTTTGAAATGTTGCAAAGGAGCACTAAATATGGTGACTTAGGAGGATGGAAGGAGGATAGTACAAAACCCCTCCCCTTCCTGGGGAGGGGTTTTGTACTATCTTCCCTAGCTAATGGCAGTAGTTAAGTGGTATGATGTTGAACTTAAAATCTGATGGCTGTTATGAAAAGGTGCTGTTCAGTGAAAAACTGTAAGAGGAAACTTTAGGGAAACTTCTTGGTTTTATTTTTACTAAGAGTTTTCACCTCTTCTTTCAGTGCAAAATCTCTTTTCACTGTTGTTTGTTGATGAGAAGTGGAGCTACCTGCAGAAGTTCAAGTCCTTGTTGACTGTACAACAATCACCTTTTGTTCTCCAGTTGAATATGTAAAAGACTGACTAACAATGATTTCGTTATGTGATGGCTCCTGAATGCAGTTGCCTGATGGGCAAGGAAGCGTCAGCTTTAATTAGTGGACAGTCTGTTAGTACAGTTTGTTTGTCTGAACTGTGCTAGGAGGCCCATTGCTGAGTGATACACTAAGCTACAGGAATATTTAGTTGTCTGCCTTGGAAACCTTTCAGACTGGTGTATGAGTTGCAGCATCTAAAACTCACTGATTGGCAGAAAAGTTAAACTTGTGCCAGTAGCTGTGAATTATGATTTATCTGTTTCGAAGACCTGCTTCTGAGAGTGACAGGCTTAGTATCCACTTTTTCTGACAGGGAAGCAAGTGGATGCCATCACGCTTAGGCAGGGCTTTAATCACAGACCTATTTCTCAAGATGGCAGTATCGACCTAAACCGTTTTAGGAACTGCAATGCTTTCTCTTTGGGACCCCATTACGTTTACAGTAAAGTAGACAAACCTTTTAAAACAAAGTTTCACATACCCATGACTCAGGGGTGCATAGCCTGAAAAGCAAAGGTTAATGAAGTGCCTGTGTGTGAAAGTCTTAGTTGTATGTTAACTTTTTCTTTGGCAGCTCTAAACTCTCCTGATTACAGCTTTTGTACAAAGCATTTTCTGTCTGCTGCAGCTGTCCTGACTATACCGTGTGTCATGTTCAGTCTGTCACTGTTCATTGATCTGGATGGGGGTAGCCTTTAATTACTCATTCCACTACCTGCTTCTCTAGCAGTTTTGCATTTACAATCTTCAGATGAGAATACCAGTCTAACTTTCATAGAGTGAGATGGCAGAATTTGGTTAAACATCAGTTTATTTCAAATTAGTTTACTTCATATTGTTTCTACACAAAACTGTGTCTTTCAGGTTGGTTTTTTGTTCTTGGAGCCTTTGTTTGCTGCCTGAAGTTGCATCAGGCTGAGGGCTGTGAGACTTTGCATTAAAACTGTAAATGCAGTTGGTTTGTGTTTGCCATACCCAGTGCCTTGGTTATCTTAGTGATCCTTTATGGTACTTTTTCAGTCTCCAGCATGTGGCAAACAAATTTTAAACACGCTAACGGTGCTTGTTCATACTTTTTTTGTGCTATCCAAGCCATGAAACCAGCTTGTGGTACAAATTATACTTGTCGTCAGGCATTTATCTGCTCCATCTCACAGCACTCAAAATGGCTTTTGGCATTCTGCAGTCACTGAAGTTGGAAGACAAAAGTAAATAAACAGGCTTCAGCATAGGTGACTTCTCCCTTTTTTCCTGTTCTTCCTCAGCGTTCGTTTTTGGGTCTTGCTGCTGACCATTTGTGACGCATCATTATATTCTCATAATGCTAAATCATTATGTCCCTGCCACAGTCTGCTAGGTTTCATCAGCATGGGAACAGAAGAGAACTGTGGGATTGCTGTCATTCAGTTATTTATTTATTTATTTATTAATCTTCTTGGAGCAGCTAACGTTTTGGCTGGGAGTGAGAATGGAGTAATGTAGGCTTGGCATCCCCCATACACTGCGGTAGAGAGAGGCTTTGCAGGCAGCTGAAGTTCACGTTATCTGTCTGCCTAAAGGACTGAAATGAGGTCTGGGATGGGAAGAGAGCAAAGGCGGTGGGATCTGCATTGAGTCCTGCTGTTCTGAATTCCCCATCTTTCACTTCTTAGTGCACCTGCGTTACAAGCTTTGGCATGTTGTTAATACTGTTGTAGATCAGAATCCTTTAGCTGTCTGTGGCTGTGTGTTTCAGTGACGCTAAGGTTGGTGTTTTTGATGTGCTCTCTTAGGTGTGTGTGTGACAGAAGCACAGCTTGTGCACTTGCACATGCATTTATTAAGTCCTTTGGCATCAGCACAGGGTTTTCAGAGCCTCAGAGGTCCAGCCTCTCTGTATGCTCCTCACCTCCACTGTAGCTCAAACACAAATTAACACAGACTTCAAATAAAATAGGTTGGTATTCTGCAGTGTTTTCTCACTTGGTTAGCAAGAGCATTAACCCTGTGTGTGCTGTGAGCTGAAGAGGCATGCATCAGTGTTTGTCAAGCCTTTGGTGCAGCTGCCAAAAGGAAAATTACGTAAGAGATTCAAAAGATACCCACATGCAATTAAAAATTGAAGAGATAGGTGGGTCAGTGGAAACCCAAACTTGTGAGGAGCACATTTAAGATGCTTTATTCCACGGCAGCAACTGGTCTGGTAGCTTCCAATGTGTTTTCTCTGGTTGGCAGAATTTCAGTCAAAACCTTAACACTTTCCAAAACTGTAGTTCTGCTCTGTGAAAGAGAGCATATTCTTCCTGAAAATCTGCAGTTAAATGAGCTCTTACTTGTTTCCTTGCATTAGTACTAAAACTTGTCTAGCGCTCTATTGAGCTGCATTTAGAAACTGATCTGGCTGAAAAATCACACCTCCATTTCTCCCCATAAAAGCCAATGGCCTAGTTTTTCTTCTGGGTAAGTTTTTCGAAACTTCAAATTTAGTGCTTTCATTTGTCTGTAAGAATGAGGGGAAGAAACCTATGCATGTGTCGGTTTCTGCATCTCTCTTACTAATACATATGTTACATATTTACTGCTGTTGGAGTGTCATTTCGGGCACTGTCAGTCTGGTGGTTGTATAAAGTCTGAATTTTTCTGCATGTGTGCCTGGTCCTGTTCTTCTTGTCCCTTGGGTGATGACATTCTGTTCCGGGTTGGCGGAGGTGGAGAGGAGACTCTGTTTGTTGCTGGCAAATCTCTTTATTTCCATTAATGCACTGCTAATATTGCTAATGTTTATTCAAATTCTCTTCCATCTTGTGCCTGATACTCTTCAAACAAGTGAATTTGGGGGCTTTTCCGATTGAGCAAATTTCAAGCACTTGATAGTTTATAGTCTCTTTAATCCTTGGCAAGTAACACTGATCAGACACCAGACAACAAGGGGGAGAAAAAAGGTGCATGTGCAGATGTGACTCTAGCAAAAACCTGGAAAATATATTTTTGCTTAACTTGTTTCTGTATATCCCAGAAGTATATTCTTCAGAACATGTCAGGTCTGAGAAGTGCTGAAACAAGCAGCAGTATGCCTTAGTTCTTTCAGCAAGGATCCCTTGTTAAGAAAGTGGTGTTTGGTAGAGTACTGTTATCTCTTTTTGCCATGTTTGTAGGGAATGCCAGTCTTCTCTCCATATGGCCTAGGCTGGTTCAGTATGCGGTGGGGGATGATGCTGGGAATTTTCATTGAATGTGGGAAGGAGCTGGATGATGGTGCTGTTTGAGCAGTAATTTGCTAAGTAGCCACTGACAGCCAAGTGCAGACTCCCATGCCACCTTTGATGGGAAGATCTTTTGCTTCCCCCTTGCACAGTGATTAGATATGTTGTTGGCTGCCCGTTTTCTGGCCTGAGACCAGGCCGGTGTAGGGGTGGAGGGCACAGCATGCTGGGTTCATTCACAATAAAGTCCATCTTGCCATCACTCTGCAGATGTGCCTTCTTTTATGGCACAGAGAGCGAGGCTGATGTAGTTCAGTTAGTAAAGTTTTTGCTGTCATGGCACAAATTCTTAGGCCAGAGCAGAGGAGGAGAGGTATATTTGTGTGTTTTAAATCATCAAGTATAGCAAACACCCTACTTACACCATTTTCCTTTGAATTATGGACTGGTTTTGCTTCTTAGAACAGGACATGCTGTGTGTTTTCAGCACTTGTGGCACTGTCCTGGTGCTTTCTGATTTGACTTTTCATGGATCGTATGTTTCAGTCACTTAACCGCATGCAGACTGAGGAAATGGCGCCATTTGCAAGTCAAACTGGCTTCTATGAGAAGTTTAATTTTGGCCTTATGGAGGCCCTTTGAAAGCTTTAGCCTAGTTCGAGAGCTGTCTCTGTCAGCCACATATTATTTCAGATGAGTTAGCTGTGGCTGTGACAGTAGGCACATGATTGCTTTTGAAGAATCTCGGCACTGGAAAAAGAATTACTTAATTATTGCAGTACATTGCAGTTCTACTTCTTTTTCTCCATGTATAAAACCCAAATTACAGCGGTGCTTTCCTTGCTCTATGGTCATGAAAAGGCCGAGTTTGGAAGGCGCAATTCTGGTTTTACTACAGAGAAATCTGGGCAAAAAAACTGTAAAATGAGATTTATTTTTTTTCTCTTCATGCTACAACAGGCTTGGCTCTCTGAAGAAGCAGCTCTTTGACAATATGTTCTGAACTGTGAGCATGGAATTTTGACACTCAGTGCTGTGAGAACAGAGCAAATGTTCACACCCAGGGTTTGGTGTGGAATTTTGCTGATTTTTTTAATTTTTTTTTTAACAGCAGCTTTGGTCTGATTTTTGCCTGTCCTGTGCTACTACCATAACTCGCCTGGGCAGCAGATGATTACTGAAATTTTGGATATGCAGTCTTAGTATGTCAAATGTGAGTCCCACAGAGAAACCATGCTTTTTGGAAACTGTAAGAAAAACATTTGAAAGAGATTCTTCTCCCTTTCTTATCTCCAGTTTTCCAGAAAGTCTTGCCATGAAAACAATGAAACCCAAAACATGCATGTTGTATATTCAGGCTATTGCTCTTGGTGTCTGAAGGCTCTATTTCCCTGCTAACAAAGTTAGGTGTTTTTATTCTGCCATTTACAGGCTTTTGGGTTTGTTTTTTTTTTTTCTTCGTGGTGTTATGTTTGTAATTTAGCATAACCATTAATTGTGTTTGAAAGTGATCTAGAAGAGCCAGGCAAAATTGAAGGCTCCATTGTGCTTGGTACCATGATGAATGTATTTTCTGTTTCCTGATGGATTTGCAGCACTATTAATTTTGGAGTTGTGTTGGATGCACAATGAAACAGGTTTTGAACTTGTGGGTAAAGGGAGTATTTTTCAGCTGGAAAACCATACTTAATGCTTATTTGTACTGCCAGATGTAGCAGAAGTTAATCATGAAAAATCATGTTTTAAGCTGCTGCCAGAGGGCTGGTAACAGATGGGAAATTGGAGAAATGTGCTTCTAAGTTTGGAGCATTAAAAGTCAATATATGTTTCCTATCTGTGCTATGTGTAAAAGCAGTAACTTAACATAGGAGACCTGCCTCAGGTTCATTCTTGCCTAGTTGTGCCACTTCCAGTACTCTAGTCCTGTACATCCCACATGGATAGGCAACATCCTGACAGCTGAAACCAGCTGTCACAGATGTGTGGCAGTTAAACATGGCTCTTTCCTGTAGCCCCTGCATCAGTTGTTTTAAATCTGTGTTTCCTGGTTGCTATTTTACAGATGGGTTGGACAGAGTTTAAACGAACATAAGTTCTTAATTTCTTGCCTGTGCTTATATAAGGCTGTAACACTGAGGTATTTTTAAATTGTCAATTAGTTAGCTTCTTCGATTGGACGTTGTTTACATTGCCAAATAATCTAGTCAAATATCTAAAAACAAGCATTCCAAGATTCAGTTTGCATTCCAATTTGCTAGTCTATTGCCTTTCTTCAAAATACAAATATTGCCAAAAATGTTGTCAGTGATGTGATATCTGCATATGATATATGCAGATACTGAAGTATTTTAATGTAAATATGAACAAAATATTTTCAGGATTTTTTTCCCGCGTCTTGCTTTGCTTTTTGCAAAGGTTGTAGCCTTGGGATGCTAGCCAGACTGTGAACTGTAAAAAGAGAGCATAAAGAATGTAGGATGTTTTTAGAATAGACTGAACTGGGAGCAGATGGCTTCATTAAATTCTTTTTAGGAACAAGGAGAGCAGTTGCTTCTTTTGGAACAAAACTGTCTAGAGCAACTGTTTGTACATTGCCATCCTAAGTGTGTGACAGGTAGAATATTTGTGCAATTCTGTGTAAAACAATTGGTCCAGCTTGGTCCTTCAAACTATAGATGCAGGAGAGTGGAACCTCTGTTCTGTGAAATGATAGTTATGAATTAGAACAAAAGACTGAATGTTTCAGCAGTAAACTTTCTGTGCATGTTTTAAATATTGGGCAGGGGAATCTCTGCTAGTTGATTTTTTTTTTTGTTTTGTTTTTGTTTTTCAACCCCAGAATTCTGTTCTTTGCCATTAAGTCCTTTGTTTCGCTTTTTTTTTCCTTTCCTTTCTGGAGAACACAGTGGAAAACTACATTTATAACTAAATGTAAAAGAATGGAGTTATAAAGGACTTTTGAAGGAGAGTGATACCCAAAAGGTAATTTTCTTCCTTTAGAATATAAAGACTTCCGGCAGAAGTGTATCAAGAGCATGGTTGCTCAGGGTTTCAATATTCTTGTGTTGATCAACGTTTCGTGTGTACAGTATGAGCAAATTTTTGCTTTGCTTGCACCTAAGCTGTAATTAGATACTTGATGCTCAATTTTCTCCCAATCCTTCTAGCCCCAGTGTTAAAAAGAACTTCTGAAGTTTGGGTCAAGGCAAATACTCTCAAGTTACAATATCTGAATGGCCTGCTACAAGCAGAAGAATGTCTGTTGAACTTCAAAGATGGGGATAGCTTTAAGGATGAGAATTTGAAGGGCTGTTAGGCCCTTTCAGAGTTGAGTGTTTCCTTTAATTTGTTGTCTTAAAGATTAAATTTGAAGGCAATAAACCAGTATCTGGAAAGACAGTGTCCTGCTATAACGCTAAATTTATTGGTGTTGATTACCTCATATCCATTTTTTTTGTCTGTGGAATGCCTCTTTATTACAAATTAGATGTTAGCTTGTTTTAAGTAGTGGAGGAGGTCTGGGGCATCTGCTGCTGGTAGGTCAGAACTTGTGTGTTAAGGCTTGTCTGTCGGTATATGGTGTATTCTGGGGAAGACTTGGGCTCTAATCAAGCTTCTTTGTTGGTTTCAGCTCTGTATTCTGTTAAAATGCCCCTAGCAGATAATCTGGGACAATAGTGTTGGGATTAATTTGTTGTTTGAGTGAGGGGAATGCCTTTATTTATGAAAGTGCTTGTACAACTGTTTGTTTCACCATACTGAACCAAATACCTCAGTGTAGTTGTGTGGAAGCTTGTATGTGAATGTTTACATGTATTTGCATAATAGATCAAGTCCACGGTTTTTACCCAGGTTGCTTTTTAAGGGTAAATTTGTAATGTACACATGCATCGCAGAAACTGGCTAAGCCAGACATCATATTGCTGGAGGAGATTCTGTGCTTAATTAGAATCAATACATTCCACAATGAGAGTAGAAAATGACCTTGTATGTGGGAAGATGAATTACTGGCATGTTATTGGCCTTGTTTGAGGTTTTTCCCTATGTTATTCCCACCCTGGATTCGCCTGTTAAGCTTTGTTTCAAAATGCTGTCTTTGATGTGTGTGTTTTCCAGAACTGTATGTGGTACTGAGAGAGCTGGACAGTGCCACTATTGTGATAGAAGTATCTGAGCAGATCCACTGTAAATGCAGTTCTGGCTCTAGTTACCTCATCCGTGCCACTGTCTGTAAGGCAAAGCTTTTGGACTTACCCTGGTGCACATTTATGAAAACAGTCATGGTTGTAAGTGGAGCACTTCACCCCACCCCATTGTGTGCATCAGGTATTTTCCAAGATGGACAGCATTTTTCTTACCTCTTTTCTCTCTCTGCCTCCTTGTTGCTGACAGGTGCAGCACTGGTGCATAAGGTTGTGGGAACCCTAATGGACAGGTGTTTTAGATTCTAGATTGTATCAATTTTCACCTTTCATTTGAACACGAACTGAAATGTTGTATAACTGTAGTTCTGGTACTTCAGTGAGTGTTAGCAATATGTGCTATGAAAAGTAGTCTTGTTAAATGCCAGGCCTTGCACGTCCTCTGGTCAGGAACTCAGTCATGTATTTGTGTCTGTCATTCTTTATTGATGTTTTGCAAACATGTCACAACAAAGACTGCTAAGCCATTCGGACATCTGGGCTGAATCACATTTAACCATCTTATGTGAGTAAATGTTTCTACCCATTCACATAGAGAAATGTTAGCTGCAAAGCCTGGGATGTTCTGCACAGAGATGAATGGCTTAATGTGGTTATGATTTAACTAAATTCACTCAGCTTGTTCTAACTATGGCCTTTTCGTCATAAAGGCAAAAATGATTGCCACTTTGCAGTCTAGGTTTAATCTTTCGGCTGTGAAAATTCTCTGCTTTTGCTCTTGCTCTGTTTAGCTTCTGCCAACCCCTTTATAAGCAGAAGCAAAGGAAAGGGTGTGTGCAGACATACTGCAGATCAGATGCCTCTTGTGTGTCTGTTCAGCCTTGGTTTGGACCAAATAATACACAACATCTGAAAACATTTTTGCTAGTTTGGTAGTGTTTTTCTGTGCTGATGGAGTAGATTATCAGCTTCCTTGAAACTGGCGATGTAATAATGATCCATATGTTAAGAAGATAAAATGTCTGCTAAGACTGGAGTGCAAATAATTCTTAGTTGGAGTCTGCCTTGTTTCTGGATTTTCCTAATACATAGCAAAGGAAAATGAGTCTGATATTCCAGTATTCGCTCCTTCAACTCTGATGTAGTTGTCACTGCTGCAGGTCATAGGTGTGAACAGCTTCACACTACTTTGAGCTGCTGCAGAAAGTGGCCCAGGAGCAGGGTGGATGGACGGCCAGTACTCCAAGGATGCAGCTTTAAGTCATAGCTTCAGGTTGTGCTTAATTGAGTAACTGCAATTGCCTGTTCCTTGTCCTTTTGCTCCTTTCTCTGACCTCCTGTGCTGCTGGTTCTCTTGAGTGAGATCTTTATGATGATGGGACTGTACAGTGTCCTGGTTAAAAATTTATTCGTCTTATTCGTGAGATAGCTTTCCTCTGAAACAGCTGTCTGATTTTTAAATTTTATTTTTATTTTTACTTTTTATCTTCGCTGTATCATGTGGCTGTTACTTGCCCAAACAAGCTGTGCCTGTTCTGTTCTTGTATTGTTCTCTTTAGTGCTTCATGCAAATCCAGCTAATCGGTGGTTGTTTCTGTTTCAGATACAAAAAACTGAGTCATTGTTACACTAGCTTCCTCAAGTCCTGGGTGATGGGCAGCATCCACTGTGTAGATTAAGAGCCTGAATGCTGTGTAAACCCTGGCCAGACTATAGTGCTGTCTGCAGAGTGGGCTAGTAACTTGACTTTCAGGCCTGTAGACTTGCCTTATCCTCCCTCTGCTGGTGATCAGCCTTCTGCAGTCTCATGGATATCATTGTCACAGACAGCCTTCTAAAAGTGTCTGCTTCTAATCCAATAGAGTTTAATCTTTTGGGCTACAAACAATTTACATTATTGAAATGGGGTTTGACAATATTTTATATTCTCTAAGCATTTTTATTTGCTATTTTCTTCTTAAATTTGGCAAACTAGCAGCAGAAACAACTCCATGTTCTTCCATGGTACTCTGCAGCTATGAAGACCTCTTCCTCTGAGAAACAGTCTTTGTGTTTTGGTTAAGTCTTCCGGTGTGCTGCAGTAGCACACTGAAGTGTTTGCTTTATCTGCTTTAATAGATCACTTTAAGATCTTGTAATCTTATTTGTCTCAATTTTAAGCTGGGAGGGCAAGGATTGGAGGACTACAGGCTTTTTATTGGATGAGCATTTCACCTGAAAAATACAATTCAGCTCTAGGTTGTTTAGTACCGTCACGGTGAGGCAATCCAAATGATGGCACATTCATTCCTTGAAATCATGCACCTTTGCTGTTGATATCTCAAGAATAGGCTGTGCTTTGCTGTCTGAGAAAGTGCTTCTTGTTGCTTGTTGGTCTGAAAATTTATCAGTCATCCTGGAGTCACAACTGTGGAACAGGACCCTGCATAGCAATGGGAGAGAGAAGTCCACCTGGCCCTTCCCTCTTCTGGCAGCATGGAAGAGAGTTGAGGGGCTGGCATGGGGTCTCCGCTTGCAACTTCATCTCTCACTTATCAGCAGCTCATGGAGATGGGTTTATTTAGGGCACAGGGTTTAGCTGCTAGAAGACTGTATAGAGTGCTGCTGAGAGAATAGGCACTTTTTCAAACCTGTCTGCATTCATATGCAGGAGATTGCCTTTGCTGATGGGTGTTTTCTAGGCTTTCGAATAAGTACTGAAAGTGTGGTCGTACTACCCTGTGGCAGGCGTGGGTTGTTGGGTGCAGTTGGAAGAGTCCTGTGGTGGCAGAGGAGTGGCTGCTAGAATGAGGTAGCTCTGGTAGGTATTGAGATAGGTGTGAAGGAGTGTGGTGAGTGGCTGGGAGAGCCTCAGGGAGGTGGATGGAATGTGGTGGGAGGTGCTCACAGGCTATGCTGCCAGCTTCTTGGACTGTTAAGGGACAGATAAGTAATGTTTATTAAACTTCTTTTCCCCCCGAAACCTTATGAAGTGGTTTAGGAGAGAATGACTTGGTAAGTGACATAAGCATTGAGATGTGTAAGCTGAAAGTGGTGCAGACTTTCACTGAATTATCCAAATTGTAACTTTTACAAGCCACATGAAAATCGTCAGTGGGCAGGCTTCTCACCTTTTTTTCTATTGGAGTTGCTGAAATCTTCAGTCTTTCTGATTAGTAAAATTTTGCTTTTTTGATCTGTTGTTCAAGTGCCCTAGCAAGAAGAGGCTTTCACTGAATCTCTTGTGACGCTTCAGGAGGCTTCGTGGCAGCCTTTGCGTGCCACAGGAGCTGGTGGAGTGCTCTGCTGAGTAGCTGTTTGCCCACTCGTGGTCACTTTCTGGTTTTGCAGTTACTGTGTCCTTTGGAGGTAAAGCAGTTGATCCCAGGCTTTTGCACTCTTTCGCAGGCATGGAACTGGCAACTGCAGTGTCATGTATCAGAGAAGCTTAAACATAGTGCATGTCTCTGAGAGCTGGAAATATACCAGAGCACTGGAGAGAAGATAAATGCCAATGACAGGTTCTGGGTCTTGGATGAAAAAAGACCCGTCACCCATGGAGTGGTCTGAGTGATTCCTAGTCAGCAGCTCATCTTGGTCAGGAGCTGACCAGATTGTTTTCAGGACGTGTTTTCTTAGGAAGTGTCCTGTGAAGCCTCTCTCTTATTAGACAGGAAGGACTCCTGTAGGAAATCTTGCAAAAAAATCCTGTGGTAGGTGGAATGAAGCAACCACTTCTCATACTCTGAGAAGCAGCAGGTGATGCATCTTTCGTTCCCTGTGCATGGCGAGTAATTTGGAGAACTTAGGTGAACGTCAGCAAAAAGAAACTTTTGTATCACTGCTTAAACATACATGAAATAAACGTAATTCTTTAGCTTTTCGTAAGTTTGTCATTGTCTTGCAGAAGGTTCATTTTGAGCAGTACTTTCAAATGTTAACATTTTAGGTTCTTTGTTTCATTCTAACACAAAGAAAAGTAAGCAAGGGCTTTTTTTGCTGCTGAGGCGTGATGCCATTTAACATCATCTAAGGTGACACAGCATGACAAGTGTTTTGCTAGCAGTCTTGAGGGAGGGGTCAGCTGTAGTGAAATTGCATAACCATTTTCTGTCACTTAAAAGTTGGATATGCCACGAGCCTTTCAAAGCATGTTAGAATTCAAAAAACTTTAACCTATTCAGATACTTATAAAGTGTGGTAGCTCAAAAGAGCTAATGGTAAAGTGCATAATGCCCATTGTGTTAGAAAGATAGAGAAGCTGTTCGAGCATAGATACTTCAGTACCTAGATTTTTTCTGCAGAGTGACTATTAGTTTTAGGCTTTCTCAGAGGGGAATCAGAAGTTTTGTGATCAATAAGGAGCAGCTTGTGTTTTGCCTCAAGGTGTGCAGTTGGCTGACCTTGCTGGTGAGCAACTTAGACCATTGCGCGCGAACTGTAGCACAGTTTCTCATGTGTCACTGAACAACAAATCTGTTGTTAAAGACAGTGTTTTGCCAAGCAGAAATATGTCTGCAGCCTTTAAGAATAAGGAAGCTTAAATGAAGCTTGCTAGCAAACAGTCCAACAGGAGACAGGATTCTTAGCAACAAAAATAATGAAATCTGTCATTCTGTCTTAAATTGTAGAGGAGCGGTAGGAAAGCAGCTAATACATGGATGTTAATCTGGAGTACTGATTTCAGTTTGTAGTGTGTATACTCGTGGTTACCTTGGATGACTTCTAATAGATCTGCAAAAGCTACTTAAGAAAAGCGAGCTGATTGTTAGTAGATTTAAATTCTCAGTGCAAGTCTGCACATCGTATAGGAAACTTGAAGATCAGTGGTTTTCAATTTCTAAAAAAAAAAATTTCCTGATTAAAAGAAGTGTAGATATAGTTTTCTGGAAAGAAAACTGTATATCAGAAGTTACTTCACAAATAACATTATTCAGCTGGGCTCACATTTTAATAATGGGACATTGTTTTGTTTTGTTATAAACTCTTGTGGTAGTTTAAAGCTAATATTCCAATTAGAGAAAATTGGGGGAAGTGTCAAGGGGGAGTGAGAAGGAAACCAATGCTTAGTAAGAGTCGTTGGTTTGTTTACTGTATTAAATCTGCCCTTATCAAAAAAACCAAAAAAAAAAAAACCAAAACCAACAGACCCAAAACAAAACACCAGACTTTCAGCAAATGAGCTGCATAACAATTGAAATTTAAATTTAGAAAATTAATACATCCACAAAGACCTTTCAACTTAAAAGTTTAATTGATTTGAATTAATGTAGAAGGATGATTTTTTGTTTTGTTTTGTAGAAAGGGCCCATTTATATTATAGGCTGGATGGGGGCTTTTGTTTGTTTCTTGCTCTATTAAGTGCACTTTTGAAGAGAAGGATATTTTGTGGTGTAGAATGACACTTGGAATATAGACAATGAAGGTATCTTCTTGGCTCCTGTCTCTACTTGTTCTGCGTTGTGCAGCAAGGAAAGAGAATATAGCAGGTCTCAAGGATGTTCATCTTTGCATAATTTTTGGTAAAGTGTTACCAGTATCTGATGACCTCAGAAGGTTATAAAGGGATACAGGGAAGCAGCTATGGCTTTAACACCTCTGCAGAATCTGGTTCACAAGTAACATTAATTGCGACTGAATTCTCTGACATATCTCTCTTGTCTGGGATTAATTTTTGCATTTGACTGAGCTTAACCTAATTTTTCCACTCTGACATTGGAAATGTGAAAGCTGTAAGTGTTCTGGGGTGGGAGTCTCTGGTTTGAGACAAGACATGACGGTTGCTGTGGCATTTGGAGGTCAGCTTTGCCAAGGAAAGCTTTGTTTCTCTGTTGAGCACTAAACCTTGGAGGAAACACAAATCTCATCTTGCCTCTAATGCCTTTGTGTAATTTTCTAGTTCTGCATTTCTGTAATACTAAAACCCCTCAAATTTAGCTTTCAAAGGCTAGAAATTTGCAGTAGTTATGTGTTTCGTCAACAGAGTTGGAGGCAGAACCTCTGTGGTGTGCATATCTCCTATCTCTCCTGTTAAAATATCTGTAATGATAGTGCAAACAAGGTTTTGAAAGTTAATCGTCGAGTGTAATAATGACTCTCTCTGCAGCATTTCATTTGGCATAAGAAAAAGCTCATTTTAGGCTTTGTAGGAGTTAAAATCCCAGTAATGCTCATGAGAATGTTCTGCGAGCAAAGCTTCTATTAATCCTATTCCTGACATGCTCACACGTAATTTGATGTGAAACCTGAAGCACTTGTACTGAAAGATCTGCACCTGTGTTTTTGGATGTACAGAAAGCAGTAATATGGGCACAAACGGATACCCAGTTACTAGGTAAAGGTCAAAATGACCTTTGCATTGTTAATATCAACACAAGGGTTGTATTGAGGCAGGAACAGTTACGATTGATGCTCTATAACCCCATAGAATAGATGTAAGAGCACATGATGAATCACTGCATTTGTGGAAGATACCCACAAAAGTCAGAAGGTTTTGTTTGGTTTATTTTTTTTTTCCCCAAACTCCAGAGTCAGTCATTGCTGAGTTGTTGCTAACTGAATTCTGCTTATGTTTAATGAGTTCTTTTTTGTGCAAACATTTTTGTGTTTGCTGGTATCTATAATTTCTTTGTATATCTTACAGGAGAGTGCAGACTCCCTGGCTGTACATAGTTTAAAAAAACAGCAAAGGTTATTAGTGAGCAATGGTAAAATAATCTAAGGATGATTTGTAAAATCCCATGTCTGTGCTGTCTGTGGAAAGCACTAGCAGCTTCTTTCAGAAGTATGGTTCTGTTGCTTTTCAGCATAAAAAATGCAA
>VWZT01000946.1:89599-120096 GCA_013397055.1 Pachycephala philippinensis
GGTAAAGGCCTTGTGTTTCTCAAAAGAGAAAAATATGAAGACAGCACTGAAAAATACTAAATATTAAATACTCTGAAATACAGGTGTTTTGTAATCTATGTTTAGATAACTGTCTTAAATATATTCAGACTATCACCTGTTAACACTGCTAATGCAGTTTATGTGAAGAATCCAAAAAAGTAAAAACAGGAAGTGCTGTAGTATTATATAGTGGAAAAGCAACAAATGGAGTTCTCTGAAAGTGACAAAATATTTGATCTAAGCTCTTAAGAAAGCAGGTGGTAATACAGCATGTTGATCTTAGTTTTAGATTTCCTGGGTTGGCGTGTTGTCAGAATGAATATGGAAATAGGTAACTTCTCTTACTAATTGTTTCCCCATAATTGGCAGCTGATAGTCTTTTGGGTAAGACACATGGTTTTATGGGTTTTTTAGGGCTTTTTAAGTCTTGATTTTCTTTTAAAGAGCTTAAAGAACATCAGCGAAAATACAGACAGAATTTAGACTTTTGTTTTCTGTTACTTCTCACTGAATACCAAGAATAAGATTTGAAGGCTTACCTGCTGTTTCTTCTTGTGCTTGTTTTTTTAACTAGCAAATAATTTCCAGGATTGCTCCTTTTCTCGTAGAAGGAGAAGGAGATATGGATTATGTGGGATTTTATGACAAGAGGCTTAGTAATTGTCTCCTTTTTATTGATCTTGTTGAAGTAAAAAAATTGGTGAATATGGAGGTGGTTGCAGTGGTCTCTGCTCTTCAAAGACTATGTTTTTTATTGACCAGAATATTCCGGTGTTGCTTCTGAATTGTTTTCTTCCATAAGCAAAGGCTGTGTGAATACATAAAAATTTTACATGTCCCTGAAGTGGTGGTTTAAAAAGATTAATCTGAAACAAACGTGCTTGTACTTGTTACTTTCCTTATGCATTTGTGCATTCCTGTTTCTTCTCTCATGCTCTGTGGCTCTTGGTATCACACAGCTGTGTTCTCTAGCTTTACTGGAATTTGATTCAGAACCACTACCCACTGAAATCCTTTCCTGAAGAAGGGTTGGGATGCATAGATACTATCATGAAAGCTCTTCTTTGGTTTTATGGAAGTTAAGTTGCTTAACTACAGATTCTCTCAATATCCGTAAAGATGGAGAAACTCTCATCGTGGCAGTAGCTGGCCCAATCTTGATACTTGTATTTTGCCATTGGATACAGAAGGCACCTGTATCTCTGTCACCAGTTTAGTCTCCGTTTTTCTTGCCATTTGTGAAGATGCTTGTGCGATCTGAGGAGTGGCAAGGTGATGGGAATTAAAACTGAGGATCCCAGCATAGTCTGGGCTAGATTGAGATGTCTTTTCGAGACCTAACAGGGCTTTTTTGCTTTGTTTCAGAACAAGGTTTAGCGTGTGCCTCTGCTTCAGGTTAAAGCTCATGTACTTATCTTTCCTATAATGTTTAGAAAAGGTAGAGGGATGTTGAGGCCAGTAGATGGGTCTGTGAAATAAAGATGTTTTTATGAAAAGTAAACTTTGCAGGCAGGAAAGGGGAAAAAACATTTGAGTTTTGCTCTCTTAAGTCTTGTAGCATGTTTGTTACTTGATTTTTCACCCCTGGTGTCTTGCACAGGTGGTTAGCAGGTATAATCAGCAGCCCCATGCAGAGTGGGTGGGAGCAATGGAAGTTACAGCAGTGTCAGCAACAGTTATTTTAGTATGTCAGATCAATTATTTAGATATAGTGATGGTAATATGCACTGTTCTTGAAATTTGTAGTCTAGCCTACCTTTTCATGTAATTTGAAACTCTAAACCACATATAGCATTCACAGGAAAGTTCT
Organism: Pachycephala philippinensis; assembly: GCA_013397055.1. NCBI lineage: Eukaryota > Metazoa > Chordata > Aves > Passeriformes > Pachycephala > Pachycephala philippinensis. The sequence continues at coordinate 91,431 of VWZT01000946.1, forward strand.
AAGCGATAGACACTGTCTGTGGGCAGCTGTGTGTGCAGCCTTAGTTACTCATAGCTGTATGTTGGCTTTATTGTGGCTTTCATGTAAGCTTTTAAAATAGTTTTTCTAAGAAAGCCAGTATGTATAGATTGTGGCCGACTTGAGATACAGGTAGCAAATATAGTTCTAGTTGTGATCCTCAAGGTGTTTATCTGGAAACTGTATTTCACTAAGGTCAGTGTATAATGCTGTAACATCAGAAGCTTTCTCAAACTTAAAATTTGCCTCCATGGGCTCTCAAAGAGACCTCTGAGTAAAGAAAATCTGTTTATAAACTGGTTTTCTTAAATTTCCTTTCTTTTCATTTAGAATGACTAGGACCTGGTTACAGCAGGCGTGTGCTTGAATAGAAAATTAAAGAAATGCTACTGATCTGGATGGTGATTGATGTGCAGAAGGAAAAGTAGTACGTGTTAGCTGTTCTTTGGATTTTTTTTTTAATGCAAGTAGGATGTGACAGCCAGAAGTACCTTGTAATACATTAATATGCTTTGGAATTTGACAGATTAGAAGGTTTTCAAATAAATAAAGTGTATGCAAACACATATATGAAGGATTATGGATCTTTTATGAACATTTTCATTAAGGTGACTATCCTTTTATTCTCCATAATGTACTCCAGGCTGTCTTTCAGTTATAATCCAGTAGGTGTTTTCTTTAATCTTTGAAGACTTAGTCACAGTTGTCAAAATAATGAGCTGTTTGAGGTGTAATTCTTCTCCCCAAGCTTAAGTAATTGTTGCCAGAAGAAACAGTTTAGGTTTGTTTTTTTTTTTGTCCCCCGTAAGTTTAGACTTAACTACTCTTAAAACCTGACAGGGTGTAAGGTTTGTTAAGGAGCTCCAGTGGTGCCTGCTTAGGGGATCGCCTGTGAGGTTTGGGTGAAACAAGAGGACCTGAAGGATGTCTGCCAGCGTGCAGTGCTTACATGGATGTTTAATTTCATACTCAAGTTGGATTAAAGGGCTTAATTATGTCATAGCTTCTGGCAAGCTGGGAGTAGTTACTCATGTGCATAGCATGGCTGCAAATGGTGTCCTGACTGGCAGCCAGTGGCAGTGTGACCAAAGGAGAGGAATGAGCCCCTACTTACAAACTACCCTTCCTCACCTTAGCCCAGCCTCCCTCATACCCAGCCCCATGTCTGTGGGCTTCTCTGCCAGAAACACTGTTGGTTAGTGGCCCCTTCCCAAGGACCACACCGAGGAGGAGGGATGGACTACTCGTGGGAGCAGAGTTCTTGAGCTGAGGTGCCACAGCTTGGAAGTCCAGCAGCTCATCTGCCTCTTCCCATCCCTGTGGAGATCCAGTGGCTGGCTGAGATCTGGCCTGACCTCCAGCCATCTGTCTACCTGTCTTTCAGTCCCCGGTGACCTCAGACCACAGCTCAGAAACCTGGAGCTATTTGTGGAGACTTGAAAACCTCCATGTCAGGCTGTTTAAACTAAGCCAGGAGCTAATTTGCTGCAAGACTTCTCAGAGGAGTTTCACACCTACTGTAGCTATTCATTTAGATGCAAGTGCTTTGTTACAATGAAAGTGCTTGTACAAGCTGTAGGCTGCTGGAAGCTCTTTCTCAAGAGAGGCAAAAGAGAACTTTCTTTTTCCCTTAAGGTACCTGCAGCTAAAATAGATGATGATAGTTTACTGTGTGAGCAGTAAGCTATAAGGAGGCTTACTGGGATCTGAAAACTCCAGTAGTCATAGTTGCTATGTTGATTGATGGCCTCTTGTGGCAAGCAGGAATTTTTTGTAAATTTTTCCTATTCACTTAAATACTGGGTAGCTGCAGCCATAGAGATGATCTGGTGTAAACTGGCTTATGGAGAGCTTCATAACTGATCGGATGATTTACGGTTTGCCTACTCTGTTTGTTTTCAACAGAATGAAAGGTGGATGGGGTTTTTTTACATCAAAAATAAGTCAGTTGTATTCTGCAACCATTTGTGAAAAGTAGCCAGTTGGTAATAACATAGATGGGTAATGGATTTTCATGGGGTATCTTGCTGGAAAAAGATTGTGGGGAGAATCAGACTAGATTGCCCTCTTTGTAGTACAAAAGACCCAAAAGTTACTGAAAATACTTTTTTGTAAGCAAAAGTGGGTTTGATGTAGCTGTTTGGTGCATTTTGCCATACTAGCAGCCACAAAACATGCACTGTTGAAGATCTTTGGAAAGGACCCTGTATAGCTCTCTCTTTCCTAGAGACCTGCAGTATTGAGCTGTTTCTTGTAATTTTCTCTGGCCTGTTTCTTTTGGGGCCTCTGTTTTGTGAGTCATTATAATCTTCTGGATCAATAATGAAGCTTTCAGAAGTACAGTGGAGATTTTTTGTCCGGTGCACCATCTTACCACTTGGATCTTTGGTAACCTTCGTACTGTTGACTTTAGTGAAATCTACTTCAGACCCGCAGTGACTTGCATTTAAAAAACACTGTTCTTTCACATGGCTCACATCCTTCTGAAAGTGCTTGGATGAACACTAGGAAATACATATGCTAAATACAATCTGATGTAACAGTGTTACGGGTCTGCATATTGGAAACATGCTACCTGGAACAGTCTTGGGATAAACGCTTTGTTGTGCCCAGTTGTGATAGCTTCAGAGTGGCCCACCCTTCTGCTGTGATTACAGCAAAATAAATACGAGCACGTCAGGTTTCGTTGTCAGTATCCAGATCCTCTTTCCTAAGCTTGTGCATCATACAGTTCTTTAATAATGCAGGAGAGTGTTGGAACTGCTTTATATGAATTTAGTAACAGTAATTGTTTGTGGGGCTGGCTGATGTCTAACCTTTCTCTAGTACATCCTGTACCAGCATGTGAGGGGTCCCAGACTCTTCCAGTATCAGTAATTGCTACTACAATGCAAGTGCTGAATGATTTTGTACTAAGTAGGTATCAGCCAGCTTGGGATAGGAGAAACAAATTGAGTTTTAAAAGGGCTGATGTGTCTGCTTTTTATCAGGTCTGCTTAATATTTTTTTGTGTTAAATGCAATGTCAGGATCTTGGCTCATTGGATGCAAATGTAGCAGTTCTGGTTTTTGTCAGGAATGCTCTGCCCTGGTAATCTGGAAAATAAAAGGCAAACTTTGGGGGAGGATTTATTATAATTCCCATATCAGAACTTGCCCTTCAGGATTATGTGGTACTGATGTCAAAACGTGTTTCTTACCCCTTTTCAGGAAGGACGTGTCTCTGACGGCTTCCCAGCTCTGGGGTGTTCAGGAGGCTCCGAAGGGTGGCAGGTATGTACACTGAAACCAGAGGTACATCCCCACGGGAAGGGGGCTGTGGTGGAGTTGTGGTGACTCTGTTACAGGTGTCTTTGTTAGCAACACTAATAAATGTACTGCAAGAATACTTGGGACTTAGTGCATACTGAAAAATATAAATAAGGATTGAATTACAGGTTTGATTTATTACATTCTTTTGTTCTTAAGACCAAAATACTCAAGAAACTTACCAGGAAAGGACTTTTTTCACTCGGGAACATATTTTGTGTTTACCTGTTCTTCAGTTATCACTAAAAGGTCGTATTCATGGTTGCATCTTCCCTGTATTACGCAGTTTATGTGTATGAAGTGGTACTGGGCTTGCTTTTGGAGATGTTTGACTCTGAAAGTGTTGCTGGACGCCTAGGATAGTTTTTTTTAAAGCACACATGCCTGTTAATTTTGACATGCAGGTACTTTCACATTGGCATTAGTTGCCAGTAGGCATCTTCCAATAACTTTGAATGACTCATTCAGTCCTATGAGCCCAAGAAGAAACGAGAAACAAAATGAGTAATGTTTTTGATTGTGATGGTATGTTTTACTGGTAGGAGAAGATGAACTTTGGGGACTTCCTTTCTTGCTTGGTTTTAACTGCAGCGCTGTCACTGTCACAACCCGGGTTCAATATCTGGGAGTACCCAGTCAGGCAGAAAAGGGTCATAGAACATGCCTATGGCAGCTCTTGAATTTGGTATTTGGGATAGCTCAGCATCCAAGGTAGCTCTTTCCTGTTGCTCTTGGAAGTTAAATCCTATTTCTAGTGACTTACCCACAATAATCTGAAAAACAAGGATTTTAATCCCTCTTGTAATTTTTTTTTTTTGCATAATACTTTATTGTTGCCCACAGAAAAAGCACGTAGTAGTAAAAGAACAGGAATGTGAGTTAAAAAAAATAAAGTATCTCTTGAAGTATCCCTCTGAACATAAATTCTCTTCTTTAAGCACAAGCATTAGTTTCCTGAGGACTGCTTGATGGCGTATTTATCAAGCAGAAACAGAAAATACTGATTTCTGGCCTAAAACTGGGAATTTGTTTCCTCAGAATTTATATCCTCTTTTAGCACTAGTGCACATCCTCCAGCAGGCTTTGTGGTGGAGATAAAAGACCACACCAATTGTCTTAAGAATCTTCGTCTAATTTGTAATCATCTAGCAACTACAAAGTATTTCAGTTACAGTTTGAAATGCAAATAATCCCATGCTCTACATGTATGTTAGTCATAAAGGGCTACTGGTCTGCTAGTTTGAGGCTGTATGTTACCTCAGGAGAAAATGAGTCCATTCGTATTTTATAATTAAAGGATTGTAAATAATGATGTTTTTCATGAGACTGTATAAAAATGGCACTGTGCTTGAGGTTTTTAAAAGGGTGAGAACTAAAGCAAAGGATATAACCAACCTGTCTTTACTGGTCTGAAATTCACAAACTGTGTAAGTAAAACTCATCTGTCCAAGGTAATTTGCATACTTCTTACTGTGTAATTTTGATGACTTAAAAGACAAGTGTTGCTAACTTTTCCTTTCAGTTTTGGAAACAAAATTGAAAGAAAAAAAGCTTTCAGCAAAATTTTACAGTTCGACTTCTCTGGTTTTTTTTCCTGTATGGAACCTTAGAATCTGTTATAAGATAGGCATTAATAAATATTAAAGCAGGCCTGTATTCTGTTAAAGCTTAAAAAACTTTCAAAAGGAAGTTATTTAGGGAGAACTTGGAATTTATGCCCTCTGACAGTTGAATCCCTTAACTCTTGGTGGTGGAAGCAATTCACTTATAAATTTGCCTGTCTCCACATATTGAGCTTCATATCCCTCATCATAGTAACTTGCAAGTTACTCCTTGCAAGTTTTGCAAATATATATATATATTTTTAATTATATAAAAATAGCAGGGTGGGCTGCCTGGTAAACCTGCCGTGGTTGTTTTACTCCTGGCAGTGGGAAGGAAGGATGTGTTACAGGTAGTTATTCCTTACTGTGAGGTCCTCATTTTGCTGTCCCTGGACAATGAGTGGTGTGACAGTGATTTGATGGAGAGGTAGGGAAGTATGTATTTTGAAGGGCCTTCCTTTCAGCCTAAAGGAAGGTGGTCTTTTGTCTGGCAGCCTCACTGCAGGTTTGGCATCACCTGTGGTCATGGAGCTGTGCGTTACTTGTGTTGGGGAAGAAGAGTGGGTGACAGCATGGGTGGGAGCATAAGTACAGAGTAGGTGAGGGATTGCAAGGAAAGATAAACCCTGTGGAGGAGAATAAAGTGCAATACAAAAAGGGAAGAAAATTATGGGGACACTTAGCATGGCTGGGGAATCATGAAAAGAGTGACAGAATTAGGCCAGGATGGCCAGTGCTTGTTTGGCTTTCTTTAGGGAGAGGCTGGATGCTGTGTGATGGTAATGATAATTTCCTGAGAATCACAACAATCCCATCTATAATGCTGACTGTTTTCTGGTGTGTTAGTAAAGTCTCCTGGTTTTAACCTTCATATACAAAATAAAGCTAGATCCACTTAGCAGTTTGTGTAATACTGAGCCAAACTGAGAAGCTGCACAATGCAACTAAGTGTTTCTTAGAAGAAAAGATATTTCAAAATCAGTGTTGCAAAGTTGGCCATTTCCTAGCTTTGAAATTCCAGAATTTGGCTAACCTGTGCAAGATTTGCGTGTACAAGATGCACACTTGGATCCAGCTCTACCAGGCTGACTGAAGAAGACACTTGCCTCTGGGTTGCATTTCATGTAAAAAAACTGGGTACTGGTAAGGGTTGCTGAATTGTCATCTCAGAAAGATGAAATTTTATAACTGCGTCTTTGTGCATACTTTGCCTCTGTGTCCTGGAGGATGAGAAAGTAGGTAGTCTCCTTCCCATGGGTGGTTTTCCAGCTTCTCACACTGCATGACTAGGATTTTGCATTTTTCCAGAAGGTGGACTAAAGCACTGCTTCTTTGATGCCCAGTGACACAGGTGATCTGAGAGCCAGATGGTTTCTGATCTTGGTAATAGTCAGTATATGCCATTGCAACTCCCTGGTTCCAAAATTTGTGCTAGTGTTCCTTAGTAACAGTTCTGCAGCCTGAAATTTTTCTAACAGCTTTGAATTTCCGTCTTTTGAGAGAGCAGAAAGTTGTTCCTACCTGTTTCTCTGCCCATGCATTACAATTATACATGTCAAGGGGAATGTCCACAGGTTTGAGGTTCCAGCTGTGCTCTGCCAAACTGACAGGAGTTGTGTTGATTGTTTCTGCTTCTACAGTTGCCCTGTTTTTAGTCACCATAAATAACAAGCATTATGGAAAACTCACTTTGCTCGATTTTGTCATTATACATTGATGTAAAATCGTCATAGAGTTCCTAAATTACCGATTTACTGATTATTTACCTCAGAAAATTTTAAACAGTTCTACAGGAAAGTAGACCTGTGGTCACTTTAATTAGAGTTTAATTATGTAACCAAATATTTCAGGTTTCTTTCTGCTTTACTTCTTCAGTGTACTTGTTTCCAAGAAAATTGTGGCTTATTTTCTGGGAGCAATGCTTAAAGTATTAGGAGACATAACTTTTCAGAAATTCAAAGCATTCATATCTAATCAAAGCCAGTGAACACTGATGGAAATGAATTAATTTGGAAATCAGGCCATTGTCTGGGCCTTTTAATTTTTTTTTTTTTTTACTTTGCCTTCTTGTATCCCTTGTGTTATATAAAAAGAGGTTCATATTAGATTATGGATGACCTCCCAGTGGATGTCAGTGAAGGACTTACTCCAGAAAATTTTCAGTGCAGGGAACGGGAGGGGCAGGGGAGAGTAATTAAATTGAAGGCTAAATTAAAGGACAATGTTCTGAGTGCATTTTCGTCTCTATTTGAAGTTATAAAATGAGAACAAAGTGGATCTTGCACAATTGGGTATGTAATATTCACTGTAGTCTGTTTCATTCCTTTTTGTAACATGCAAAATTTTGCCCTAGATCATCAAATAATGTCCCACAAGTCAAACTTATTAATGTGAAAAAGGACCTCCCTGTGCAATAGGAATGAAATCACAGATTTCCATTTTGTATAGCCAGAGCAATTCTCAGTTCACACAGCAAAGCAAGGACTAAACAATCCAGCCAGACCATTTGTTTCCTTCAAAAGATAATGTAATTTGTTTCAAGTTTCATTGTCATTTTGTATTTTCTGAGGTAGGTGAGCTAGACTAGGAATGTAGCTGACTGTAGGAAAACTCAGGATTTTCCTTTACTAGGGCTTATATTTGCTAATCCTATTTGAAAGTCCACTTTTGAAAGGACTTCGGGAGTCTTCTCTGCAGTCGTCTCTACTGTATGTACATAACTGATAGCTTAAAGGTGTCCTGGCTGTCTCTCTTAAAAAAAAATAAAATTAAAAAAAATCAAGAGTTAACCAGGAATTGATTGTTACATGCAGTCTTTTCAGTAACAAAAGGTAGCATTAAGAAAACTATTAGCTGAGTTTATACAATGGCTCAAAGATGTTTCTTCGAACTACTGTTTCTTCCTTACATTTCACTTGAAATAAAATAGCCAAACTGCCTGGAACTTTAATCATTGAGCTACTGTTCCCTTTTTAAACACTTACCTGTAAAGCTGTTTGCTTGCCTCAGAATATGTGATACCTTGTAAATCAGATGAGTGGGCACTTTTTAATTTATTGGAGAGCAAAACCTGGAATTGCTTGTATATGATGATAAAACAAGAAGGATGAAGGACAGACAAAAAAGCTTAGTAAGCTTAACTGAGAAATGATGCCTTAAAAACCAAAACGATTTATATGATCTGCTACAAACATTTGCATTTGATCCAAAGTACCTACCAAGACAAAAAAAAAAAAGAAAAAAATACTTAAGTTACAGGTTCAGCTTGAGCAAGTTATAGTCTTGTGTGGATTTTTTTCTTAGTAGACAAAAGATTTGTAGAAATATTCTAAATCTTTTAATCTTGCCTGTGATCATTTAATAAAGCAGGTGTAAACACTTAGAATGTTGTTGCTCATCTTCTGCTTGGCTACCTTAAGATCCACTGGCTGCACTTATTAGATGTTCCTTGCCTTTTCCATCTTAAACCCAGGTCCTCCCAGAGGCATGTTGCCTGTGCTTAGAGATACTCTCGCTGCGGCTTCCCCATACTCTTTTTACCTCTGTGTTTCTCAGGTACTGACCCCTTCTTTTTTAATGTTACTAATGCTTTTGTAACCTTCTGTCATGGCATGACACTGGCTGGATGCCAGGCGCCCATGAAAGCCACTTGCTCACTCTCCTCTCCAGCTGGCCCAGAGGAGCGAAAATTTAACAAAGGTTCATGGGTTGAGATAAGGACCAGGAGAGATAGCTCATCAAATACCATCAGGGCAAAACAGGCTCTAATTAGAGATATGAATTGAAAACATCACTAACACAATCAGAGCAGGATAATGAGAAGGAAAAAAAGCCCTTAAAAACAACTTCTCCCCTACCACTTCCTCCATCCCAAGCTCTGCCTCCTACCCCAGTGGTGCAAGGAGACAGGGAATGGGGGTTGTGGTCAATTCATCACCCATGGTTTATCCCACTGCTCAGGGAGAGGAGCTGTTCCCCTGTTGCACCGTGGGGTCCCTCCCACGGGAGACAGTTCTCCATGAACTTCTCCAACATGAATCCATCTCACGAGCAACAGCTCTCTGTGACCTGTTGCAGTGTGAGTCCATCCCACGGGCAACAGTCCTCCCAAAACTGCTGTAGCAGGGTCACTCTTCCATGGCATGCAGTCCTTCAGGGACAGGCTGCTCCAGCATGGGAGCAGAGTCCCTCTCTCCGCGGATCTCCTGTGGGGTCACGGCTTCCTATTGACATCCACCTGCTCCAACCTGCTCCGGCTCCTCCGTGGGCTGCAGGTGGATCTCTGCATCCCCATGGACCTCCAGGGGCTGCAGAGCACAGCTGCTTCACCATGGTCTGCACCATGGGCTACAGGGGAATCTCAGCTCTGGTGGCTGGAGCAGCTCCTCCCCCTCCTTCTCCACTGACCTTGGTGTTGGCAGAGTTGTTCCTCTCACATATTCTCACTCTGCTCTTTTCTGCTCACAATTAAAACTGTGCCAACTACTTTTGGTTTGATTTCTTCTTAAATATGTTATTGCAAAGGCATTACCACCATTTGTAATAGGGCCAGCCTTGGCTAATGGTGTGTCTGTCTTTGGAGCTGCCAGGGATTGGCTCTGCTGGACATGGTGGAAGCTTCTAGCAGCTTCTTCCAGGAGCTACCTCTGTAGCCCCCCTGCTTCCAAAACCAGGCCATGTAAAACCAGTAGACTTCACTTGCCCTCCTGCTGAATAACCTCAAGGTATTATCAGCTATCTTGCATTGTAGTGCATCTCTTACTAGAGTCACCTTGGTGTCTTGGGCAGTGGTGGCAGAGTGAAAATCTAGCATCTTGCGTGCCCTGCTGCAAAGGACACTGTGGTTTTTTGCATCACTACCCCAAGTGTATAGCCCTCAAAACCTATTTACAATTTAGGAGTTGATAAATGCACTCAGTGGTTCTGGAATCTTCACCTAGGAGTGGTTGTAGGGAGACAGGAGCAGTGGGGACTTGTGGAAGATGGTGTAGAAAGCAGTGAACAGTTTTGTTTATTAGGACAGGCCTTTCTGGGTGTGAGAGTAATAGGTGACTCAGAGACACACTGACTTTCATATGACTACCTAGCAGTTTCACTGTTGAAGGGTTTTCTCCCTTTATTTTTGTTTGCAGTGCATTAGCTCTTTGTGTCTGTATCTGTATTTCTACCCTGTAAACACCTTGAGTGAGTTAGGAGCATTGTAGAAAACTTCACTAAAAAAGACACTTCTGTAAGATCCCAGCTGTGGGAGGTACAGCAGATTTGTGTAACGATACGTATTATTAATGCTGCACTTCTCATGGTCTTTGCTCTCTGATCTTAGTCATAGTGATTTTTGTTATCTTTGTTTATTGTTCGTTAGAGAGGTGGAATTTTGTTTGACACACTATTGAAAGGACTGGAGTCAAGTTTTGTTCATTAAACATAATTGACAATTCAAAGTATTTACACTTGGAATTCTAGATGGAAATGATTGCTTTCAATTGTTGCCCATTTACCATGTAATGTGTGTCTTGTTTTTAAGATTATGATTTTCACCAGGTAATATATTTTGTATCCAAATTAAGCTATGCAGACAGCTGTAGAAATAGTGCAAGATCAATGCTATTTTGACAGTATTTAGTTTGCTTTCTCTTCTACTTCTTACTTCCCTCCTCCCTCCACAGCATCATTTATTTCTCCAGCGAAACAGAAGAATGCACTCAGTCACACTTCTCAGCAGTTCTGCAGCCTGTGGAGCGTGTGGGCAGTCTCTGTATGCAGCATCCTGGAAAATGTGCGTTCTCTTGAAGTGATCTGCTGAAAAGCACGTACTTGTACAGTTGTTCCAGCCTCCCTCGTTGCACTGCTCTCAAGGTCTGAAATGCCTGGTCTCTAATACTCCCTGGGATCTGCATTTCATCTGCCAAAGAAACGCTACTTGCTGCAGTTACCCTGTGAACCCCGAAGAGCAAGGACACTGAAGATGGCTCTGTGTGCTTTTTATGCAGTTTGGGGTTTGTTGCTAGAAGTGGCAATAGCATTTGGCCCAGTACCAAGGATCACTTGGGAACACAAAGGTAAGAACAGAAATTTAAGTATTGTAATATGGGACGTTGCCACATCCTCGGGGTTTCTGTGGGATCTGAAACTCATTGAGACTTTAGGTTCTTTCAGCCAATTTGCTGTGAGTTTGGTCGGGTGTTGCTGGTTTGCTCACCTTATGAAGTACTTGGGACCAGAATATTCAAAAGTCATTTCGACACTGGGTTAACTGATTTTGGTTCCTTAAAGCATCTTTGAAAACAACTTTTTAAAGGAAGAATTCCAGATTTGGCTTTCTCAGCTGAAGGATATTGCAACTGAAACTTGTTTGAAGAGAAAACTCTAGTAGGTGTGTTTTGTTTTAAACAAATTATTTTTATCTGGAGTCTGAATATGTTAGGAAAATGCACCTCTCCAGCTAATAATCTATTTTGACACCAAGCCATCCTGAGCACTAACTTAATCACCAGGCAAAGGAAAAACCAGCATTTGGCCCTCTTCCTACAGCATTTTATGGTGTCTAGATATGAAAGTCTTTCACAGAACAATGCTTTTCTTGCATTTGAAATTGCAGCACATATTCATAATCTTCCAATACAATAATCAGGAGTCTGCAAATGCAGTGCAAAGAGTAGTAATAGAAATCAGAGGATCCTTTAGCTTTTGGTTTAATAATTTAGCCTAGGTCTGAAAAGAACTTTAGAGCAAAGACTATAGAGTAGTTATTTGCTGTGTTTGTGAATATATACATTTTTTTCCTATTTTCCGCTCCTACCCCCCCATCCCCCATGTTGCATGGATGCTTTAAATTTTAAGAGATTTTTGTCTTTGAGTCCTTTTTTAATATTAGTAAGCAGCAATTGATTACTTATTTAAGTGTGCAATAACTGAACAAACCCCAAAACATACATTGGCCATATAATGAGGCAATCTTAAATAAAGATATTAAATTCTGAGCAGACATTCTGTAGGAAAAGATAGATGGAGATTAAGAATGTAGTAGGAATAAGCAGATTATGAGATGACTGTAGGAAGTATTTTTCCTGATTATTGGTATATTAATTAGTGAGTTGCTGATACAGCCTTTCAGAAAGGGTGGCCTAGACAAGACTTGCAGTTCGTGCTTAGACTCCTTAATGCTTCTATCCTGTAGTTAAAATTTGGCAAGTTGCTATTTAATGATACAGTAAGGTACTGCTGACTCACATCCAAACTAGTCAAAATAAATGGAGTTTATTTTCATTCCTGCTATTTCTCTTTCTGTCTGTCTGCTAAAGATTGTTGTGTTTAAATGTTGGAAACCTGCTTTGAATAGGAGAGGGAATTTAGTTCAGTGGAGTTGTATGAACCAGTTTATCCATTTGGGGAAAATTTTCCTGCCAAGTAAAAGATTTCAAAATTACATGCCTGAGAGTCTAGCTTAAAATTAATGTTTCTGGAGTATTATAGTTGAAAATGTGCAATTACTAATGATAGAATTGGATGTAATAGTACATTGTTTTCATCTGTATCATAAAAAGCCATGCTTAATTAACTTGTGTCTTCACGTACAAAAGCTTTCAGTCATTTTTACATTATAGTTGTACACTCAGAAAAAATACTCTTTTGTATTAGTCAGTTTGTGTCATCTTTCTCTAAGCCATTCTGGTCCATTCTGCATGCTTCCGCATTCCACTGCCTTTTCTCTCGTATCTCCCTCTTCTTCTCATCTTGTTTCTATTCATCTTAATTTTTCCCTTCATGCTGTTATTTTGTGTGCATGTTGTGTATTTCATTTCTGGTTTTCGCTTCACAATCCGCTGCAAATGGTTTGTAATTTGCTTCTGTGTCTTCTTTCTGTTACGTCAGTATGCTGAAGAGCTGTCTTAAGGTGTAGGATATTTTGTAAGATTTGTTCAGGGTAGTAGCAAGGGATGTGGTGACTGGTCTGATTTTCCACAGTAGATTGGTATATGGAAAGGAAAAGGTGAGGAACAATCTGACAGTGGATGTGGAAAATGGAAGTTTAGAAAAAGCAGGTAGAAAAAAAAATGAAGTGAGTTATAGGGATCACCACAAGAGGAAATACTGGAGCATTTGAAATTGAATGAGAAAGTCGGGACAAGTGATTTTGATGTTGTTGGTGGAAGCTGCTGTTTCTGCTGAATCAAGCTGCTGAGGGGTCCCTTGTCTTTTACAAGGGTTGTCTGAACTAACCTTTGTTGTTTTTAAGTTATCCAACAGCTGTTAGACAACTTAGAGAAAATGACTCATAAGCTTGTCCCTAAGTGATTGTGTTTCTCCATGAGGTGCTTTTTTTTTTCTATTTCAACAGAGGTCCAGCTAATACATTTTAATGAATCAAAAGTGTCAAACTATTCAACCTTGCTGTTAAGTGAAGACAAAAATGTTCTGTATGTAGGAGCCAGGGAAGTGATCTTTGCCTTAAACGCAGTGAATATTGCTGAGAAGCAGCACGAGGTATGCCTTCTAATACATTATCCTCCATTTAAAAATGGTACTCCAAATTTGACTTAATTTCCTGGTATCAGTAGGATTGCATTTTAGGCAAATAGGTACCTACAAGAGAAATTACTCTGTAGGCTTTACTCCAGTATTATTTCTGAAAGATTTTACAGAGTAAAAGAGAGTAAGGAGAAGCTGGATATAAACAAGTAATTAGAGGTCTCCTCGGGTATTTTTTTCTTGGGGGCAGGATGCTGGACAAGAGGGGCTGTGGATATCATCTGTAGCAGTAGTTCTTACATGTTTTTTTAGTATCAGGAGTGGGCCATCTTCTATTAATCTGAGTCAAAAAGTAATCTGAAACTGAAGCAAAGCTGGGACTTGCTCAGTTGTAGCAGGCTGCAGATGTGCTGCAAAGGAAGACCTTGTTCTTTCAGTCTCATCTTCTGTTTTGTGTCTAGGTGTGTCTGCACAGCAAGTGGTGGTGCAGACAGGTCTAACCCAGCTTGCTCAGAGAAGTACTTTGAATATGCTGGTGCTGGTTTCTCAAAGTAGATTAGCCCAGGCAGAAGTCTGCTAATGTTGTATTGCTTCCAGGTCCTTCCCAGGCTCCTGCTTTTAATCCCATCAGCAACACAGGCTGACATGTAGAGGTGCAGCATTGACTCCCACCCAGGGTGCTTTGGAACATGCTCATATGATTTTTAATCTGAAGAACATGTTAATGGGTGGTGGTGGGCACTTTCACCAGCATATAAAACATAGCTGTAAAGTTGTACTCAGTATAGTGCAAATTACTCCAGTACATTTTCTTTGATTCCTTTCCCCCAAGTGTTTTTTATTCAAGTGTTAATGAAATAGAGAAGTACTTTAAATTGGAAAAAATACTTACACCAGTTACAGTTGTATTTGCCTAATGCGTATGGTAATGAAAAGTTCTTCAGCAATTTGTGGGGAATCGTCATTATGAACCCAGAAGATGGTAGTTTAGTTCTGCTTAAGGCACATGGGTTTGGAAGTGTCACCTCCCTGGGAAAAAATGGCTTTGAACCTTTGAATGCTACTTGCAAAATGTCTTGCATTTGCTCTTGATAGTCTTAGGATTGCCTTTTCTTGAGTGTGTTACATTTTCAGACCTTGAAAATTCAGTACTTTGAATGTGCTTTTTTGTTGCATGTTTTTTCACTTAGTTACACTGGAAGGTCACAGAAGATAAAAGGACTAAATGTGCAGTCAAGGGCAAATCAGAACAGGTATGTACTTTTATTGAACTTCGAGAAGGATCTTGCACATTTTACTTCAAGAGGAGTGACATTAAAAGAAGAAAGTCTCCAACTGTTTGAAATTAAAATTTCAAAACAATCATTAAATTTTTTTAATTAACTTGAGTGCTAGAAACTGCAGCATGCTTAGTCTTTTTTTTTTTATTCTTAGTTCATTATTTTTGTTGCTGAATATTATTTGAATGTTTGAAAATCTGAACACACCCTGATGTGTGCTGAATGGTTTTCCATTAAGACGATAAACCAGTATTGCTTTCACTGAAGTAATTGACAGCAACTGTTGTGTTCTGTTATTGCAATAATTCCTTCACAGCATTTGATTTTACAGAGTGAATGATTAATTTCTGCATTAGGGCATAGGGGTTTTTTGTTAGGCCAGTGTATTTTTCCACTAACTCTGTATGTGCATGCTGGGTTGCTCGGCGGGTGTGTGCCCCTTGTGGTGTGACTCAGACAGTTCCCCAGCACCCAAGCAGCCCGACCTCCTGCCAGCTGGGCACGGTCCCGTGGTGTTTCTGGGACCCACCAACTCCTCATGACTGCCAGGGCACAGGCTGGGCTGCTTGTTTGCCTCTCTGTGGAGATGGTTTACTAGAGATAGTTGTCAGTATGTGGATGTACCTTTCTGTTGTGTAACACCACTTCATTTAATGATGCAGTAATGCAAGGGTTTGCTGGGTAAGACTGATGGTCAGGCCTTTAACATAGGTTTGAAAGTAGAAGTCTGCAAGTCCTGTGAATACAAAAAGCAGATCTACTCTGCACTTGGAGGGATGTGATCCTTGAATCTGCAGCCTGTTTGGTTCGCGCTGTCAAAAAACCCCAAATGCTGCATCCAGGGCTGAAAGTTACCCTGCATTCATGTGGTCCACCAGGGTGGGACTGTCTCCCTTTGACTAGCTACTTCTTTTCCTTGACTGACCACTGATGACCGTCAGTACTTTATTTGAACATGAGGTGTGACAGATATTTAAGGTTTCCTCCTTGTCTACCTCTTTGGGATGGGATCAGAGAATACTGTTTTTGTTTTCTGGTTCAGTTGGGGTTGCTGCTAATAATACTGACATACATCCATGATGAATATGGGATGTGAGTTCCTCTGATGCATGAGCATACGTTTAGCAGACTTGTGTGTGAATCCCCACAAGTCCTCTCAAAAATTATTGTGGGGGTGTATTAGACCCCATAAATACATACTTTGACTGAGCTCTGAATTTATTTTCCTTTCCTTTCTCCTGCTCCCAGTTTAGCAACTCACACTTATTGCCAGCCATGCTTTTTCCTCACTGTACTTCTAACCTCCTAGTAGTCACACTTACGTTGCAGCCGTAATGTTTTGCACAGTTCAATAGTTCCAAAAGGGTCAAGGAATTAAGCCACTACTGCTGTTTCTGACACTTAAATGGGCAGTTCTCTCCCCTGCCCATCAGCACTGTGCTGTATAATGCCAGCAGAAAGCATTCACATAGCTGTTAAAGGGCCTCGTCTGGCAGAAAACTGGTTTTGCACTCTTCCCCCCTGCTGTTTTCTCAGAAGAGAAAACAGAAATACCTAGTTTGTCTCATAAAAAGGAATAGTAAGGTCAGTGCTTAGACTTGCTTAAGAAGTTCATGGAACAACAGTTCAGTGGAGGGATCTGGCAGTGTACCAGCAAGAATTAAGGGGTATTGTTGATACTGGTTTTTCCCTTTCTCTAAGTAGGTGTTTAGAGTTGTTTTACTTTGTTATTATTCTGAATTTTTGCTGTATACTTTATTAAGGGTTTTGCTCAAACTCCTTGTTCTATTTCAGAGCAAAAGATACTAAGGAGCTTCCTTGGATGATATCAAGGACTGGAAAGAAAGAAAAAGGATGGCTATAAGTGACTGTGGCGGTTTGAAGCTTTGTAGCTAGTTTAAGGGTATTAGAGGTTTTGCACTTAAGAAACAGCCTTGGCTGTCACTGTTTCATCTAGGTGTACAAGGGTTGACAAAGTCTAAAACTCACTTCATGTTTAACTAGTTGTTCCCATGGACTGGACTTGTGTTTGGAGCTTGTCCTTCCATAAAACAGCTTGGGATGGACCCTGCTGAGCATGCTATCCTGGTGGGACACTGAGGTAGCTGCACACTACTGGCTGTAGGAAATGAGCTGCTGCGGGATTGATTAGAGCTTCTGGAGATTGTAGGGAGATGGTGTTCGTGTGTCACCCATGTGTCACCTGGGCTTGCTGGTATGATGTGGCATAAGAAGTGGCAATGGACAGCGTTATTTGTTCATGTCAGAATGTAAAAGCTATGGTTTATCAGACTAGTCCTTTCCTCATCCTCTATTACAGACGGAGTGTCGTAATTACGTGCGTGTCTTGCAACAGCTGAATGATACTTTTCTCTATGTGTGTGGAACTAATGCATTTCAGCCGACATGTGATTACCTGGTAAGAAATGTACATGTGTTCTGACCAAGCAACAGCTGTAACTTAAAAGTAACTTGGGTAAAAAATGAGTTAGTCTCCATTCCCAAAACTGTTGCATCTTCACTGCTGGTTGTAAGGTTAGGAGCATTTATTGCACTGTCCCATCATACTGGCAGAGTATGTAAATAAACCATACTGCTCCTTTTTCAGAGCACTTAATGAACTATTGATTCATCTTGTCTAACTGCAGATTTACTTTTCCTTAGCTTTTATACTTCTTTATGTATTGTGCGTTAGCATGAAGTCAGTTACTAAAACTGAAATTACATTGTTTGCAACTTCCACCCGTTACCGAATCTCCCTGAAGTTTCTCAGGTTCCTGTCTCTGCTTGTCTCTGCTCGTGGCTGTGCCTAAGATTTTTAGTGCTGAATTCTTCAAACTGAAGTCTTGGCACTAAATTAAAACTCCCTTTTCTTGCTGCTGACTCTTGTATCATTTTCCTAACTGCAGCTCTTAGAAATTTGAAAATTGAGAAATCTTGTAATTCTTTGTGCCTTTAGCTTTCAGTACTTTCATTACATAATATAACTGATTACTTCCCCAGGACTGTGGCTACATTTCAGCTTTCTGATCCTCATTCTCTTGATTTGTAAGGGATTTAAAAGTAGCAGCCAAAGAACTCTGCTCCTTTTTAAAGCCTAGTTGGATTACACCCTATCTCACAAATTTAACATCATCTTAAAAGTTGCTTAATCCACCTCAGAAAGCCTTCTTGATTTCTAAGACTCTCCATTTTTTTCAGCCTAATTGAATAATTGCCAGTTCTTTCTGTGTATCAGTTAACTTCCCTGCCTTTCCTGCTGTCTGAGCTTTTTCGGGTGCTCTTTCTTGAGGTCTGTCTGGATTTAACTTTCCATCTTTTGCTCATTTCTGCTTCCACCCTCACAAATTATAGGATCACATTTCTTCTTTGTCTTTGGGACTTGATAAGATTTTCTGAAAACACATATGCCTTCTATAATTTTACACAAAATGCCTTTGATGCTGGAAGTTGATGATATAGCCCATTATTTAGTGTTTAGGTTTTAGATAACTTTGCACCAGTTGAGTGGCTGAAAAAAAAAAGTGCTAACAGTTATTTTGTGGTTTGCAACAGAATTTAATTTCATTTGAACTTGGAGGTAAAAATGAAGATGGTAAGGGCAGATGTCCATTTGATCCTGCTCAAAGCTACACATCTGTTATGGTTGGTAAGTTCATACTTTGCATTCCTCTTTCTTATGTTTAAAAATGTTCTGTCTTTTCCACTGTCACTCTCCAGACTGTCGTTATCAAAACAGTAGCTTGCATCCATATTTTTTTGTCTTTATCGTGTATCTGTGTAGACATTAAAATACTTACGTAGTCACCCTGAGCATGTTCTTTAAAAGGAAAATTTCAAGCTCTAGGTTCCTGGTTTTGGAAGCAACTTCTAAAATACCGGTTTTCAAACTGTATTTCCAGATATTAAACATACTTAGTCCAGATAGTCTAAATGTACTTAGACTGCCCTTGTAGTATCAATTACTGTAATTTCAGTAAATATAACAAGTAGTATCGTTAGCTGTCCTGAAGACGTGCAGCAGAATAGGGAAGTGAGATATTTATTGCAATAAATAATACAAACTGCATAGAAAGACACCACTGAATCTTAATTTGGGGAAGCCAAAATTTGTGGCTTTACCTGCGTGCCTCAAGATCAGAAGAGAGAAGCTCAATATAGCATGAAACAGGAAATGAGGAAAAAAGAACATGCTCCGTGCATTGTGCCTAAATTCATACAAGTCAGATTTGAGTAATGGTGGCATAAAAAAATAATTCCAGACTTCTGATGCATTTAAGTAAATTTGCATGTTTTAACATAAACGGTAGGTTTTCCTGTTAAGTGTTAAAGTACCACAAAAACAACATTGACCTTTGTCAGTTCTCATGTTAGAGCAATAGTAATAGTAAACCCAAGTGTGGAAGTGTTAGGCTTGAGAATGATCGGCAGAAATGTAAACATAGAAGACATGTCTAGGGCAGTTCAGAGGAAATCTGTGTTTACCTTTTCTTGTGGGAAATCAAAACTTTACATAGACTCACAAAATATTTATGTACCCTTTATGGTATCCAGTCCACAAGCTCTAATATATTTGCTTTTGTGTTGAAGATGAGGAGCTTTATTCTGGGACTTCTTACAATTTCTTGGGAAGTGAACCTATTATTTCACGGCATTCTCATCAGAGCCCTCTGAGAACAGAGTATGCAATTCCTTGGCTTAATGGTAAGTGGGCACAAGAACTGGCCCAAACAAGTTACTTTTCCTTCTTCAGCATCACACGTACAGGGTTTAAATGTCTGACCTGGGTAAGGAGTAATTGTCTGGTGTCCCAAAGAGATGGATTTTGTTATACTGGTATACACTGTGAGTATGCATGCCATCAAGAGATTTTATTCTGAAATTTCAGGATTTCTATCTGCATTGATGATAAAAACAGTTTCAGAATATACACGTTTCAACTTGACATTAACAGTTTATTTCTTGTCTGCTTGTTCATCCTTGCAATAATGCAGCTTAGTTATGATACAGTAAGGAATGGAATGATTTTGGTTTTGAATTGGTTCTCAAATTGAGCTGATCATGGTTCTTGATGCTTTAAGTTCCTGAATTTCAAAATTCACTGAGTTTTGTGAGTGCTCAGAGGTTTGAGGCTTTGTGCCAAAAAGGACCAAAATCATGATCATTGTCCAAAAAGCACAGGATTCTGAGTTTTGTAATACATGTTGTAATGGCACTGTCATTTTAGTGCTTCAGCTAACAGCTGAAATAGAGGAGAGGCACGCAAGGGAGGGTTACCTCTCCAGGCCCATTAGAAAACCACATTTGAGTGTGGACTGAAGAATGCTGAAGTAATGAGCTGTCATATCATAGAGATCTCTCAGGTATCTTAGTGCTTTCACATAGGTTTTGTGGGGTTTGAAGTTTTTTTTCTGTTTCTGGTTGGTTTTTGGTGGTTTTTAGAAATCCTATTCGTATTATGAACAGCAAACTGTTTAAGCAGGTCAGTGAGTGGAGAGAAGGTAAATGCAGTGTGGAGTTTGGGTGAGAGACAGCTTCTGAGAATCTTTGAGGGAATCAAGTTAGTAGTCACATATATAATAGAAAATTCTTCTGTTTGTATCTGTAGAGCCCAACTTCGTTTTTGCTGATGTGATAAGAGCAGATCCAAACAGCACAGATGGAGAAGACGACAAGATATACTTCTTTTTCACTGAGGTGTCTGTGGAGTATGAATTTGTTGGAAAATTGATGATTCCAAGAATAGCTAGAGTATGCAAGGTGGGAGACACAATAAAAGTAAACTGAATTATCTCTTAGCATCTTGTGTGTGTGTGTTAAAAAGCATTCATTATTGTGGACTTACTGCCAGGTAAATGGAGGTGTTTGAGTTCAGTGAACCTTAATGAATGAGCAGTTGCAATCAGTTCATCAGAACTGAGAAAGCCTAACGGTTGCTTTGTAAATAAATACTTGATTTAATTTTGCACAGTTGAGAGATTTCAGTACATCTGAAGGTTCTGCTCTTCTCTGGTAGAAAACAAAGCAACCATGACAAAACCCAGCAACAGAAAAAGTGCCGCCCCAGTTTTCATTGTAAATTTTTTTAAACAACAAATACAGCTCCCTGTGAAGAAGTGACTTTGGTTGGAGCTGAGCAGATAGGATGTGTGTCAAGTGTCTTTGAAGTAGCTGTATGCAAGCAAAACTGTAGCTGTGTCCACAGCAAAATACTTCTTGACTGTGGTGTACCAGATGGGACTTCTATGAAGCTGCTACAGCTGCCAGAGCCTAAAGGGAAATGGTCACCAGCAGCCTGATTCTGTCACACTTGCTGTGCTTAAACCTCAGTGTGTTAAGCTGATTCAAGTACATCCTCAGAAGTGCTGGTTAAAAGTCTTGCTGATGAAAGTTTTTTCAGTAGAAAATGTTTATTTAACAAAAACTTTTTCAGTGGAATGTATCAATTTCCTTTTTTTCCAACAGGAAATTTATCTGGCTGTTTCATTTTTATGAGGTTGAAAGTTTTATTTTGACTTTACTGTTTTGTATTTAAACAGGGAAGTCAAAACATCAATAACAAGTTAGTGCCCTTGAGATTTCCATTAAACAAGGAGCTGGAGGCAGGTTTAGATGGGGCTTGTTATTATGGCAGTCTGCCCACTGACAGCTTGTGCACACTTTAAAAGGGGAGTATTGTGCAATATGAGAGCTTAATTTATTATATTATTATATATTTCAGACTGTTTGAAATAGAAATCAGTGGGAGGTTGCAAATCTATAAGCATTTATACTTAATTGTTTTAATAAATTTTGCAGATTTCCTTTAATACATTGCATATACCGCTGTGTAATGGATGGAAATATTTAATGGAAGTATTAATACTGTTTCAATATGCCCTTTTATAAGAGAAATATCAGAGCTACAGCTCAATTATCAAATACTTTGAAACATTTCTAGTCAATATTTCTTAACTTAAGCCTTGGTACCTGCAAATCCTTAATAAAGGTGGTAACTGCCGTTGCTGGATTTCTTCTAACGAAATTATCAGTGTCAGGCAAGTCTTAAGGTGCATTGCAGCATTAGAATTTAAATCAGTTTCGATGTCACAGAACAAACATAATATTACTTATTTCTCTTAAAGGACAGTATAATACTTCCATGCTTGTTTTACTTTTTTCCTAATGACACATTGCCCATGTCAGTTTTTTCAAGTGATGCTTAAGTATGGTTCTTCATTAACTCTCATATTTCATCTTCCCTGTATGTGTGGTAGAAATAATTTTGCATTAATTTTGTTGAATCAATTTTCCTGTGGCTTGCATACTGTTTTGTTTGTGAATGTGTTAACATTTATTGCTGTTGCTATAGATGAAATGTTATAAAATACCTGGGCTTAGTAATTGCATGCTATAGAGCAATGGTTCTTAAATGCAAAAATGCTGCTAGTTCTCCTCACAAACACCTTTTTTTTTTTTTTAATATCATAAGAGGGACCAAGGAGGATTAAGGACCTTGCAGAAAAAATGGACCTCCTTTCTCAAGGCCAGACTGATTTGTACCATCCCTGATAAGAATTTAATTTTCAATGTTATCAATGATGTTTTTATTCTCAAATCTCCGACTTTGAAGGAACCAGTGATATATGGAGTCTTCACCCCACAACTGTAAGTGTGGTATAGCCTTTTCCTGGATAAATCCCTTTAATCTCAATTGGTTACTACATGAAAATAGTAACTACTCCTATATTTTGTTGGGTTTTTTCCCTAATTTCTTCCTGAACTTACAGGAATAACGTGGGGTTGTCAGCAGTGTGTGCGTACAATCTGTCTACTGTAGAAGAGGTTTTCTCAAAAGGAAAATACATGCAGAGTGCTACAGTAGAACAGTCTCATACAAAGTGGGTACGATACAATGGGGAAATTCCTAATCCTCGACCTGGTGCGGTAAGTTTCTGTAATCTTGGATCTGATGACTTCTTTAATGCTCAGGAGTAAACAGACTAGGGAATACTAGTAACCTACTCATGATTCATTTGTTTGCCCTCACCTGGTTACTTATTGTAAAAACTTAGTAGAAAAACACTCAAGTGATGTGTTCTGAACATTTTATCAGGGAATCAAAGTCTTTGGGTTTTGGGTTTTTTTAATTTAGAATTAAGTTATTTGCTGATTTTGTATTTCACTATTTTGTTAATAATCTTCTCATTGGGAAATAGAACTGAGTATACGCTAGCAACCTCATATACTTTTTAGTTCAGATGAAAAGAGATATAGCAACTGTTGCACTGTCACAGTAGAATCGGCATTGTTTATCCAATGCAGTGCACTGCTCTGCAAACTCAGACTTTTCTAGTGCTGGGTCTCTTTCAGACTTTCTTACTTCCTTATGTTCCTTACAGTCATATTGTTGCTAGTGCTGAGAGAAGTGACAGTTAAAAGTACTGAAGATGCATGAGAGCACAGAAAGAATATTTTCCTAGAATGTATTTTGGACCCAAACAAAAATGTAATCCAGAGCTCAGGGATTAATACATCCCTGAAGCCCAAGTGCTGTGAGACCTGAGGACCTTCCTTGCCACAATGAGAACAGTGTACAGGTGTGGTTACTGGCCAGAATAATGTGGAGAAGAAAATGCATACAACTGCTGTTAATTGTCTTTATTTTGTAAAAGTAAATGATAAAATTTGGTTGTCTTCTTTGTCTTCTTCACCTCCTCCTTGTCCCTCCTTCTAGTGTATAAACAATGAAGCCAGAGCATCAAACTACATGAGTTCTCTGAATTTACCAGACAAAACATTGCAGTTTGTTAAAGATCATCCTCTAATGGATGACTCAGTGACCCCAATGGGAGACAGACCTCGGCTAGTAAAGCGAGATGTGAAGTATACACAGATTGTAGTTGACAGAGTCAGAGCACTCAATGGCACCATCTATGATGTTATGTTCATTGGTACAGGTGAGTTCTGCGAAACACCTGTTTTTGGTGATGCACGGATTCTTTAGTTTTCTTAGAGAAGCTCTTGAGATTTCCATATTTACCAGCTGGTGTAAAAAAAAAAGTAAGGTTCCACAGTAAGTGGACAATCTTAGGTGCTTTAAAAAAGTATTGCAAGAAAAGAATTGCAAAGCTTCAATGAGTTCAGCAAAACCACACGATATAATCCCCAACTGGTAATTTTGTGTACCAAAATGTTATTTCTTGCTCAGAGGTCCTGATGATGGCAAGTTTAATTTGACGCAGAGTCAAAGGTGAACAGCAAGCAAATTATTGAGACAACTTGTAGCAATTGTGCAGGCTTTTTTCTTGCTCTTTCATTTTAAGGATCTTAAACATATTGCTCTATTGTTTCAGATCGAGGAGCCCTGCACAAAGCTATCAGCTATGAAAATGGAATGCATATTATTGAAGAAACACAGCTTTTTCCAAATTTTGAACCAGTCCAAACTCTCTTGCTTTCATCAAAAACAGTAAGTGGTGTAAGCATCACAGCATTCATCTAATTTTGTTCTTTCACAAAGCTTTTTTTGTACCACTTTGTGACGCTGTGACAAAAGACCATCGCTGTGCATGGAGCCAAAGGCTTCATTTGTAACATGCCATGCTGCAGCAATCACGTATTGCCTGCTGCATTTCAGTATGTTTGGTAGGTGGCAAGCTTCTGAAGGTATGTGGACATGGGGAAGGGCTGTGGGACCACCGGTATGTAGGTCTTCACTTGGTTTCCATGTGCAGAAGCTGGAAACTGTCAAGTGAATGAAGATACCAGATTTCGGTAATGGAGTAATGTAAAAAACCTGACCCCTTGTGGCCACTGCAGATTTGTGAGGAAAAATCCCCAGGGTTAAGGTTAGCAGAGGAGTGGTGTGTGGTTTTGAGGAAATAGACCTAAGAAGAGAGAATGGTCTTCTAGCACAGAGACCCATAATTGTGTAGCTGATTGGTTTCTTCTGTGCCAAATCTCGCAGGCTTCTGCGTGCTGGATGTGTCGTGAGAGCAGTCACGTTGCTGCAGCTGTGGGTGAGGACCTCTGGTGAGGTCCTGTCTGCCCAGTGGGGCACCAGCTGCAGCTGCAGCTGGATGGCACAAGACCTGCTGCAGGCTCCAAACCTGGCAGATGTCCTGCACCATTCATCAGCTGCTTGGTTTAATCCTGGAGTGGTTTTGTGACAGTAGGAGGATAATCATTGTGTGTAGTTTGTTCATGAGTTAGGTTTCTGACCCTAGTTACTCAGACCTTCAGATCCATGAATGTATCTGTCTATACCTAAAGTCACTTGTAGCATCAGTGAGATTTTCTGGGTTTCATAAGGAATAAATGCCTCTTTTGAAGCATCTAGGAGTAATACCAGCATTCAGTAGCTACATGGTGATCCGTAAGTGCTCTGCAGCTTAGGGATTTAGGAATGCTTTGAAATGGCTTTTATTTTTTGTGTGATATTTAATAAAATTTTGCATGTCAACATGATCAGATCAGTGGAACAAAGCTTTATGCCATAATTTTTACAAGCTCATCCTGCACTCTTATTTATCCTTTCATGCTTATAATAGAAAGAAAGGACAGAGTATGTTTTTGCTAGACAAACAAAAATCAGGATTAAAAACGTCTGTGCTTAGTTTTCCGTAAACATGTTTGTATTATTTTTTGTATGATACATTACACTGACAACTCACTTATGTGTGTGTGTAGATATAGATTATGTGTGTGTAGATATATACACACACATAAAAGTATTTCTTTAATCTGCAAAGAAAGTTTCAAATTACTTGCTTTGGCAGGAAGTTTCAGAATTTGCCCTGTCATAGAAGATAATGATAGCTAGCTCTTCTAATAAATATGCTAATACCCATTCTTCTAATAGTGGGATCATTCCTACACTGCCTTAATTATGATGGGCCCATTTCAGGGGAGTGCAAAGAAAGAGATGGGCATTAAGGCACATCATGTAGCAATTTCAGCACACACTTGGTAGCGAAGGCTAGTGTAGAAATACCGGCATTGAATTTATTCACTCTGGATCCAGGTGCCATATGCTCAGTTCCTTAAGGATATCCAGGAAGTGAGCAGTAGGAGGCATGGCATAGAGACTGCATAGGGAATGTACCATCTTTTCACAGAGAAACTTCTCTCAGAGCTTAGAATTGAAATAAAACACTGCTTCCTGCATTGGTACTGTGGAGAGTAACAGTTTGTATCTTCTGCAAGGGAAAATCTCTGTGTTGCAAGTATAATTGTTGACACATAAAACTAAACCCTAAAACTGAAGTAATGCTGCCCAGTACATTCCCATAAAACCAGAGGTCCTTTTCAGTGATGAAGAGTGGGAGGTCAGGTCAGGTGCCAGAGTCATGGTAACTGTACAGTCACAGTACCACCCAAGCAGGGATTCCTGCTGCTTCCCAGCCTGAAAACACAAGTTTCTGCCTCCACAGTCAGTGGCTACTGAAGTCCATCACAGAGCTGATATTGTGATATGTGTCATGGCATCCCACAGTAGTGGGTTAACCAAAGAAGGGTAATCATTACCCTGATGGTGGGCTTTAGACCTCTCTGGAGTCAGAGTCCTTTCTGAGTGTATTTTTCAGCAGTCTCTAGGTTCTTCCCATAGTATGTGGAGGATGGTGGGCAGAGTCAGATGAGCCTACAGTAGATTATCTTAACTCCTGCTTGTCTGGAAGGTGTGCCTGGATTTTTTTTAAATGGTTTGCTCAGCTCGCTGCATGTTCCCTGAACTCTTGAATGTATGAGCTGGGAAACATGCCAAGACATTAAAACCCATGTGCAGTGTTGCACTGTCGCAGCGTTACCCAGCAGGGCACTAGAGAGATGAGCAGTGCTTGGTGCACTGTGGAAATCTTCAAGCAGAATGGGAAACTTTTCCTAGGAAGTGTCTCCAACACTGTAGACTTCCTTCTGTGAGCACTACATCATAGTCCAACACTAATCTATGCTAAATTTCAGGATGGAAGACTGCATTTGAACGTTCGTTTAACTGTCTTTTCAAACTGTCTTCCAGCAGTACCAGCAGGTTCTTTTTTGATCCTGTTTTATCTTGCATTTTCTAGTGTCAAGAGTTTCCTTGAAAGTTGTTTGCACACGTTATATGCAAGAAGGATTCAAACTAATTTGTGCTTGGTCTTGCAGCTTCCTCTAGAGACTTCCTCATGATCGTTGCATTAGACTGACCTGTTCCGAGTTCTCATGGCAGAAGCTCCTTACATCCTTAGTTGAAAGAGCAGAGCATCAGTGAGCCCCAAAACCTAAATTCAGCCCTAAGATGCTCTGTCAGTTCTTTTCTTCAGAGTGTTTATGATGTCAAGACCAAATGTCTGCACCTGAACATGAGATTTTTTAAGAATGTTTCTGTACTTCAGATCTTTCCTTGGATGCCTGCTCATAATTTTGTGACCATACTCATCCTGCTGGAGTCAAGCAGTCTCACTGCCGACATGACCCCGAGTACATTTCTATGTACTGAGATTGGTACGGCTGCAGTACAGGAACAGCCATTCTGTGCTTGGATCCAGCTCGTTTGCCTGACAGCTGCAGTAGGGTGCTGATAAACATGCTCGGTGTTCTGCTCAGGATGAAGCCAGCTCACTGCCGAGGGGGAGTGTGCTATTCATCTTTCTATGCAGAGCCTCTCAAAAGGAGTAGTGGGTCAGTTGCTGTGGTTTGGGGTTGTGGCACAGGTCCCTTTCTTCAGGCTTTGCCTGGTAACATGGAAAATCACAGTGTACCTTTAGCCATTGTTTTCCCTGAGCTCTAAAGCAGATGAGTGAAATACGGCAGCTGCCTGCCTTTTATGATAAGGATGAGTGTGGTCTTTTCCTGTGGTGCTCAGTCAGACTCTGTGTCAAACTCAGGGGATTTGGGATCCCCAGCAGCAATGGTTCAACAACCATTCTGATTATATTCCTCTTCTCCTAGGTGTCTTACCAGTGCTATTTCCTTTGAATACTACCAGTGTTCTTCTGTAAGAAGCATTTGACTCTCCTAAGGGTGATGCTGATGTGGCTGCAGAGACTGGCTGGCCGGAGAGCTGAAAGCAGTAGGGCCGCTTTGGGTTAACAGGAGCAGGTCCTGCAGAGAGCAAGCCTTGCCTGCTCAGTCTTGAGTGTGCCAACTGCAGCCTTGTAATCAGCATAGGCTTGCCTTGCCTCATAGAAGGATTATTGCATTCCTATTTCTGGAAAAACTGTGTGAACAAACCTCTCTCTTACACTCATTAAAAGCTGCTCCCAGAGAGAAAGGGTCCTGGCTCCCTCACGAGTACCTGATCCATACCCGGGTCCTGGGTCCCAAATGCCTTGCTTCGCTGCTATCCAGTTGTATGCCTTTACCCATAAGGTCCCAAACCCAAAGTAACCAGGTTGTAATAAGGCTCACGGCCCCGTCGCTCAATGTCTTTTCACATATCACGGAGACTGTCATACGACAAGGACTCTGTGATGATTTCAGGCTCTGACTCCCCTGCTGATTGTGAGGGCCCTGGTTGCCCATCATCATTAAGTGGGCGTATGGATTTGCTCTTATACTTCCTCCTCTGCACAGGGGCGACTGCTGCTGGCTGTGATTGCCCTTGTGGTTCAGCTGGAACTTGGACAGTTGTAACATCCGTGGGTTCCACTGCTGGCCCATCAGACTCTCCTTCTTCGAGACGGGGAGAGGGTTTCCTACTAGCTGGGGAGGTGTATTCCCTCAGCACCTGGTGTATCTTCTCCTCCATTACCCCCATCCAGTCCGGGTGGTTCATTTCTGAGGTGGGCTCTGGGGCAGGATCAGGCTCTGGGGCAGGATCCCTGGTCTCTGGGGCCGTGTCAGGTTCTGGGGCAGCACCCCATGTCTCTGGAGTGGGTGCCCGNTTCCTCACCATATTGACCCATAGTACAAGCTGAATAACAGCTACGGTAGCCTTAGCCAGAGGACCCATGTTTTAGATAAGGAGCTGCAAATGAGAGAAATACAGCCACGACCACATCCCACCCAAACCAGGGTAAGCTAG
>VWZT01000964.1:0-27116 GCA_013397055.1 Pachycephala philippinensis
TAGAGAAAATCTGTTAAGGAAAAAACATGGGCTTGAATGAGCGATGAAGAAGAAATGAATAATTCACGCACACTAAAAACTAGTATTTAATATTTCAAATAAATTTTAAAAAAAATATTTCTGTTGTGATAGCTGAACAAAAATTATGCGAACTCAGAATTTTATTTCAGGTAAAAAAATTTCATCATCAAAAGGGCTACCAGGCATTGGAACAGGCAAGTGTCACCACCCCTGGAGGTATTTAAAAGATGTGCACATGTTGTGCTTCAGGACATGGTTTAGAAGTGAACTTGGCATCATTAGGTTTATCATTGGACTCAATGACCTTAAGGTTCTTTTCCAGTTTAAGTCCCCAGACCGGGGCATGACTTCAAGTGAAACAACAGAGTAGATGGACTCTGTGCCCAAGAACAGCCAGAAGTGGTGCATAATTGTTGTGGGTGATGGTGACAGTGAACAGAGGCACCCATCTGCTGGCCTGACCACTGGTCTTAAAAGGTCTCTAGTCTGCCTCTCTGGGACTTTAATCACAGGTGTCATGAAAAAATTGCTAAAGCCTTTCTACACATCTGACTATTTATTACCTCCTGCTCCCTTTATATGAGAACTAATGACTTTGATGAAAGGGCAGATGCCTCCTCAGCAAGTTCACTGATGTCATAAAGCTGGAAGGAGTGGCCGAGAGCCCAGAGGGCTGTGAAGCCTTTTAGAAGGACCTTGACAGGCTGGAGAGGTGGACAGAGAAGAACAGTCTGAAATTCAACAAAGGCAAATGCAGAGCACAGGCTGGGGGTGACGTGCTGGAAAGCAGCTCTACAGAGAAGGAGCCGGGGGTCCTGGTGGACCACAAGATGCCTGTGAACCAGCAATCTGCCCTTGTGGCCAAGGCGGCCATGGCATCCTGGGGCGCATTATAGAGAACATCGCCAGCAGGTCAAGTGAGGTGATCCTGCCCCTCTTCTCAGCACTGATGAGGTCACATGTAGAGTGCTGTGTTCAGTTCTGGGCTCCTCAGCCCAAAATAGACATAGTGCTCTTGCAGCAGGTCCAGTGTAGGCCTACAAAGATGACTAAGGGACTGGAGCATCTCTTTCACAAGGAAAAGCTGAGGGAGCTGGGCCTGTTCAGCCTTGAGAAGACTGAGAGGGAATATTATCAAGGGTTTTTGTTTTGATAGACTCATGCAGGTCTTGGTACATATGCTACACATTTGTTTGCACTTGATGAGAGTGCTGTCCTCTTAACTAATGAGAGATGTCAAAGCTATTCATGTGCAACAAGAATGTTAGAATGATGAGAAATCACAAAGTTAACAGTCAAAATACTCCTAACGGTTTCCCTGTCCCTAAGTGGGGAAAACCCCCCCACCAAACAAACAAACAAAATCAAGCTGAATACACTACACTTACCATTTTGGCATAATATGCGTTCATTGCATCAGCATATTGGAGCAAAGCTTGAAATTGATTGTTCTTATAGAACATGACAATCTTCAAGACAAACCCAAATTTAGAGAAAATCTGTTAAGGAAAAGACATGGGCTTTAATAAGCAATGAATAATACACACACACTAAAAACTAGCATTTAATATTTCAAATAAATTAAAAAAAAATATTTCTGTTGTGAGAGCTGAACAAAAAATTGTGTGAACTCAGAATTTTGTTTCAGGAAAAAAATAATTAAAGAAGAGGCTACAAAAGATGGGAAAGAAGGATAAAATTTCCTTTAAGATTTAGCAATGTCTAATCAACTAAGAGCAGGGAAGGACAGTCCAAACAGGCACTTGTCCAGCGTCTGCAGAGAAATTGTGGATAATGAATCAGAGTTGAGATTCGAGAAATGCACTTTCACAAGTCACAGAATCACAGAACATGTTGAGTTGGAAGGGATCCACAAGGATCATCAATCGAGTCCAATTCCCACCCCACAGGACACCCCAAGAGTCACATCATGTGCCTGAGAGTGTTGTCCAAAGGCTTCTGGAACTCTGTCAGGCTGGTGCTGTGATCACTTCTCTGGGGAGCCTGTTCCAGAGCCCAACACCCTCTGGGTGAAAAACCTTTTCCAATCCAACTTAAACATCCCCCAACTCAGCTTCATGCCATTTGCTCCAGTCCTGTCACTGGTCACAAGAATGAAGAGATCAGTATGTGCTCCTACCACTTCCCCTCTGAGGAAGCTGCAACTGCAGTGAGATCTCCCCTTAGTCCTCTCTTCTCCAGGCTGAACAGACCAAGTGTCCTCAGCCACTCCCCACAAGGCTTTCCCTCCAGACCTTGTACACTGCTGACTCATAATCAACTCGCCATTGACCAGGACCTGCAGGTCCCTTTCCAAAGTGCTGCTCTGCAGCCTCTTGTTCTCTAGCTCATACACACTCCCCTTCCCTGTTTCAAGCTAGCTTACAGCTCTATCAATAAGCCCCACTAGCTCCTACTCTAGAACCCTTTCTCCCCTCTGAGAAAGGAGCATCACGTCTGGTGTCAGTGGAACAGGTGTTGAATAGATTATCCCATGGTCAAAACCACCAAAATTTATTCAAGTACACCATGGAGCCCACCCATTGACCTAATGGATCTGTCTATTTCTATTGATATTACTCCTTGTTGCTGGAAGTCAGTTGAGATGGGAACTGCAAACTGCATTTCAAGGTATCCGCCTTTATGTTCTGTACGTTAGACAAATTCTGCAAATCTGTTGAACAAAAATACAACTTAAATAGTTGATGTGCTTATTAAGACCCACTGCCTAAATTAGAAAATGAAGAGGAAAGAAGTAAGACAAAGACCTAGATTTGAACCTACCCCTATACTTTATAATCACATAGCATTTGATTTATTGCAAACATAAACATTGCAGAAATACTTTTAAAGGTTGAATTTAAATAAATATACATTCAAAATGAGAGCGTGCACTACACGAACATGTCTACATGAAATCAAAGCCACAAAGAGTGAACACAAAATTAAACCTAGGATATATCATGCAAGTGCAGAAAAAATATGTCCAAATTAACAGTCAAAGAGGAAAGGTGAGTTTGAGAAATACTGTTAGTTTTCAAACAAACTGTTAGAATCAATGCAAAGTCAGGAAAGCAGAAACACCTGAGAAATATGAAATCTGCAATGGAAAGAAAGGCCATAGATAAGGATAAACATCTCTTGCCAACCCCTTAGGCCTAGAATCAACAATACAGGCCTAATGTCCCAACCCTTTGTACCCAGTTTTTCCATCTCTCAGAAACAAGATTGTAATGCTGCAGTCATCATTTAGTCATAGAGAACAGAACAGAAACTTTTTCACAGCAATTTAAAATTAGTCTTTGAGTTCCTGTTCATAAAGCACTTCCTCTTAAGAAAGGCCTAAATACAGCTTCTCAACATATGCTTTTCCATGTTTATCCAGAAAACTTAACAGACCTTTTTAAGGTAATGAAATTTAATGTACTCCTTCCTGTTTGATTTTAAACCTAAACACACTGTATATATTGGCTTTTTTGTTTCTGCAAAGAAAACACTGAATTTTCAGCTTCTTATGATAAATATTTTTAAAAGTGAATTGTCATGAAAAAATGTTAATTTCTTGTCAAGCAAGACAACTTACAAAATACAATCCAAGTATGGGATGACAGCTTGCCTACTAGTGTTCCATAAGATGCTATACTTGTCAGTGAAAATATTCATTTCCATTAACCTCACCACACAAAGCAAAAGTTAGATTGTAGCTATTGGGCACAAAGTGATGCTTTAATTAGAGGAGATTGCCCCCTATTAAGAACTCCAAATAAGATCCCTTTTCAAATATTGCTAAATTTTCTAGACATATTGGAAAAGCAGTTGAGTAAGGGCAATTCAAATACTGAAAATATAGTTGTGCTGCACTGAAGTAGACTAAATCAAATGAAAGTAAT
This sequence comes from Pachycephala philippinensis, assembly GCA_013397055.1. Lineage (NCBI taxonomy): Eukaryota > Metazoa > Chordata > Aves > Passeriformes > Pachycephala > Pachycephala philippinensis. The sequence goes on from VWZT01000964.1 coordinate 3,912, forward strand.
TTAATATAAATTGCCTCATTGCTGTTGTACTATCAGAAGTAGTACAGCTCCCATAGCCACAGGAGCTTGTTCTCAGGTTATTCTGAATGCAGTAATAATCCTAAGCAGCCGACGTAGTATTTGCACAGCTTCAGTAATGAAGGAACAACACTCAAAGATACAAACAAAGGTTTAGATCAAATTGCTACATCCAAGTGACAACTAAGATATATACTAGTTAATCAATATCATGATGAAGAGATACAGAGGAACAGAAAATTTTAAGAGATAAGAGGAAAAATAGAGTGTTGCTAAAAGCAACTATTGTTTGAGATCCTAGCAGAGCAGGAAAAAATATTCCCAGGCTGCAGGTTCTTACAAAATAATCCCTGTTATTTAAAATTGTATTATTTAAGAAACCCGTATGTGGGTCATGGTTTTTACTGCATAAATTACTACTGATTACAAAAGCTTCAAGTATGAAAAACTTTGCAGTATTTGTAGAGTATCAACAAATCCTTTGGATGCAAAGAAGTGGTCTCAAAGTTATTATTTTTAAACTCAGAGCTTTCAACAGCATAGCCCAAATGCCTAGCAGAAGTTACAGTAATGTCTTTCATAACTATAGCCTACCATTATTCTAGGCTTTCAGAGGTAGTCAAATGCCATTCTAAATATGAACAATCAAAAATATTTGTCCAAGCAATTTTCATATTACATCACTTGCACTGAGTTTTAAAATTGAATATAAAACCCTAAATATAATGCAAACTGCATAGGCTACTCAGCAGAAGGAGTACTAAAATATGGATTCACAAGTTCATAACATTCAGTATTTCACTAGCTTATCATGAGAGCAGAAGTAACAGTTCAAGTTTGTTGCTGCTTCCACAGCGAGGAACTAAATGAGATAACATGAAAATCTGAGTACAGAAGCCTTATTTACTTGACTTTCATTTATTCTGAACTATTTCAAACCTAGATCCCTAAATTCAGGAAATAATTTTAAAGAGACAGCCCTCATTCAAAACATTCAGGAACCACAGGTACTTAAAAAAATTAATTAATGGATTTACAATAGCAACATTGAAACAGATTGAGACTCTTTAAAGCAATCCTCATTACCTGATACAGTATGTCTAAAGTGACAGGGTAAAAAACATTTTCAACAACGATTCGAAGAACAGAACCATGACTTGGAAGGACCCCACCTTCAGCAGCAAGAGCACTTGTAATACCCAGGTTTCCATGCTGCACAGCATTCACACCTTGCAATGCAGCTTGAGGTCTCTGAAATTAGGTCATAGCAGAGAGCACAATTAATTTACATACAAGTTATTCATACTGAAACAAAGTTCTCCTAAATGAAAAGCACATAAAACATAACTTCAAAAAATGTTATTTCCTTCGTATTATTGATTCAAATCCCACATTAATAAATAAATAATAACTCCCACTTTCCATGCCCTCCCTTACAACTAGTCAGTGTAATTCACAGACTTACAAGTGGGTTTTTTCTAGTTAAACTGCTACTATGTAATGTCATACAGGCATGATTTTGCTTTGATTCTGTAAACTATTATCATTCTAGACATTTTTCCAACAATATTGTTGATGACAATATTGTAATATTGTAATAGACTAACCAGTCAGCATACCAGAAACTATTTGCTCTGCTTTACTAGGAGTTCATTCTCTTCAGGAACTAAGATTTGGTGGGGATAAGCTTAAAAGTGCACACTCTACTCTTCTTTCAGAGCCAAGCCATCAACCACAAAAAATAGGTTTAAATCTCCTCAAACTGGATTTCTGTGATTACACAAGTCTCTACACTTGTTTTTCATGGGCTTTCCCCAAAAAGGTCTTCATACCTCCGGTGAGTAGCAGCACTATGGAGAGATGTTCCTTTCCAAATGCAGTATTATGACCTGAAGTCATGTCTCAGCTACACTATTTCTTTGGAAGACAGACTAAACAGGGCACATAGCACATGTTACCTAGCTTCAGAAAAATATAACCCTGCAAAATAATCTGTACTTCAGGCCTCAGCCTAGGCACTAGGAGAGTAACAGTATTCAGTTGCTCTACTAGGGTCTCTTTAAAATTTAGATAAAACTTAAATATAAGTGCCAAACAACTTATTTTTAAAAGTAGACAATGCTGTTACAGAAGAAAGCAAGTGCCACATACCAAGTTGAAAATACTCAGAAAGAGACCCAAAAAGTCTTATTTGCAAATATATATATGCTTTTCCTGAGGCTGTTATGCAAACCACATCCTTAGAAGAAAAATCTTGTTATTTATTTAGTTTTGCAGATAACAAACCAATCTAGCACTCTTAAACAAGGAAATAACCAAATAATATTTACCAGACCAACAAGCTTGCAAGACTTCAGTGACTTCTGTGTCAGCACAAATGAATGATTTATGTCCAAATCACTACTATCAACATTCTTACAGAGAAAAAAAATCATGATATACACATCACAGTATATAATTTATGTATCTAAATGGGAGGTCAATTGAAATTCATCCAGGAATCGAAAAATCTGGTATCAGCCCCTAGGGTACTCTGCTAGTGACTGGACCCCACCTTTATGCCACTGGCCACAACCATGTTAGCCTTTCAAATCACCTCACAATTCACTTAATTAGACTGCATTAATAAGTTCATCTATTGGGATGTTATTGGAAACAACACTGAAAGTCTTGCCAAAGTCAAGATAAACAATATCCTCCTGTCTCATCCACCAAACCAGTCATCTCACCATAAAAGGCCTTCACACTGGTCAGGCATAACATCCTTTTAAAAACCTATGCTTGACTATGACTAACCACTTTCTTCTCCTTAGAATGTTTGCAGATAGTTTCCAAAATGAGCTCCATTCCTTTCCCAAGGACCAAAGTAAGGCTGATCAGGCAGTGGTTTCCCAGATCTTTCTTTTGATCTTCCTTGTTGTCCTTCCTTAAGATAGGATAAGGAAGGATTTTCTTTTTTCTAGTCCTCAGCAACTTCTTCCAACTGCCATGACCTTTTCAAGATTGTAGAATGGCATTGCAATGACATCAACCAGCTCCCACATCACTCACAAGTGTATCTCACTAGGGCCATTGACTTTTTGTTTATCCAATTAGTTTAAATGTTCTCTAATGTGATTCTTCTCCATTTTCTTCACCAAGACTTTCCCACTGTCCTCATATGCTTGGTAGTACCAAGGGCAAGTCTTAACCACTACAGGCTGATGAGAAGGTGTTGCTGGCAGCGGTGCCAAGAGGCAATTAGGACTCAGACACGCGAGTGGTCAGCAGAAAGGAATGGATTGATTGATTTATTTATTTAATAAAGGACGGGTTTTTATGTGTTTAGTTCTTTTAGTGTTTTCCTAAGAGGCAAGAGGTATTGGACCTCTAACTAACTACCTATCAGGGTGATTGGTCAATTCACACATCATTCATTTCTCTAGTCAGTATCACAACAATTCTAATTATAAACGCAGGTGCAAGATTAGCAAAGTCTGTTTACAGAAAACCTTATCATGTTTTGCATAGTTTCGCATGAGAAAGAACAGAGCTCTCACAAACTGCTGCTGAGAGCTGAAAACTTCTCTGCTAAAGCTTTTTAGCATCCATAAGAAGGCCCTCAGTACTTCAGCCTTTTCCATCTCCTTTGCCCCTGCCCCATTCAGCAGCAGGCCTACATAGTAAAAAAAAAAAAAAAACAACCTTATTTCTACTGCTGATACACTTCAAGGAACCATACTTAACTGCTTTTCACATCTCTCATCAGAGGCAACTCCATGTGGCCTTTGACTTTCCTAACCATATCCCTGCATGTTCAGATAATGCTCTATAATCCTCCTGGAGCACCTGTCCATGATTCTAACTTTTCTATGCCTCTCTTTTACATTTAAGCTCAGTAAAGAGCTCCTTATTCATACAAACAGTCCTCCTGCCACCTTTGCTTGATTTCATGGCTATTACGATGAACACTTTTGAACTTGAGCTCCTCCACAGTAATTCTGATATTGATCAGTCCCTGTCTGTAAGAAGTTACCGAAATTATATATATCAGAATTTGTTTACTGGTATAGTGAAGTGTAGCCTGTTTATTTACTAGTGTTGTGGTTTAACCCTGGTATAGAGCAAAGTGACACAGAACTCATCAGTCATTTTCCCTTAGCACAGTGGGAATTGGAAGAGTGGAAGTGAGAAAACTCATGGGTTCAGTTACAGACAATTGAACAGGCAAAGCAACAGCTGCACATGCAAGCAAGGCAAAACAAGGAATTCCTTTACTACCTCTCATTGGCAGAGAGGTGTTTAAACATTTCCAAGAAAGTAGGACTTCACTGAGTGTAACAATGACTTGAAAGAAAAAGGCCACAAGTCTGAAGATCCCTCCTTCCTCATCCTTCCCCCAGCTTTCAGTGCTGAGCGCAATATCATATGGTGTGGGACACCCTTTGGTTCAGCTGCAATCAACTGTCCTGCTTGAGACCCTTCCCATCTTCTTGTGCACTCTCACTGGCAGGGCAATGTGAGAAGCAGAAAAGGCCTTAATACTTTCTGTCACAATGAGGAAAATTAACTCTGTCCTAGCCAAAACCAGTACACAACTCATGCAATTATATCCTGTTAAATGGAAATATTATACTTACAGCCTGATTATGTTGATTGGCAGTCCTAAGTTCTTTGTAATTGGAATACTGAATATAAACTGGCCGATTGTGGAGGTGAGGTGCAGCAGGAGTGTAGTAGTTCACCATAGAAACAGCCGCATCTACAGAAGCCAATTCCAAAAATGCCTGCAACCAATACACAGCTGATTTCAATGCTGTTTTTGTTTACAAGAGAAAACAAAGCATCATTTTTTCCCAATTCTACTCTCACTAGAAAAAGATTATGTGAAAGTACAGTACAGATTTGCTCAGCATTAGAATGCATTTGTGTGTGCATGTTTATGGGGCTGTTTTATTCAATTTGTGAATTTTCTTAGAAAGTTTTACATCATAAGTAACACTATGCCATTTAAGAAGACACGGAAAAAGTATGATATATGGGAAGCAATGCTGCTAAACATACCACACTGCTAGTCAATTTGTTAAATCCCTGAAACCAAGCATTATTACCTAGGTAGCTGATATGCATAGTGATTGAAGAAGTTGAAACAGAACATTAAAAATCCATCAGTTTACACATTATATTAATCCAGCTCAGTGCTCTAGAAAATTTTTTGAATGAATGCTTATCATTTTTAGGATTTCTGTGTTTCTTCATGATGCAAACTACTCTGTCACATCTAATAGCATTAAACAGATGTCAAAAAATTAACATGCATGTTAGTAACTTAAGTAGGCGGACTCTTTGAAGACATATGTCATCATCAATAGTGACAATGAAGTTCTTTATCATCTGTATGTTCTTACAGGAAGTGGATATAATGTTTAGCAATATTATTAACAAATTTCTAGTTCATTATTTAATCCAAAAGCATATTAAAAACTTAAAATAAATTTCATAACATCCTTTCACATTTAAAAATACGAAAATCATCAGCTATCAATGAAATATTTAGACATTGTTGCAATCATTTCTGTCAAGCACAAGATCAAAATTGTCATAACATGAACCACATCTTCAGTGTTGCTCTAGTAAATGAAACATTGAAAACTACATACCTGACCTTTTCCTCTTAGCATCAAGAGATTGGTTACTTTGCCAAAAGGGAGACCTAATGAAATGACTTCTGTTCCAGTAACACCACTTGGAATTTGACGAATATGAAGGACACGTGAAGGGGAACATGGCGATCTGTTTCTTTTACTTTTTTCCTTCTCATTATCTAAAATATTTTACAGAGGGAGACAGGCAAGCAAACAAGACAAACCCGTTGCACAGTGTACATATCAAAACTTAAAGGAGAGAAACTGCTGCCCCAGCATTGACATTGATTTAGGAATAGCCCTTAGAATCTTAAGACATTTCGTGTCTAACAAAGGGACAGTGTAAGAAGACATCATTAGCTATTCCAAATCTCGATAGCAATGGGATGGTGTGGTATGTTGGGCTTTGCTTTGGACTTGTTTGTTTATTTTCTGGTGATTTGGTTGCTGTTGCTTGTTTGTTTTTAATGGAGGCCAGTAACTTCTCCCCAAATGCCTATGTAAGATATTTACAAAATGTTAGTTGCACAGAAGAGGGGAAAGTCATAATTGGGAGGTAATACATTAATTTTTCTTTTATCACCAGCTTATCTTTCTGTGACTGAGTTGCTAACTCAAGGTTTGGGGTTTCTGTTTATTTTATTAAAGAAAGCCTGCTGTTCCAAATTATTTTCAGTTTTAAAAAGTCTTTGAAAAAGATAGACAGCATGAAATCCAGACAAACTCTTAAGTCTTCCACTTTGACACACTGCCGAAGTGGGAGTTTTTTTGAACATGTCTATTCAGATCCTGTAAGTGACCAGTTTGGATTGGTAAGTGACCAATGACTACATTTCAAGGACATTACTCAGTATTCTTGAGAGCACTTTTAAGCAGAACACCGTATCTGGAACATGCAGATTGTTCTAGAAGCAGTTGCAATGGAGGCAAGAGAGACAGCCTTAACACCTAATCTGTTGCATTTAGCCTTCCAAGGAGAAACACGAAATATTGGGAAGAAATTTCTGTATGAGCTTTACAAGAAATTTCAGCCTACGGTTGAGAACTGGTTCATACAAGTCATTCTGCATCAGGATGTTTACAGAGGGTCTTTTTATTAGTGGAAGCCTGTAAAATTTCAAGTTGGATGGTCAAAGCCCAAACCATACCACACTGAAAAATTTTCCCACCTGCAAAACTCAAAAGTCTGTTATGCATTGATTTTTCCATCAAGAAATTTTAAATGGCTTCAGGTGCTCTGTATGCATTCTGAAAAATGTGAACTTTAAGACAAACATGAACATATTAAACACATATCAGTACCAAGCCATGACAGAACATATTACTAGTAAAGTCCAACAACCTATTTTGTTACTTTTCAGGTTCAAAATAGACAAGATGTCCTTGACTTATACCAAGTCACTGAATGCTTGACTAAAGAAAGCAGGAAATGGAGCCTAGTATGAATTTTGCCTTTCGTTTAATATGAGAGACTCTTGCAGAAGCAGTATCTTCCGGGTTCTGACACACTGTCAGAGGTGACAAAACATAGTTTAAGAGGCAAACTATTGAAATGCTTCTTTTCTCGTGAAACTTTAGCAAAGTAACTAAATAAGCAATAAAAGCTAGCACATCTCAAATATAAAATCTCATAGTTTTTTAAACCATGCTTCTTTATCCAGCTGTGGTTTAATACTAATTTTGATGCAGAGTGATAATCATCTGTATCTTCTAGCATCTAAATTTCAAAATTGATTCAGCAATTCTTCAAAGCATGCCAAAGGTGATCACCTTTTCTGAATTTTACACTCAATAGAGTAAAAGTAAAAAACACTTTTCATACAGGCAAAAAGAAGCCTTATGAACAAAGTGAAATTTGATTCCTGATGTACAATGGGAAGTTCATCAAAATCGCAATTCATGACATATTCAAATGTATTCCCTGAGTAGCCTGAGATGGAGAGGTACACATTTTAGATATGTGACCCACCAGACCAAAAAAAACCCCAAAACCTCAAACATAACAACAAAAAACAAATGCTGCAGCTGAAGCAGCTGTGTTAGGTAAAAAGATATATTTTGATTGATACTACATTTCATTTTAGATTTATATAGTTATTAATGTGAATGTCGCCTAATAAATCCCAAAAATTCCCAAACACTTATATATTATTTTGAAGTTTAATATCATTTAGACATCTTGGATACCACTGTGAAGGATCATTGTACTGTTAATTAATAATATATATTTCAGTGATTACATTGCTGAGCTATAAGCTAATGCTATTTCAAGCCAAGCAGAAACATTTGGACATCACATTGAATTGATCAGCGTAAGTATAAACAACCTGACATATGCAAGTCAAAGAAATCAAAAAGAAAAATCTCCAAGTTAGCTCCCCAGACTCCTCCTTCCCCACTGAAAATATACCTTGTCTTAGATACTTATCAAGAGTTCATCTTCTCTGTCCTTTGCCCCGATATAGAAACTATTTGAAAACCATTGCTGACAGGCAATTGTCTATGTCATGATTTAGCTAATTTATTTGACATAAAGTTAATTCATGCAACCATTGGTCATTAACGTTCTAAGTACACCTAATGCTGAAAGTAATACTAACAAATGCAGTACCCAGTTTTCTCTCACTTTAAACTTCTTGTCTAAAACTTCAGGTAAACACACACACTTACTGCATCTTTCTCAACATACACACACAAAACAACAAAGCAAAAAAAAAAAAAAAAAAACCAACACAGAGAAAAAACAACTGAAAAACTTCAATTTTTTTTTTTTTTTTTATATATACCTGTAGCTGGAGTAGAATTGCTCATGGTAAAAGGTCTGTTACTGACACCAGAAGAAACTTGTCAGGACCACACTAAGAAATAAAAGACAAGATTACTAGTACAAGCTGTTACAGAGAAAGCTCAATGCAAAAGTGCAACAATTTCCTTTACTTATTCTTCCCAAGAATACCCCCTCCCTATACATAGTATCCACTATTGCCAGGAACTTATTTTTCAGGAAAAAAAACGCCAACAACATAACTTTTTCCCATGTCTCGAGAAATTAGCAAATTCAGCTGTGTTACACTTCATACTTAAATCTATCCCACTACAGTTCACTTTTTAAAAGACCAAGAATAACAAATGCTTATGAAGAGCAATGAGCCTGCTGCAGACTCTGGGTCTGCAATACAGCATTACTTCCACAAATGCACAGCCACACAGGTAAAGTCTGCATTCGCAAGAGGACACAGGGGACCTTGAGCAAAACTAATTTGAGACATATTTAAACATACCTATGACACTTTTTAAAAAAAAACTGGTTTTCATTTTTTTTAAATACATATGACTTGCCATCAAATTCTTAGGACAAAGACCAAAGTATTTGCTTTAAGAGTATTAACAATTTGAGGCTCTAACTACCAACAGAAGAGTTTGAGTGCTATAGGTCCTTCATTCAAAAATCAGCCTCTATCTGCCAGTTACATCTGTTTACTCATTAAGTACTCCAGCCAAGTATCAGCTTCAAAATGCCAACAAGAAAGAAGGTACCACAACACCTCTGAAAGTTAAGTTTCCTCAAACTTTCACCACACTCTTCCATAAAAGCATTTTAATGTAAAATAAGAGACCAAGGGAGTGGTTCTACAAGACGGAATATGTTGATCCAAACAGCTTCCCACTACTTTCGTGGAAGGAGAGGTTCCCATTGCTCTCGGTCCAGTATTCCCACCTGTGCATGAACTATTTCTCTTGCACCACCTCCAGTGTCCAAGAGTTTTCCTACGAGTATAATCAATTCTCCAACCTGCCAGCATTCTATGCTGAGTTAGATTAGTTATTCAGCTGAAAAAGAGATTGAGAAGTGGCAGGATCCACTGCAAAGAAAGGGGTAAGGATAAGCCATCACGCTGGCTTGCACTGGCTGCAAAAACACTGCTCAGAGTACTGGTTCGTATGGAGTCTGCGCGTAAAGGAGCAATTAGGTTCTCTTCATCCTTGTTAATCATGTGTTCCTGCTGCTTCCCTAGTGTGGGAAAGTCATTCACAACAGAAGGCTGTGACTAGGCTAGGGTGCTTAAAAACCTTTTCAGCCAAATTTAGCTGCTCATGAAGGAGCACAGGTGTTAGTGTGAGATGGAAGAAAAAATGAGTGTGTTCATTCCTCTCCCACAACAGTAGAGACTTATTTTTAATCAGGAAACTGCATCTTAACCGTATATTTAAATACAACATCTAATTGTGGCAAACAGCAAAATAATTTTTACATTAAGAGCACTAAGAAATACAAACCCTGTATTTTAAAGAAATGTCAATTAAATGGTTACTAGACGTTATGCATATCACACTGTACTTGCACAGATACTAGAATGTAATTAACATGCTATATTGGTATTAATTTTCACTTATTAGCAGTACATTGAGCATACCAGCACTCAGGTATTGCACCTAAAGAGCATATTTTGATTGTAAAATGCATATCACACTAATTAAACAAAAGCTGTATGTGCAGATGTGGTAGAAAATATTAAGGATGGTCTTTTATTACACCAAACCTTTCTTTTATTTACTGGAGGGCAGGAAGAAAAAACACTTCTGATGCAACTCCTGTTGTGGAGGCCTTAATTTGGTTTTTAACTTAGCATTTATTCAACAGAAAAAGTCTCCGCACATTTCCAAAAGACTGAAAAAACATGGTGTATTACCATATCCAACACGTATTCTTACAATTTCGTATTTAATTTTACATACACTGATATTAAAAACAAAACACCTCAGACATTTTAAGAAGAAAATATTTTCCAGCCTCTTCCATTTTTAGCACACACACATAGAAACATAATTCAGATGGCTGCAGTGACCTGTGTTACAACTCTCTGTGCAGCTGGCCTGTATCTGTAAAACTGAAACTGTAGCTCAGTGCAGCACACAATGAACTGCTGCTATAGGATGGTGGACTAAACCAGCTTCAACAGGAGAAAAATGATACCAAAATTACAACCTTCATCCATGACACATGCCTGTACTTAAAACTGACACATCATTCAATCACTACATCCTATGACAGTTCCCTAGATTTTGCTGTTACACTGACAACCATTAACGTGCTACAACAGCCAAAACACAAAGGAACTCTTTTAAACCCCGAGCTCATCACCAATGCAACTGTTCTACTTGGTTTAATAAAATATCGGCAAAGCTTTGGACTTCTTACAGTACACGCAACCATCATAATTTCAAATGTGTAACTGTCTTCATATCTTTAACCGGATACAAGGAGTATTTTTAAATTAACATACTCTTAACTATCTTTGTGTTTAAAAAAACAAAATGAAACAATTAAACATTAAATCAAGACACTGTAGAATAACTGGCCTGGCACACGCTTACTAAGTCTAGAGCCCTGACTACAAAACTTAGTTTCTTACAGAAGAACTTAGAATCTTACAAGATTTTGATTATACTTTTTGTTATTATTTGAATGCTCCACTGAAACGCTATTCCAATGTTTAACTTTTTATATCAATACTAAGTTATATACCTACCCATACAATTACAACACATTTATTAACTATAGCGTGCCCCTTGGAAGGATGTAGTATAAGAAAACTGCTAGGAATGCCACTGTCTTTGCAGGCGGCTGACCAAGGTTTCTCTCAAGTACAAGAATACTACAAAGATGCATTTCATCATCTCCTTTTTCAGCCAGCTTATAACCGATAAGCCTTCTCAGTCATTGATTGAAAGCAAAAAAAAAAAAAAAAAAAAAAAAAAAAAAAAAAAAAAAAAAGCCAATTGCAAAAACATTCTAGAAGACTGCAAAGATAAATTGACACCACGGCAGTTGTGCAAGTTGAAGTATAAAATGTGTATGTTTGGGACATTCTGGATTAACGAAAAAGACGACATTTACTTCTTCAATGTTTCCACAACTCTTCATACAGAATCCACAAAGAAATTACAAAATTCCAGTCTGTAAAGATCCTGCGTTCAATCTCTTTTTTCCCCACATAGAGGTGAAAGAGATATTTTTAAAATACTTTGTAACATGAAGCATTTAATGTGGTGACAAAGATCTGCTACAAGCGGCTCTGGTAAAACGCTTTGCAAGGCCTTGAGTGCTGAAAAAGTCCACACAAGAGGGTAGTGTGTCCTAGACAATATCTTACAAAATTCTTATTGAACCTTTCTACAGAGGCTAGAGAGCCCTACCATGCCCCCAATTCCTCTCTATACAAGTTTTCCATTGGTTACTGCTTAGTTATTCCCTATTCAAGTCCAGCTGAGAAACAGTCAAAAGAGCAGACAAATCCTGCTTATAAAGGTACCTTGACATCCTTCCTTGTCCACACTTCACAGACACTTGACAAGCCCTTCTTTAAGCAGGGATGTGAGTTCATATTGCCCTCATGCCATCACTACCATTTCAGTTTTCACAGCACAGCTGTCTGGGGTAAGAGAGCTGCTTAACCTCAGCAAGATGCTTGTCCCAGTTCTGTGAGGCCACACAGTGAAAGTGAACAGGCAGGCAGGACAAGTAACAATGCTGCCTAACCCTTCCCTGATGCACAATGCCTCAAGCACAAACCCACCTCAAAGAAAGCAGCATCTGCCTTCTGAGTGTCAGAAGGACTGTACCAATTACATGGTGAACATTCCTCCTTTCAGACCTGTGGTAAATGAGGTAAATGGAATTGTTCAAAACAAGGACAGCTACCAACCCAAGGCTGCAACACCCTCCTCTATTCCTGCACTCATTCCATCATTCTAAACGCATTAATCATCTCCTAACATTTTAAGACTGCTTTTTTTACACCATAAGACTTTCCACCTCTCCTACTTCAAGGCAGCATTTTTTTGGTGATTATTAATTGGTGACAGGTAAAGTAGGAGCAATAGAACAGTTACAGCTAGATTAAGTTTATTCTTTCCTTGAATTACTGAGTGGGAACCAGAAACCAGTTGCTTAGAAAGCTTATTTTGATTTTGGACATTTCTTTAAAAACAGGTAACATTTATAGTGCTGAGTAAACAGTCCAGTAAGAGGCCTCTACAATGTGTGGCACTTAATGATAGGTAAATGAAACAAAGTTTTCTTCTGTACCTACTACGGTCAATTTCCCTGACTAAATTAAGCATGTTACACAACTGACTACAGCAACAGGCACATGTCCTGAAACTACTTCAGCTATTCTATGATTTTTAAAATTCTGGTAGTAATTTATGCTAATGATTCTGCAATTCCAGTATAAAACCCACTGCATTCATAGCAAATACACAGAACAAACATCTGAAAGTCAGCCACTATAGGTTTCTAGAATCTTTGTGAATCACATATAGTTGGAAACAGAAGGGTAAGTCTCGTACTGCGAAATCCTTCTTTAGAACATGTCCATGTGTTAAAACTATGGCAGGTATCTATTTAGCATTACTTCTGGAATCAATGAATCCCATAAACAATCTTTTAATTTTTAAAAAAGTAACACCCTTATTACCCTCTCCTCAGCTTTCAACTGCAGTATTTTCTTCCTCTCTAATTTTCTAGAAGTCATGAATTCTTCAGTACAGTTCAATTAATTAGAAATGGGATAGTCCCAGAGAAACTTATATTTGTATTGATGGTTTTCCTAGAATTTAGCTAGTCATCTTTCTATGCTATTATTTTTAAGCCAACAATAAGGAAGAATATGATCATACGTTTTATCATTAAACAGCTAGCTAAAATAATAAAAAAAAGAATTGGCAATTTTAAGGGAAAATAATTCTTTCAATTCCTCTCTCCATGCATGTAAATTAAAACTATACATTTTTCCACAAGATTCTTTATGGCAAAACAAATTAATTACTGTACCCAAAAGGGCAAGCTTCAAAACATGACAATTTCAAGCTATACCAGTGATAAACCATTGTTATATTTAAACTAACTGTTCTAATGGATACTTTATTAATTTTTATAGGATCTGACTGTGAAAACAAAAGCTAAGGGTCATGAGAAGAGTGAAAATTTCCATAATCTTCTACTTCTACAGCAACGTCTCTGGATAATTCATTTACTCTTTCTTCCTCTTCCATGTTTGCAAAGGAGATGCAGCTCCTACTTCCAAAATTGGGATTTAATGTGAAGTACAATGCTGTTGGTGCCAAAATAAAAAGATTTCAAAGAAAGTGGAGGCAAACTACGGGAAATTTCAAAACCATACATATTTGTATTAAAAATAATCTGACCTTACATAGTTAAAACCTACCATTTCAGTAAGTTGAAGAAGAAGAAAATTATAGGCAATGATCACAAATAAGCAAACCTCCTTTCCTCTGCCACAAAGACCCCCTCCCAACACAGGCTCAAGCTGCTGATGGTCAGTTATCCTAGAAGCACTGTCTTAGCACTGATAGCTGCTCTTCTGTAGGCTCGAATGTTCAGTGGATCTGCCAGCAACACAGCTTGCTCCACTGCCTCTGCCGTCAACTACTGAAGCTCCCCCCTGTACTGGCAACAAGGTACTGTACACTTCCAAACACTCATGTAACAGTAATTAAAAGGTTAAGAGAAAAACATTATGTACTTTGCATTTATGCTAGACACAGGGCAAGAACATAAGGAAATAACATTTTCCTCTTGAAAAATATGCAAAGCCAACCTTGAGCATGTGATTATCAAGAGCTATAAAATTAAGAGTGACAAGTTTAGTTTTTTAATTAATATAAAATATGCATTTTCATTCTTAAAAGTCAGAAATACCTCCACTTAGTATGAAGGCTTTAAGCACATCCAACAGGACAATAAGCCATGTACGACTTTGAATATTCTAGAGACCCAGCAGGCATCATGACACAGAGGCAGAGCTTTCTTTGAAACTGTCAAAGATGACTGCTTTTCTTTGTGATATCATCACTCAGTTACAATTTCCAATAATATTGTTTTCTGACAGTATAAATACAAACTTACCTAAGAACAAAGACTGGTGTCTATGCTTCCTAGCTAGTCTAACCTTTAAATACGTGAAGATTAAGTTTTCCTCATGAGTTAACAGAGGTTTTTTGTTATGAAAACTTACTTAACTTAGTGCAATACATTCCTTTCAAATACATATCTTTTTCAAATTATCAATAGAACACTCAACACAATCCTTACTAAAAACCTTCATTCTAATTCTTAATAAGCAATTGAATATGGGAACATATCTGTAAATAAACACTATACAGAATGAAGTCCTGTACAGAAGAAGATACTTGGCTTTATATAAGGTTTTATACTTGAAGTCACAAATGTACCTATACAATGCCACGCTGTGTAGGGTTTTGCATCATTTTATACTTCACTATGCACAAGTCGTGCTCTAAACATCCAGGATCCCAAATAAACCATCAGTAAGCTGTCTCTCACATTTGGTCAGAAGAAAATTCACATAGCCTTATAAAGTACCATAACTGGACAATCTTGTTCATAATTTATTATTAAAGATCAAAATTGAGAAAGAAGTACAGCTGAAAGAAACAGAACAAAACCATGACACTAATGCCAAACAATATGGTAACAGCAAAACCCAGGAAGGGATATAACAAAAGAAGTAGCATGTGTGAAAGGCTATAAAAGAGATTCTTCCATTTAAATGTACTGCTAAGAGATCTGTAACAACACTGTATTTTAAAAAATTGAAAAAAAAACCTGAAAGATGTTAGCAAATCATGCAAAGGTAATTGTAAACAGCCTAAAGGAAGAAAGAAAAACATTGTGGTAAAAGTTAAAATGTGATGAACTGTGGATTATTTTCTTTCCTCCTGCAGAGGAAATAGTTTAACTTGCACAGCATGAAGAAAGAGGAAGAAAAAAACTAGCTGGATCAAAACAGCAATCAAAATTTCTGCAAAATTGCTATCTGAAGCACCCCTTTTATAATTAATTTTTAACTCTAGTTGCTTCTGAAAACAGAAAAATTCATAAATAGGATTCCAGGATATGATGTTTATCAGCAGCTCTACCTTGAAGCATGAAAGACATCTACTTTTGTTAGTTTGATTTTTATTGTTTTGCAGAACTAAATATTCACAGCTTAGTTTAGGAAAATAATATTGGCGGGGAGAAAACTCACTTCCTATCTATCCAAAAACTATTACAGATTCTTAGGAAGATACCAAAAAGATTTGACTCTCAACCGATCAATCATTTAGCTTAAAAGCATGAAACCACTTTATCTAACTTACAAATTTTCAGAGCCTTACAAATAGTTTAAAAAAAAAATTTCCAGTCTGAACTAAACTGTGACACTCTAAAGACACATGTTCTTGACTGTATGGTTTTTGACTATTGAATTGTCAGCTTCAGAATTAAAGATCTCCTCCACAAGAGAAGAATGTTTCTATTTTTTTAAAAGGAAAATTTATATGCACAATCAATCATTTAAATCTAGGACTAAAAGCTCTAAGAATTGCACACTTGAAGTCAAAAGGTTGTAAAGTAATAAAAGTCTGTTTGATGATGTGTATCACATAAATTAAGATGTCAATAATCTCTTGTTCTAGCAGGTGAACAATTTGTCTCAAGATCAACAATAGACTCAACATTTCTATTCACAAGTTGAATTTTTAATTACTCCTTAATGCTTTCTAGGAGAGTAGCGTTGTATGCAAGGAGAACACAGTCACAGCTATAAACCCCACAGTTCTTGTCCTTTCTGCCTCATGTGTATCTGGTTTCCTCTTTGCTTCCTTAGCAACGTTTCTGATCAATTTCTCACTCTAAGAAACTCTCTCATGCAGTGGTCTATGTTCCTCAGGCCCACCTCTACTTCATCTTTTGGAACAATTAGTAATAAAATAGCCCCTGTAAGGATCATCCTTTAGATGAAAGCTTCCGTATTAATACACTAGCTGCATAAATGAGGGAAAAGTAATCTCAGCCTGTTGGGAGACTCAGGAGATAGTACAGCATCAATAAACCCCTATTTTTGTTTACATTCTCCCCCACATCCAGAAAACCTGCACCTTTTGTTGAAATGAATGCTTCATCTTTTCAGTATACAAGGACAAGATCTTCTCACTTTCCTTCACCTAAATATTACACCCGTCACACAATATGAACTTTTCCCTTCAGTTTTACTTCACAGTAATATATCCTCTAACAATCTTCATTTCTTCCACCTCTCAATGGAACACACAAGTTAGTTGGTAAAAAAATTATTTTTCCCTGATTAAAGTATACTGTGAGGTGATTTAACAGTAAAACATACAACCAGCTATGCACAAAACATGGTTCTGAGAAGAAAACCTACGAAGCAAATACAACTCCTGAATTTTATCAACATTTAAATCCATGCACCCTATTAATACTCTGCATTCTATAAAATACTGGTTATTAAACAAGTTACCATCTTTGGAAAGTCCATAATTTTAAACTGGACCATTTGGTTGAAAATTGAACAGCTAATACTTTTCAGTCTAGGACAGTTTAAATCTAGTCTTTGGATTACATGTTTTGAGACCTGGATCCTGCTGAGACACTGTTTTTTTGTGTGTGAGTGTGTGTGTGTTCTGAGTTGCTCTCCTTGTATTTAAGGTACACACTGAAACAGCAACCAGTACCATGATAACTAGCTCCTCCAAGAGAACAAAACATTGTTCACAACACGTTAGGCTACACTTGTTACACACATGTACTAAAAATACCAATTTTGTACACAAAATAGATGAACCCTATGTGTCTTAAATAAAGTTCACAAAATTAAAAATTTCCTAATGAATTATAATATCGTTACTTAAGGATTCTATACCAAACACTGCATTTATTGTCCAATCCTCAGCCCTACAGAGAGCAACCATTATACAGCAAAAACAAGCTACAGAGAGCAGAGGCTAGAGCGGAAGAGTGTACACAGGGTGACCTTTGCATTTACATAGAAGTCCCATTACTGTACATACATATAAATATACACACATACAGCTGAAATCTATTTTATGCGATGGCAAGACAAAAATTACCATAAGCAAACTGATTTCCCTACAGACAGTATGTTATGGAACATTGCAGGAAAGCTTTAGCAATGAAGAGTTATTTCCAAGTTACTTTCATATTTTTAAAGCACTTAATTTTACTTCCATACATTTGTTTTCTATTTTAGAAAACCATTGTACATTTACAAGCAGGGTTGTACACAGAAGAAAATGATATAGAAAGAGAACCTTCTATGACAGAATTTCAAACTAATGACAATTAAGACAACTTAGTTTTTCTACAAGTTTTTATTACACAGAAAAAAGGTTTCTAGCACTGACAGAAATCAAATGAAAAATGAGCATATCACCTACTTTTGAGTTCAAGAAGTTTCCTCCACAGAAACTAAGTTTTGCACTACAGCTTTCACCATATCTAAGGTCATATACTGTGCACTGAGTAACTCCACAGTAATTACTTCAACAATGATTGTGTTTTGGGAAAGGACAGATAACTGAGATGATGGGGAAAGAACAGACGTGAAGCTAGAATAGTTTTCCTGGTAACACAAGATCAGAACAAACAGCCTGCCTGTGCCCATGGAGCAAGAAAGACAAATTAGAGACTACAAAATAGAAACAGGTGAACTGACAAATCAAAAGAGTAAGAAAATGAATGCTGTATCTTGCATAATAAAATGAGGAAATGAACCAGCAAAAAATCTACAGAAATATGAAAAAAACCCATAGAGAAACAACATCCTAATTAAGCTGAACACTGTCAGGAAGGCAAAGAAGGCCTAAAAAAACCAAGAGGGATTACATGTAATTTATTAAACTAAGTCACCTCTTAATGTTACAAGTCAAAAAAATACTTGGATGCTATATTCTTTTCATTTTCAGTGGTCTTTGGGATCACTGTACCATCACGCATTTCATGCTGACTGCCCAACAGTATTGTTAGTGTTTTTAGCACTAGAAAACACTATGGTTAAAAGCCTGAAGACATACAGAATCATAGAATCATTTAGTTTGGAAAAGACCTTTAAGATAGGAGAGTCTACATCTCAGCGTTGAAGCATAATTTACACATTCAAATGCAGCCCTTGAAATATGTTATCACTCTGGACATGTGCAAAAATGTGCTTTGAATTCTTGCTTCAAAATGTTTATTGTTTTTTCCAAAGTATCGCAGTCTAAGAACCACCTAGTAAGCTAGAACCAAAAGCTGGAGTAATACTCTAAAATTTTGTCACACCCTTCTCATGTGCCACTTTAGTTGTAGCTACCATGCAACCTACAGACAAGGAAAGGGTTACCATTCCCTGATTTTGCCATATGGTCTGGGTCCCACCCAAAGCAGACATGGTAAGATTTGATTTCTGCCTATATGTGAACTGGCTTTGGATCATCCTTATTCCCGTCATTAACGCAATCCACCTTCCAAGAAAAGAGTCATGTGTCATTTAAATGGTGAGATTCTAACAGAGAGCACTGAGCCCACCATGCACTTGTGCAAAGTATGCACACTTCCACAGAGTGTACCTATGCAAACACAATTCTGGCTCCTTTGCTTCTGCTATTCACTGTGCAGAAAGAATGATCTATCTTCCCCTTGACTTTAAATGCCATTGTAATACACCATGTCTTTTAATGAATAATAATGGCAACAAGTTAAATTACTAGTAGTTCAGTGTGATTAAGGAAGTTAATTGCAAAGATAATGGTTGGTTTATTGAATAATACGAGCATTCGTTCCATTGGCCTTCACAAGAAATTTAGGGTGTGGTTTCCTGGTCAGTTTAAGCTGATCTATGGCCGCAGAGAGCAAAAGCAGTCATATCATTCCTCACCCCTGTGTTTTCATGGCTCTCACTGCAGTGACTAACTGCAAGGCAGCATGGTACCAGAATAATTTAATTTACCATGCAGTTCACATATGACAGTTGCTACACTATGAGGGAGGTGCAGAAAGGCGCTGTTGAGGATGGTGCTCCTCTGTTGGCAGCAGACCTGAGTTTGAACAACTTCAGCCAAGAGGCAAACAGCAAGAGCAGGCAAGAGTGGTATCAACAGGAGTAGACAAAATACTTTTTCACCTACCCACTCTGCAAAGCAGTGTCAAAAATGCTGCCTCTAACTCCAATGTAAAACTCACGTCCACAGACCTGAAGAAATAGGCACAATTTTCACATGCTGAAATGAGAAAAGAAGGAAAAAAAGCCTCTTAAATATAGCCTTTCATAAAAAATACGCAGCACAAAATGAAACTAAAAGTACAAAATATATACAATGGTGAAAAGCAGGAAAACCAAAAGCAAGAGTGCAATTACATGCAACAGTCAATCAGTGCAAAAGAATTAAGAACTGTACCTTGAAACAGCAACTGTAGGCATAATTTTATGACATAACTAACTCCTATCCTCATGTTTTGACATAAGATTATGTTTAGTCAGGATATCCTTTAAAAGAAAGTTGACGAACACACACTTGTGCTTATCACTTAACACAGGATTAGTTCAGCAGAACACCTGATAAATACTCCCTGGTAGAACCCAAATCAACTGCTTATCTCCCCGGACGGGGTACACAAAGCAGATGAATTTTCTTGACTTCAGACCAAACCAAATGAACAGCAATTTGTCAACGGCTAGGGAAACTAAGAGATTTATTTATATTTTGCTATTTTATTGTTTCTGATTGTCCATTTCTGATTATATCAGATAGAAGCAGTAAACAAGCTGTGACTGAACAGCAAGCTCATAAGGAGAGAGAACTTCATTCATACTAGGCTATACTGTTTTCCACAAGCACATAACTCAAAGTGGATTAAAAATAGGTATTTATGAAGTAACTACATGGAAAAGCAAACTATGTAATTCTATGTAGAACATAAATCAAAAAAAGGCTTCTGAGCCAGAAACCTATGGATAATTTATATGGAAGTGGCTGATGACTCTTTAAAAGCATCATCTTCCAGAATTCCGAAGTGTTGTTAAACCTGAAAATTTAATCTGGTACTGGAATGACTGAATTTAACTTGAAAATATAAATACAGCTGCTGTGTTTAGTGTTGTTCCTGATTTTCCCCTCTTACTAACCCACAAGGAGGCCACTAACCTCAATCATAAAACCCCACAGGTCTAGGTACATATCTGGTCTGCTTTTGGTAGTCAACAAAAAATTACAGTTCACATCATTCTGGTTTCTTTGAATTTTATCAGTTTAACTTGAGTCACATTTTCCTGTTAACACAATAAGCTTAAATAAAGAGCCAATTTCTTTGACATAAAACTGAAATTCTCACACCTTTCTACAGAAATTTTCTGATCCAAATAAAAATGATTGCTCTGTGTTCATGTTTACGTATTCTTACCCTCACTAAATATAAGGATTGGATCTAAATTAGCCTCAGCATTCCACAGAAATAAATTAATGCCTCTATTTCATTTCTGCATTAATGCAGCAAGGAAGTGAAATTTTTCTTTTTTATTTTAATTTTTTTATTAAGTACCCTTGAAAATAAGAAGCCACAAGACAGCTTACAAAAGGTTTTGTTTAACTTTAGGTTTACTAAGGTAGTTTTAACCAACAGCTATCTTAACAGCTTGTATTTTCAACTAACAGTCTGGAGATCACCCAATGAAATTCAATTCTTAGGAAATATTTAGCATCTTCTGACAAAAAAAGAACACCCCCAAATCACCCCAAGACCCCAGGTCTTCCTGAAGTGTCACAGGCAGCACTCAGCATCTCAGAGCATACTCAAATTTGCAGTTATCACCAACTACCTGTATCTCCACTGAGACATGTAAAAGGCTCTACTTCAGAAAATTTCTTTAAAAACACTCAATTGATTCACCTTTAATATGTCTATAATCTTTGTCTTACTCTTTGAAAAGGAAGTTTATTAGGGAGGTTCTACTTTGCGACGTTAGACTTGTACAGTTTAAGAACTACACATATTTTACCCGTATCATTTCTACCTAAACCAGAAAGAATGTCAACATTAAGCTATCTTTATTGGTATTTCAGGGAAGTACATCAACTGACAGATTACTCTTTTCCCCTCCTTTCTCAACTGAAATAACAAAACCTTTATGAAAAATTTTTTTAAATACTTGGGAAAAGAGACTCATCATACTAGTTGTATGACAGCATAGGAATCATACACCCACATTAGATAGCAATTCCACAATCTAAGAATAAAAACAACTGTATTCTCAAACAGAACAAAGGAAAAACAAAATTACATATTTCTCCAGAAGAACACCTGACAGATTAATTTAAAAAATTCTCACTCCACTGAGAACTTTCTGAATTTTCTCTTGAAATTTTGCAAAATGCAGTTTTAAAGCAACTATGAAAAATGCTGATCATAGCAAAATTACCCAGCAAAATTTTAATATTAAATTCTTCAAAAAGATACTTCTTAAGACTATTTGCTGTTCGATTAATCAGCATTTATACACGATTGTTCTTGTCAACATGTCTCCCTACAAAGGCTTCTACTATAACAGTGTTAAAAGATGACAGAAAGTTTTCTGAATCACAAGGAAAAAAAGAAGCCTTATTAACTTCTGTATCAGAACACCTAGATTTTCAGAACAGCAAAGACTTTACATGTCACTAAGATACAGGATGCAAGTTTAAGTTAATGCAAAGATGTAGATGTTACACTAAGTAAGAAGTGCTGACTTCAGTGAACATTTCCATTTTCACCTCTGCATACTGTTATGATGAAAAAAAATAAACATTGGGCATGGTTAGTTTCCTGGGACGGTTGAATTTCCCACCACAGCCAAGCTTCCTGGACTTCGGATTTTGAAATATCAATAGGTAAAGGTATAAAAAATACCAGCAATCCCATTTTCACTTAAAAAGTAGTGAGAGAAGTTGGCAGTACACATAACGAACTTGGGTTTATTACTTAGTTTCAAGTTGAGAAACTTTATCAAGACATGTGACAGACAGTCAGCTACCATCACACTATCCCAGCGATGGGAGCACAATACTTCAGACTTGCTAAAAATATTTTTATCTTCTGAGGACGACATGCTGTAGAAACTTCATACTTGTAACAACCTGCTGCATAGTTAAGACTTTCAGTACGGTCTATAAAAACGCATTACATGAATAACCATTCTGATTATTGATTAACCCTGCAGAATAGATGTCAATCAGTTCGCTTCCACATATGCACTTCCACCAAGCACCAGCGACACGGCAAATAGCAGCGGCTCCACGTTTTCTCTGCCACAGGCAAGCACCCCCGAGACTTGGGGTACTAAACTTCAACTACCACGCAAAAACGCAAATACCCAAAAACTAATCGCAACCCACCGCTAAGAAACCCGCGCGCCAAAGGATTTTATGCCACCTTAACAGGGATAACTCCGTAATAAAGTTTAAAAACCAGGCAAGGGCAGGCCCCGAGCTACGGCCGCCACCTCCGCCCCGCGGAGCGGCGCTTCCCGGCGCATCCCGGCCCGCAGCCGGGCGCGGGGCCACGGCCCCCGCGGGGCAGGAAACCACGGCGACTCCGCTCGCGCTGGGAGAAAAAGAGAGAAAAAGAGAGAGGAAGGGAAAGGAAGTGAGACCCGCACGCCCGGAGTACCACAAAGTTCCTCCCGGCAGCGCCCGGCCCCTC
>VWZT01000990.1:3814-31673 GCA_013397055.1 Pachycephala philippinensis
CACCCACGCGCTTGGGACACACCTTTTGGGATGGGAGGGGGGAACGTTGAGGAGTAGAGGGGAGGGACTCGACGGAAGAGGAGGACGACCGCGCCGAGTCTTGGGAAGGAGAATGGGGAAATAACTTAAATGTGCCACGGCGGCCATCTTCCGCTTGCAATACGCCGCCATCTTGCGAGCGTGAAGAGGGCTCACCAACTGGGGAGGGTTTTTTCAAAATGGAGGGTCGAAGCGGGCTTTGGGGACGGGACGGCAGGGAGAAGGACACACGCTTAAGGGGGCCAGAGGTCGGCCGGCCGGACCGATCTCTGGCTGGGGAAGGGAACGCATTAGAGGGACCCAGCGGCTGCTGGCGTGCCGGCGCATATAAGCGGTTTGTCCCTGTAATGGGAGACCTAGGAGGACACAGGGAAGAGGGGGTAGGACGGAGGGAACGGGACGCAGCGGGGGAAGGGGGAATCCCTTGTCGCTCTGCCTCCGATCTTAACACTTCCAAAATGGTGGAAGCAAGGAGGGAGAACGATTGCCGGCGCTTGTTGTTCCACCCAATCCGCCCCTGGATCTCTCTCAGAGCATAAGTCCAAAAGGAGACCGAAAGGGCTTCTTGGGGGCGCGCGGCTAGCTCACAAAAGAGACATCTAACCAAACGTTTAAGGGTCCCCCGGGAGAACTTAACTTTGCGTAACTTAAGAGGGAGCTTAACTTTAAAATAAAATTCTCGCTGGTCCCGAGAGAGTGTTAAGCCCATCTCGGAACCACCCCTTCACCAACCCGGCTCTAAGGGAATAAAAATAACTATCAAGGCAACCCGACGCAGGGGCTTACGTGTCCGGCTTCGTTGACAGCAGGTGAGGAGGAACACCACAGACCTCCGACTCTGCAGAAAGCGGGTGAGGAGGAACACCGCAGACCTCGAATTCTGCGTCCTGTCTTCCTCGTCTCTGCGCCGTCTGTCGAGCCCGCCGATTCTGCGACCTGTCTTCCTCGTCCCCTCGCTGTCCTCCGAGCCCGATGACCACAGCCGTGCGCCGAATCCAAATGATAAAAGCGGGGTTGGCTTCTCCTTTCTAGCGCGACAGGGAACAGTCCACTCGACGCTGCGCTTCCCCGATACGGGTGCCTTCAGCGTTGAGATCAGCTCCGGAACAGCGGCAGCAGTGACGAGCGAAGCGGATCGAGCGGCGGCTTCGATCTCGCTCTCCTCTGAGAGCACACGAAGGTAGGTGGCGTCACTTTGGTGCTCAGAGGGCGCTCCAGTCACTGGGTGCTGCTTTCCTTTCGCTGTCCTGGATTTCTCGCTCTCGGGTCGAGGGGCGGTCCTCTTGTCCGACGACTGATGTTGGGTGAGGCATAGAAAATCACAGGACAGTTCTGGTCGCAAGGTCGCTGTTCGGGCAGCCAATTGTCGCGGTCCGCCCCAGGTGTTCGCCGGATAGCAAGGGCGTCCCGGACAGAAAAATAAAATATTCTTCCTCCGGGGAGCGGTCCCAGCCCCCAGGAGGCGGTGAGGAAAAGAGAATGCAGAGGCTGCGAGGTGGTTCAATCTCAGAGGAACTTTAATAACAGCAACGGGCTAACAAGACTCTGAGGGAGAGAACCCAAACTCCACCCACTACGGGCACATTTAACGGGGGCACCAAGGGGAGGAGACATCAGATACACCAACAGGAACTTACAATTTTAAAATTGACATGCGGGGGGGCCAAACCAGCCCGGGGGCGGGATTAGCTAACCAACCAGATTATACAGATTACAGAAGGTACTAGAAAGAGGGGAGGAGATTACTGTAGGCTCCGCCCACTGGGCGTGGCCTATACTAGTGCCCTTTACAGAGGAGGCATGGCCCCGTAAGGAGGCGGGGCCTCCCAAGGGGCGTGGCCTTCCTCCGTAGAGGAGGGCATCTCCTGTAACTCAAACTCCTCTAGGGGAGGGGCTGAGGGGTCAAGGATTTCTGGAATGACCTCTACATGAGGCTGTTGTGTGAACACAGTCTGATGTCTGTGGGGAAATCAATCTGTCACCAGGAGCTGAGAAACACTGAGATATGTAGCAAGAAGGATACACTAAAAATATTTCCTTCAACCTGTATTTTGCCTTTGAGTCTTCACCCGTGCCATCCTTTTGTGGTGGCAACAAGTGTTTATAGAGTCTCTTGATGAACCACATGGATGTATCCGTCGGGATTAGTTTCAACCCAGATCATCTCCCTGGCCCCTTACAATGCACAACCACACAAATCATAGAAGAGTTTGTATTGGAAGGGACCTCAAAAACCATCAATATCCAACTCCCCATCCACTAGACCAAGTTGTTCAAAGTCCTGTCCAACCCAGCCTTGAACACTTTCCAAGGATGGGGCATCCACAACTTCTCTGGGCAACCTTTTCCAGTGCCTCACAGTCAAGAATTTCTTCCTAATGTCTAATCTAAACCTACTCTCTGTCGGTTTAAAGCCCCTTGTCTTGTCACTACATGCACTGCTCGAAATTCCCTCTTCAGCTCTCTTGTAGGCCCCCTGTAGGAACTGGTAGGCTTTTATAGGGTCTCCCTGGAGCCTTCTCTTCCACAGGCCGAACAACTCCAACTCTCTCAGGCTGTCTGCATAGGAGAGGTGCTCCAGTCCTCTGGGTTATCCTTGTGTCTGTCCTCTGTTTGTGCCAACACAAGGTGATCACAAGGAGTGGGCCTGTGCAGAAATGGGAAGCTGAGAGACTGATGGTGCCTGTCTTGCTTTAGCATTGATGCTATTTTATCCTTTCCGTTTTTAAAATGTGATCTAGTGAGTTATTAGTCCTTACTTAAGTGAAAAATTTAGTAGAGTACAACTAAATGGGTTCTAATGCTGCTGTCAGGTTCCAGTGCTTTACAGTACTTTAAGTGAAGTCAAGCCAAGTAGCATATTTTCCTGACTCTTAGCTAGGGAGTGGAAGTGGAACCTAGGAGAAGGATCCTGGTGACTGTTAGCTATCCATACCCTAGGTTCCTGTATTAGATATTCCCTGGCTACCCCGCATGATCTTCAGTAACAGTCCTACTTAGCTTCTTTCAGTATTGAATGCAGTTCTGGAGGTAAGCTTGATGTAATTTATCAAAAAGTTTAAACTTTTATTGTAGCAGAAGAATTTTTTGAAGTATATAAAATTAAACTGGAGTGAAAACATGCCTGATACAGAATAAGTTAGGGTTCACAAAGATTTAGTCAGTGATATATACAATGCTTTAAATTTATGTTCTGCGTTCCCAAAAAGAAAGGTAAACATGCAGAGAAATCTGTACAGTCCAAAGTTGTGTTTCTAGTTCTTGTGGAACTTCGATGTAAGGACTTCATCAATAGCATTTTAGGATGTGCAAGGACTTATGGTTAAGCTTAATAACAATTATATTAGTTTAAATTGCTTCACTTGCTTCAATTCAGTACTACTGTGTATTTTTTCTGACCAGCTTGTTTGAATCTTCTGTAATTTGCTTATTATCTTAAATACACACACTTTCATGTAGGTTCATTTTCATTTAACTCTCATTATCTGATCTCTCCATCTGTCCAGAGTTTTTAGTAAAGGTTATTTGTACGTGACAAAATTCAAGCTCAAACTTTAGAGAAGATTTTTACGAGAACAAATGGAATCTTAACCACTATAAACCCACTTCCAACACTTTTACATCAAAATTTGGATTTAGAAGATGCACAGTGAATTAACTGGAATGCATTAAGACTCCAATAGGAAGAGTTTGGCCTATTAACGAGATAGATCAAAGGAAGAAAGGTGGGTGTCTCTTACACAGAGGGTCTTGGCAAGTTCATTTTTTACATTTTTTCCCAATCTTAGCCTTCAGAATTTAACTATTTTCTTCTGGTTTTCAGTTGTGTGTATGTGTTGCTTTTATTTCCTCATTTTTGGGAGGAATTTAATTGCTTTTGCCTGGGCTTTGTTTTAGTTTTCATTTTTGCCTGTAAACTTCACAATTTCACATTTATCTTTTTAACAACTCACTTGACAACACCAGCCATTGGCCTAAATGTACTTAAGGCATATCTTTACTGAGGGGTATGTGAGGCGAGAGATGTGCCTAAAAAATTGTGGGGTGCAGACCCAGAAGTTCATTGAGCAAACATTTTCTTTACCAACAACAAGTCTGTCACAAATATTTGATACATGGATGACCATACAAAGTTTTTCTTCTATATCTTTTTGCATTTTCACCTCTGTTACAATTCTTCTTCTGTCTACTTTAACAAAGCATTCCCTTTTCAGATTCATTGTATAATAGCTATTATTTTAAATGTAATTTGAAAATAAAAGAAAGCCTTTTACTTTAATTCTTCTGATTTTTATAAAAAATTTAAAAGGAGATGTTTTGTTTAATTTTTGGAGGTAGCAGTAGGTCACCAAGGATGCAATGTAACATTACTTTGAATTTTTTATCCTTAAGCAGAAGATGTATTTTCAGTTAGGGAAAGTATAAATTACTTTCTCAGTTATTCAGGTTAAATGCAATCCATATAGCACAAAAATCTTACCCTGCTCGTTGTTTAGTCATCCATGGAATCTGTGAAAAAGAAAGTGCATGTGGCTCACATTTCTAATGTAAGCAAATAAAACTTGGAGTTCTTTTCTTTTACATATTAAAGAGTATCAAAAAGAATTTATTTAATTAACATTTTCCCAGTCCATTTAAAGTTTCTTTGGCTTGGATCATCATTAGATTTCTACTGGAGATGAATTTGGCTTCTGTATTTTTCCTATCCTACAGATATTTTCCCACTCAAGCCAATTTGGTTTTTTACTTTTTATTCCAAATATTTGCTTCTAAACCTTTTTCTAGCCTTCTCCTTATTGTCAGCATCGGGTTTTTTTTCGTTTCCTGTTACCTTTCCTTTTCTTTGATTAGAGCTCTTTAAACATTTAGTTTCAGAAAGTTTCCAATCTGCCATTACTAGTAAGCTCTTCAAGGAACTCCTCATCTAGAAGTGTCTAAGTAGGACATTATTGCTTCACCAAAAGTTTAAATTTTTTTTTCTAATTATGTGCCAATTTAAATTGTAGAACTCTTGTAGAAATCCTTGTGTTTGGTGGTTGTTTCCTTAAATACATTTCAGTGAGAAAGGCAAGGGTTGTGAGTGTCAGCAAGATATGCCTTCAGACTGTTTAGGTTTGATTGCATTGCATTATAGAATGCTTCATTACTGGTTTAACCTCTCAGAGGTTTTCAGCTGCTGTTTTATTTAGCTATACTGACTACACTGCCTACAGCAACTCCAGGCAATGATTCCCCCAGTGGCATGCATGAGCTGCCCTGCTCTACTGCAAAAATACATTATGGCTGAATTTGCCCTCAGAGTTTGGAAAGATCTAAAGTCTTTGGAGACTAAAAATGTGGTTTTTTCTTTGTTTTAGCTGGCAGTATAAGCCTCTGGCATTTTAAAGTGCAAGTCATTAGCGTCCACAAGGGTGATGTTAATATGTCTGTGTTTCAATCTCAGGACATTTTCCAGTTGCTTCTGCCACAACAATCTCTGCCATCTCAGTGCTTTTTAAGCCCCTTGTGAATTCAAGTAAGCTTTGCAATGCCAGTAAGAATCACTGTAGACTTTGGCTGAAACTGGTTGCTACCTGATTTATTCTTTTTGCAGTAGTTGGCAGTGAGGTTGAAAGTCTTTCAGAGCTGTTTAACTTGGGGAGAATGAAGAGAAAGAGGGATGTTAATGTTTAGAAACACTAAACACAATCAAAAGGAAAGCTAGAGGAATTTGGACATCCTCTTTTTAAAAAAATATTTATATTTTTTAAATTGAGGAGTTATGATTTAGAATAACAATAATACTCAGTTGCACATATAAAATCCCAGCAACGGTGATAACAATGGCATCCAGAAATAAAGGCAAACTAAAGGATCAATTGAAGTAGTCAAGAGCATAGCCTGAGGGACCAGATGACAGTCCTCATGGATGAGAAGGGTGGAATCTGTCAACAAAGGTAATGCCTTGTGGGAAATGCAGTAAGGCAACACAGAGATCAAGGGCTGACCCTTTCACCCAGTGTGTAAGTGCTGCGTGTGGATGTACAGCGTGTTTGGTCAATTGCTGCTCGCTTTCACTGGGAGGAATGTCAGAAATATTCCCTCTTCCCTTTTAGACTGCTTTACTGTATTCCCTCCAATTCCCAGTTCAGGCGTGATCCCAGCTCCCACAACTAAGAGGAATGTAATCTAATCAGAGGGATAGGGCAGAAGAAGAAAAGAGGTCTGAATGTGAAGACAACTGAGCAAAGCTAAAAATGTAAATGTTTTGGCAAGCCTTGACATTTTTAGGCATTTCATTTGGTCTTGGGGAAAATGAGGTAGTGTGGTGCCAAGCCAATATTGCCTGGGGTCAGATCTCAAGGTTTCACAGCCCACATGGCCTGTCCCCACCATGTAAACATAAAAAAGGACTGGGGACAAAGAGATACAGTTTCTCTCTTAGTTTTCTTCTGATTCATTATTAATTTTCCCCTTGTTTAAAATAAGAATTCTACCAGGGATTATTCTCTCATCTGCAAGCAGACAGGGTCTCTCTGGCATGGGTGGGCTCCTTCCCATTCCTGCCACCTGCACAGAACACAGGTCTGTTAGAAAAGAGTGGGAAGAGACACCTGTGCACGTGTGCCCACCCACACGTGTTTGCCACCTTGTACCCAGCCAGGTGAGGGCTTAGTGTGAGAGCTTGAACGGAAGGGATAATCCTGGATCACATTATAATTGCTGCTTCCCAGCGGATTTGGTGCGTTATAGAAGGGAAATTCTGGCTCATGAAATATATGAAGAGTCCCAAAAGAGTTGTGGTTAGGACAAAGCTGATCCAGGTCTTTAGAGATGCAGGTAGTGAGATGATGGTGTATCAGTAAAAAAAAATCTCTTCAGTTCACCAATTTATTTTTACATTAATTTTCACATTTATTGATAAATAAAAGGCCATTCAGATTTTTCTAAACTCAGATTTCTTGCAAATGTCACAATTCCTTATTCTGGTCCTGAGTAACATGCTTTCCTTTGATTAATAACTTTTATTCATAATATTGGGAGTGCATATATTCATTCTGGCCATTTCCTTGGGCTCGTGTGTTATAGTAGCAATTAGCTCTATAATAAGCTCTGGTCCAGAGAAGACCTTACAGAAACTCATGTGTTACTCCGAATGTTGGTAATACTTTATGTTGTATGTTGGTCTGACCCGCTTACACATTGGCCTACAAGGAACTAAAAACTTCAATATAAATTTCAAGTTTGATCAAATTGTAGCCATTCTGTGCAGAAGTGGAAGTGGTAAGGATAGATGGTGCAAGCATTAAAAAGCAGAACTCAGGTGTCTAATTCACAGTAATTTCAATGTCAGCATCTGAGAGGGATGGACTCTTTTTTGTATGGAAGGAGGTTGAGCTGTCATATGGGAATTGCAGCAGTAAATTAATGGTCATGGGAATGAAAATTCAGAGTTTTGTGACTAAAGCTGAAAAGTTAATGGATGGCAGTGCTAAGCACAGATTTGGTTTGACTTCCAGTCCTGTACACCAGAGCACATCTTACCTGTTTTTGTTTGGTTTGGATATGACAGGAATGAACAAGTTATGCTCATGCTCTGAAAAACTATGTTGGAATGCTCCTTTAAAAGTGTGACTTTGACAGGAGTCACAGACAAGTACCAGAATTAAAAAACAGCAAGCAGTGTCCTGTATTTCTCCTTACCTGAAAGTAGCACATCAGAAGCAAACACACACTTAAGAAGCTTTGTACATGTTTTACTGACAAGAAGAGGCAAGGATGACTGGGGGCCTGGGTTCATGAAATACGTGTCTGTATTGCATAGATGCTCAGTGCATCTTAGCAGAAGCTGAGTGGTCTGATGTATTTTCAATGTAATTTAGTATTGGTTATTTGCAAAAAGAAAAAAAAGTGATGATTAATGGACAAGTTTTATCTATATTGTTCAAAAAATAGTGTTCCATTTTATACAAATTCAACATACATTGCTTGAGAATAATTGTCTGAGAAAAATCAGTGTTCCTTTTATATAAATTCAACAGAAATTGTCTGAGAATAATAGCTACAACAGGTTCTGTTTTGCATATCTATCATTCTTCCAGTTGGATGATCTAAAAGCATCTAGCAAACAATAATAAATTTAGCTTTACAACACCCTGCTGGCGTGAATGAGTATTATGAACATTTCTTAAAACAGGAAAACTGAGGCATAGAGATATTAAAGCAAATGCCTCAAGGGTAGCCACTGACATTACTTTGGGATGCTTCCATTTTCTCTCAGTGAAAGAAAATGACGCTACATTGTCAAACAATACATTATCAAATTGGTGAAAGTGTGAGGAAAAAGTTTTGTGATGCTGTCATCACTTCTGCACTACTGGTCCTTGGAAAATGTGCGGTAGTCTAGAAGGATGTTCGTGATTGTAAAGAAAATCAGATTTTCTGGAAAGAAAGGGTTATTGTGAACATCATCAGATCTTTTGCATAATGTAGTGCGTTAAAGAGTCTGACCCTTACAACTTGTAATAATGTACAATTGTATGTGAACATGACTTTTAGATGACTTTCTAAAATAAATTATGAACAATTTATGTTTTGATGATAAATCCATTCCAGATTATCTTGACATGTGTTTAAAAATATTTATCTTTGGGCTGAGGACACTTCTCAGACACTGGCCTAAATTGTACCTTTGATCATACCGGTGATAAAAACAGAGTTAGAGAGCTCCATGCAGCCCAAAATAACATAAGCAGAGGACCTTCTAGGTCTTCACACCAAACATGACCACACACACCACATCACATAACTCTTTTCCTGACCTTGTCAAAAATCATTGTCTGAGGAGCAGCCTTTTTGCTTTCACTGATCGGATGAGAAGCTGCTTTCCAGAAGCTCCACAGGAGGTTCCTGCAGCACCTCCGTGGCCCTCATATAGATAGTCTGTCTGTTCTTATTTCTTATATTTCTTAAAAAAAAAATTTGTCTGTAATCAGCCACAACACTTCACTCTCTTCTCAGTTGCATCAGAGAGCATTTCTTGCAGAACCATTCTGGTTTGAGGAATTCTTTCCTGAACTAAGTGACGTGAAAGCTTCTTAGTAACATGTCACCTAAAGGGTCTTTCCAGCTGTGTTGTGCATTGACATTAGTAGATCTTCAACAGAAAATTCTCGTCTGGTACCGGTTTGGTATCATTTGCCTTTGTCACGCTGTCAGCAGATTGCCATCTGCAACTCCTTCTGTCATCACTCATTACGCTAGAATCTTGCTCCTTACCCAGCTGATGGATTCCCACCTCACAACATAGATTTTGTTATTAGTCTCCAAATGCACCATCTTGTGTTGTATGATAAACCATTTCTTCACAGGTTTATTATTCCAGTCATCAGGTCTTTCTCTGAGAAACGCTGCCTCTCTGTGTACTGCTCTACCTCGTCGTTGAGCAGTGTCAGCTCATCCCAACACCACACTGGCATTTTTCTGTAAAGGTCACGGAGCTTTTGAAAAAGTTTGTTTTTAAAATTATCCTGGAATATACCCACTAATAAATCTCTCAAACTTGAAATGCTTATTTTCAACATTATTTGCTGTTATATCCTCTTAGATCAGTTTGTTACAAACCAGATTTTCCTTTAGTAATTTCATCTTCATTTTTCACAGGTAGTAATTTGTCAGATTTTTCACTGGAAATCTGGCAGACATTTTAATAATTTCTTACAACTATTATTTACTTGAAGAAGAGAACAAGCTTAGACAAACATGAATTACTACTGAAAAAATTCATTTTTTTCTGCTATTTTCCATTCTATTTATTAAGGAATTTCCATTAGTTTCCAGTCTTTCTTGCTGATTCGCTCAAAGTTATTCTTTGTATGCTAGCATATTATTTATGTCTGATTAACAGGTTTTTTTCTCCTTCTTATCCTGTACAATTTTCTTCCTGACTTTAAAGACTGTTGTTATTCAGTTCCCATTTAGAAATGATGTTCAAGGACTTCAGTATGGGAAGTTTGAATTGAACAACTATATAATCCCAAAGTGAGAAACAAACAGGATGATGGATTTTCTTGCCTCAGTTGTCAACTGGGAATTTTTAGCTCAGGAAGAACAGAAGTTTAGCTGATAGAACCTAATATAAATTTTGTACTTATTGCCTTTCCCTATTTTTATGCCTTTTACATAAGTTCTAATGAAGGACTCACAAGGAAACCCAACCGGCAGTCACTTCCCTATACATTTTATCACATATCCCAATAGAGTGACATTTTTAGCATGCTTTTCCAAGTTGTTACATTAACAAATTTGCACTGATTTCTTTATCCTGTCATCTAAAGACCACCTTGTAGTAAGACAGTGAACTTTTACAGCATTCCATAGTTGATGCACTGTCTAATGTCACAAATGTCTGCTCGAATTACTTCACTAAGACTTGAGAAGAGTCTACATTGTGCCTTCCATTTGAGCTTGATTTGACAGAATCAGTCCCTGCGCTAGCTCATGGCACTTATCAGTTAGTCAGCCTTCCTCAGGGAAGAGAATTTAGAGTGCACCATATTCAGTTTTCGGATCAAGCCCTGTCCCCTTAGGAAGCTCTGTACTGCATTATTAAACAAGGTGCCATCAGCCGTAGCACCATGCTTAAACATTCAGTCAAATAAAAGACGACATCATTAGGTTAACTCTTTTTTCACCAGCTTCATTTATCGTTCAGTCATCTAAAATAAAACACCAAGACAAAGGAAAATTTGCTATGTCTTTCTTTTCACTTCTCCTGAAGATTTTTAAATGTGGGCAGGGAAAACCTCTCTGATGTTACAAAACAATGATTAAACTTAGTGCTATATGAGGTGAGATTTTGCAAATTAGAAGTTTTTTAGTTATTTAAGAGCAATGTATTGTTTATTTTGCCAGTGTTATGTGTGGTTCTCATAGAGACTACTCTTTGTGTGTTTTGATTAACTGCCCTAGCTATGCACAACCAAATTCTGTTGATTGCTGTGACTTAATTATGTCAAAGACAGAAAAATTACATCAAGCTAATATACCTAAATGAGGGAAGAAATTGATCATAAGTGTAAAAGTCCCTTTATAAAATGTACTACCTGATATACTATCAACACTGTACACTGCAAAGTAAGTTGTGAATAGATTGTGATCGAATTATGCATATATCATCAAGAATTACGGATCCTCAAAAGTATTTTATATAATTTCAATCAAACCAAATTCACGTAGAAGGGAGGTGTGCTCCCGCTTGAAAGTGAGTAGACCTAGGATATATATTTTAAGATTTGCATTTTAAATCTCCTTGGGTCTTCTCCTTATATTCAAAGTGAGGTTTTTACATCTTTATTTATCTTGTCAGACCAGAAATCGTCAAGATTCTCTGACAAAAGGAAAGATACCCTTTTTAAAGCTGCATGTTGATATAAATATGAAAATGGATTAAACTCTGCTTCCAATTTTCAAACATATGTACTTCAATGAATATTAAATGGTAGACCCATATCATCATCATGACTTATTTACTTTGTAGAGTTTTTATCAAAAAAGGACTGGAGTTTGCTGTGGAGCGTGAAACTCCACTGTAATTGAGTTTAGAGTGGTAAAACCACTAAAGAGGCCATGGCCCCTGAGAGTTCCCTGAAACCCACCTGTCAGCTGGTGTTACATCACTGATCCAACAAGCCGTGTCTTTCTTTTCCCGCTAAAGATTTCTGTGGAGAAAAAAAGAAAAAAAAACTAAAACAAAACACCCGAAGTTGCTCCTAGAAAAAAAAAAACAAAACCCTCTGCAACAGCTGCACAGTGTCAGCAGAAATAAGGATCTGAAACTCAGCCTCCAAGGGATGCTAGTCTGGGTCCTAATTCTGTAAGGTGTCATTTCTTTCATTGCAATGTCATTAAGCATGAAAGTAATGGAGATGACATGAAGTATTCTTTCACCAAAGTATAACAGGAGGGAGAAAGGGGACTTTGGGATATTGACAGGAAAAGGTGTCTTGTTTTGCAAGAAGGGCTCTCTTAAAGGATCCATGCATAAAAGTGGCCATTTAATTCTCAGTATTTTATTATGAAAATTAAATTGCACATTTTATCATTGTAGCTTTTGAAATGTACATTCACGTGAAAATTGAAGTTGTAGTCAGGTTTAGTTCTATAGTTTCTTTGGATTAAAATCTGGTTTTTGCAGGTAGGTTGAATGACTGTCAATACCAGACTACTTTATACTCACTGATGAAATCAGTCCTCAGGTCAAGTGTTCTGCTTGCAGAACTCCATTTACTTCGGTGGAGTTTCACCTGTGCAGGATCTGGTTATAAACCAGTAGTGACCGGTGATATTTAACAAATGGTTCACTTGCTTGTTTTCTGTCCAGTAGACACTTGGATCTGAAGCAGCTCCCCACCACCACTGTAATTTAAGCACCTGCTCCAGCCTTTTAGGCAGAGATGATGAGACAAACTATATAGGAAATAGCTCCTCTGTGAAACTCAAGGTGATTCCTGCACCAAAATGTCAAGGCAAGCTGGCAGGGCTGTGTGAGCAGTATTCTAAAATGGTGCATTTATTCTATTTTTGGCATGAAAAGAGGCTTTCGTCTTCAGGCTGTCAAGTAGGTCCTGTGACAAAAACGAACACCTAGCTTCAAAGACAGCTAAATGCCCCAACCTTATTTAAGATCTTGCCTCCGCTGAAATCAGCGCCATTCTGACGTTGGATCAAAGTCTGTAAAAGCAAAGAGTCCAAATGTTTTCTTTTGAGAAGATGTGGCTGATCATATTGAATCCCTTTTTCAAGGAAGGGAAAGAAGCTGCTCTGTTAGACTTGGATTTGTTTCAAAGATCGTGGCTGACAGATGCATTGTTCTGAAAACTACTCCTGCCAGTTTTTTTATCTATTACACCTCCATTAATATTCAGTGCAAATGAGTCCTCAGTTTGGTCTTTGAATTACTACTGTGATCATTGGTGCTGAAATTGAGAAAGGAAATGATATTTCTCCTATACCTTTGCTGCACATCAAAGTCTGACATAGTGCTTCCTACAGGAGATGTGCTGCTCTCAAGAGTTGTCCTGCTGTAACATCCTTCAAAAATTGTTGCTGGGAAGAACATTGCAAATTGCTGTGCGTTACCTACTTGACCTTGGGATACAGACTTCCCACAAGTAGTAACTCCAAACTGGATCACTGCTGCAAAAAGGATACACGGGAACTTACAGCCTACTTAGTGAGTGATTTGGGCTTCCAGCCTACTCTGGAAGAAGAATTAGGGCTGTTGCTAATATGCATGCTCTCCTAGCTGTATAGAGGCATGTTTTCTTTAAATCCAAAAAGATGGCTAAAAACTCGGTGTCTCCCAGTGTTTCTGCTTGCTTTCAACTTCAGAGTCTTGAATGATTATTTATGACCGGCATTGAACTGAAGAAAACATCTAATGGCTTTCACTGAAGAAATCTGCTAATTGCCTGTCTTTACAATATTCCATGAATTTTTGTAGTCAAGGAATCCTTTAGGCACATAATGAAACCAAAAACTGCTGAGAAGAAAAACATTTTGATGTAAAGAAGCAAACTTTTTTCTTCAAAGGATGCAGTTCAAGCTTTTAAAAATATCACTCCGTCTGTACTATAAATAATTATAATTTTAGTATTGATTCCGTCTGTAGATCTACTGTCTTGGCCATGGTTTCATTTGTTCTTAAGCCAGTTGAACTGTGGGCTGCTGCTAAAAGGGGTGATTTTCCTTGAAGGATCAGGCTGTTCCAGTGTCTGCTGCAGGACATAATTTTTGGTGGCTACCTGATAGAAAACTTTTTCCACCCCCAGTTAGTTTTCAGTTGGATCAACTCACTGACCTGGCAAAATCTGATGCTACAGGATCACTGGACCCGACATGAGGAAAGTGGTGGGAGCACAGTGCCACAGGAGGGCAAGTGAGTGATTTTTTGGCATCAGTTTAAATTACGCAAGATAAAGGTGTGTGATAAAGCCACTTTGCAGTTAATAGCAGTTAGTAACGGTGCTGGTTTATTACACTAAGCAAACAGGGGAAATGTG
Organism: Pachycephala philippinensis; assembly: GCA_013397055.1. NCBI lineage: Eukaryota > Metazoa > Chordata > Aves > Passeriformes > Pachycephala > Pachycephala philippinensis. Next base: position 17,896 of record VWZT01000990.1, read on the forward strand.
ACTCAATATCTCTGAATTACCCTCCTTTTTCTCCCCTTACTCTGCCCACCACTGTAGTGCCTGCATTCACATCACCCTTAATTCTAGCAGTACGTCAAGATGAGAGATGCTTAAAATGAGTGTTTCCATAGACTTTCACAGGGAGTCTTTTCTTCATCTCTCTGACTGAAATACAACTTCTTGCCTCCAATCCTGCTCACCCCCAATGTCTTCTGGCATTTCTGTTTGACAGGCCCAGAATGGAACAACTGAAGAAACAATGATGCCTTACCCCAAAGAATTTACACTTTGGTATTTATGGGAATGGACCAAATTTCAGGTGTTCACACTTCTCTTTATTGTGCCATGAGAGGTTTTAGCAATTGTTTGGGAGAACTTTATGGTAATGTATATTAGAAGTCTGTGCTCCTCAGTGGTAGCAGAGTATTTGTGCTAAGAGAACTGCTGGAATGACAGTGGTGCCGTGGATTTGACTGTTGCTATCTGCCTTGCTGCTCACACCTCATAACTGAATATGGAGTAGCTGACAAAAGCCAAAAGAAAAAAAAAATGGCAGCCTGCATAGCCTCAACTTTCTTTACTCCTTTTTCTATCGTGTGAGGGTGGTAATTGGGTCATTGTCCTCCTCACTGGAGTTTCAGGAAATGTATGTTGTTACAATCTGTTCCACATCACACTGGGCTATCAGTTCCTGCAGTTTCCTGAAATAAGTGATCATCGAAACGGCCACAGTATATTCAAGGTATTTTATTGTGATGTTGTGCAGCTCTGTTTCAGCAGAAGACTCATTACTTTTTGGATGTGCTCATCAGATATTGATCAGCAGCTTTCAAATAAAAGGTGTTCACAAATTATTCACACGTATCGCCCAAATGTCACAGGGGTGAAAAATTGTTATTATTATTGTTGAGCCTTACATTTAATATCAGTAGCCTGTCTAGTAAGTGATGAAAGATATATTATGGATATTGAGAACCTTGTAGAGATGAACAGACGCTTTGCCTTTGACAAACACTATCCAACACTAGATGGCATGCTTGGCCTCAGGATCACAGCCGCTTGTGCCCGTCCTTTCGTCGCCCAAGCGCTTTCCCACTTTGGTCCCTTTGCCACAGGTTCTAATAAGAAATGTCGGTGAAGTTACAGGGCACAGCTGGGCAACCCTAGGAGAGGAATTTTGAATCCTCTATCGTGTGTTCTTCCCCAAGCTGCTTCTTTCTCCAGATTTGGAAAGAAAAATTTAAAAATCCCTGAAAATGGAAAGAAAATAAGAGAAAGTGGAGTGCAAATAGTAGAATTTTTTAGTAATTCCGAAGAAAAAAAGGAGAAGGGGGGTGAAAAACTATTTTCACCATTTTTCTCCTCCTCTATTCCATCTCCATCATCTATTATTCTTATGCTGGCAGATTAAAAGTGGTTGCATAACCTAAAAATAAATTGCTTCGTGTCAGTTTGATCCAGGTCAAAATTTTACTTTATTTTATTACAATTCTTGATTTGATCACTGAACCAAAATCCACATTTTCAATGTCCCTATAGCAAAGTGATAGACTTAGCCTCTGGTTGTGTCAGGAGCTGCCTCTTCCTGTGTGGGACATAATGGGATTGGGATTAAAGAGCAAAGTGGATGGATCTAAGGATCCAATGTTCACACAAAATGAGGCTCAGGGAAGTTACTTTGACTAGCTCTAATCTGGTCCTGTGGGCTGGATGCCCATACATCAGGTGAGGCCTTGGAGCTCAGTCTCTGGTGTAATTGCATTGGTCTTGGTGATGGCTAAAGCCCAGCTAGAATTTAATTTGACTACTACTATGAAAGACAATAAAAAACATTTCTGTAAATACATTGTCAACAGGAGGATGACTAAGAAGAATCTCCATCCTTTATTGGATGTGGGGTGCCACTAAGGATGAGGAAAAGATTGAGGTACTTACTACCTTCTCTGCCTTAGTCTTTAGTAGTAAGACCAGTTGTTCTGCATGCACCCAGCCCCCTGACCTGGAAAACAGTGATGGGGAGAAGAAAGATGCCCCCATATTCCAAGGCAAAATGGTCAGGGACCTGCTGTACCACTTGGACACACACAAATCTGAGCGGCCGGGTGGGATCCACCCAAGGGTACTGAGGGAGCTGGTGGAAGTGCTCACCAAGCCACTCTCCATCATTTCCCAGCAGTCCCAGCTAACCAAGGAGGTCACAGTTGACTGGAATTTAGCCAGTGTGACACCTATGAGAAGGGTCAGAAGGCGGAGCCAGGGAACTATAGGTTTGTCAGTCTGACCTCAGTGCCAGAGATCATGGATCAGATCATCCTGAGTGCCATCACATGGCATGTGCAGGACAACCAGGGGATCAGACTCAGCCAACAAGGATTTATGAAAGGCAGGTCCTGCCTGACTAATTGATCTCCTTCCATGGCAAGGTGAGCTGCTTAGTGGATGAGGAAAAGGCTGTGAATGCTGTCTTTCTAGACATCAGCAAAGCCTTGGACACCATTCCTCACAGCATTCTCCTGGAGAAACTGGCTGCTCATGGCTTGGACGAGTGCACTCTTTGCTGGGTGAAAAATAAGTGCACTCTTTGCTGGAATGGCCAGACCCATAGAGTGGTGGTGAACGGAGTTACATCCAGTTGGCAGCTGATCACAGGTGGGGTTCCCCAAGGCCCAGAATAGGGGTAGGTCGTGCTTAGTATTTTCATTAACAACCTGGGCGAGGTAGTCAAGGGCCCCCTCAGTCAGTTTGGAGACAACACCAAGTTGGGTGGGAGTGTTGATCAGCTGGAGGGCCCTGGACAGGCTGGATAGATGGGCTGAGGACAATGGTAAGAGGTCCAACAAGGCTTGGTGCTGGGTTCTGCCCTTGTGTCACAATCCCATGCGACACTACAGGCTGGGGGCAGTGTTTGGAAAGCTGCCTGATGGAAAAGGCTCTGGGGGTGCTGGTCGACAGCCAGCTGAACATGAGCCAGGGTGTCCAGGTGGCCAAGAAGGCCAATGGCATCCTGGCTTGGATCAGCAATAGTGTGGTCCAGCAGGACCAGGAAAGTGATTGATCATCCGTCTGTACTCAGCATTGGTGAGGCTGCACCTCAAGTGTTCAGTTTTGGGCCTCTTATTACAAGAAAGACATTGAGGTGCTGGAGAGCATTCAGAAAAGGGCAACAGAGCAGGTGGAGGGTCTGGGACATGTCTTGTGAGGAGAAGCTGAGGGAGCTGGGGGTGTTTAGTCTGGAGAAAAGGAGGCTCAGGTGAGACCTTATTGTTTTCTTCAACTACCTGAAAGGAGGTTGTAGCCAGATGGGGGGATGAGAGGAAATGGTCTCAAATTGTGCCAGGGGAGGTTTAGACTAGATATTAGGGAAAATTTCTTCATGAAAAGGGTTGTCAAGCACTGGAACAGACTGCCCTGGGAAGCAGTGGAGTCACCATCCCTGGACATATTTAAAATATGTGTAGATGTGGTGCTTAGGGACATGGTTTAGTGATGGACTTAGCAGTGCTTGGCTAATGGTTGGACTTGACGATCTTCAAGGTCTTTTCCACCCCAAACAATTCTATGATTCTGTGATGCCTTGAGACAGAGCTTTCCATAGTATTACAAAATCTTCTTTGAAATCTGTTTTGGTTATACCTGAAAAACATATACTGCCTTTTCCCTGAATAGTTCTTAGAAGTTCTTAAGAATGAAAATACTGCTTTTGATGCCATCAGCACAGTGTGCAGACACCTGAGTTTCTCTGTACTTCTCTCCATCACTGAGCTGTGGAAAAAGGCATTTAATTTAGCTACTGGGAATAGAAACTTTCTTGAGGTCCTTGTCTCACTGAAGTTTTTTTAGCTGTTCTTTACCTCAGCTTTATGTGAAAATGCATATATCTCTATGGTATTTCTGCCTCATCCTTTTCCATTGTAGATGGTCTGGACACACAGTCCTGATGCTGCATTGCTGATATCCAAGTACAGACCTCTGCTGTTCTGTTATGGACCTTTTCTACACAACTGGGATTATTATCAGACCATGATCTCCCCAGTGAGAGCCTGGGTTCAGATGTTTCTTTTTGCTGAAGGGCTGGAAACAGGACACAAAGCATGGCTTTCTGTCAGAAGATGGGAGTCCTGACCTGACAAATGCAGGCATTGAACAGAGTGCAGAGATATTTTTTGCACTCTGGTACCGCTTGGTACTAAAGTTTGCTCTAAATGTTTTAAAATAATTAGGCATCAATTACATCTAAATTTCTGCCTTTCCACCACTGTAATTTAAATAATTTTAGCTGCATTGTTAATGATTTACATCAACCAAAGTGAGAAGGAAATCAAAGCATAGAAATCTTAGGAAATGAAAAAGAACCTTATTTAACTGTCCACATGAGTAACAAATGCATTGATTTTAGTAGATCAGCATCCTAATTTTTTAGAAGCTCTGAAATATCTCCCAGCTGGATAAAAAAATGCAGGAAAGCCAGCCCTGTCTAGCTGACACAATGCCAGAAATCTAATAAAGGGAATGCAGCATTGGAAAGTACAAAAGTCAACATGTCAACATAAATCAACTTTGTCAGAATGAAACAGATGTGTCCATTTGTTGGTAGATCAGATTAACGTAAATCAAGGCAGTATAAAGGTTACACATTATAGGGATTTGTGACTGGTAAACTTTCATAGTGGGATCAGAGATAGTAATCATCTGGCAGTGGGAATAAAAAGTCAAAGTGAAGCTTAAATGCTGAATCAAAAATCAGTCCTGTTAATGTCTAACACACTGGGGTCAAAAATTCATAAGAGTCCAGCTGTGAAAATAAGATGGGAGCTGTATTCGTTTTCTCCATTCTGTATCTCACATTTAAGTGTTGTCAGCTGATGAGGGTTTGTCCCTTGGGAATTGTCGTGGGGTACTTTAGTCCATGTAAAGTGAAAATTTTGCATCACATAGAGGATCTTGTGAAATTCTGTAAAGCATGAGGACAACATGCTGAGATTCATAATGCCGAGGAAGGAACAGTAGAAACAGTAATCTGCCACATGCCCTTATCTAAAAGTGGTTCTTGACAAAGAAGGCAGCGTGTTTGTAGTGCAGAAGCCAACAGAATCTGTGACACATTTTAACAGTCAGTGGTTATTCATGGATAAAAACTGGTAACTTTAGATGGATGTTGACATAGAGAACTGTTTAAAATAAACAGAAACCCCAATGGACCCATTGTTTTCACGCCTTTCAGTACTATTTCTGTTTGTGGTATTGTGTGAAGTTTCATTACTGGGTCGAAAGTTTGATGTAAACAAGCAATAAGCTCTCTAGGAGGATTTATATACTGAGAAAGCATGAAATATGAAAACAAATCACAGGCAGCTTCTTTAAGGCACATGGTGCACAGTGGCAATGCAAAAATTTTACTAAGCTTTTTGTACTTTGTCCATTTTCCCCCTTTATTTTCAAATGATAGGTTCACAATTCATTGTTCATAACCACATAAATTTCTACATTTATGCAACATTTTAATATAATGGTTGTACTGTTTACTCAAAAGAAAGAATCTAAATGAAACAAAGAATAAACTTGAAAAGAAATTAATGCAGTCCTGCTTCTTTCCTAAAAATTATTTGCAATCCATGGCAAATTGTTTAACCCCTGTGATCCAAATTTAGACCTACTTAATAAGCACTTTGCTCTGTATTTGGCTCCACTTGCTTACTTTTAGTCAGTGATGTGTTCCAAAGAGCAAGATGCTGATAAGCACATGGACATATCACATCTATCTGTGAGGGACATATTATGTCTTTACACAGAATTGCTTATTTAAGGTATGCAAAGAATTTTCCAATGTGTGTTTGTCTAGTATTTTTAGCCTCATTTTATAGATGGGGCACTGAGTGACATAAAAACTGTGGCCAGATGATGCCACGACCTGACTTTTCTTGTGATGGTCTAAATGTAACCAAAGGAAGGTTGTGAAGATGGTGGCTGAGGCTGATGTGCCCCTGAGTCTGTTTGTTTCCCCAACTTTATGACTACTTATTTGTGAGTAATTGAAGCTCTGAAACATGGAAGTCACAGCCTGAAATGATGATTTGTTCACTATGTTCAGCTGTGGCAAAATCATGATACTATTACCGAAATATTCCAATTCTCATTTTACCATCCTGGTTATGAGATCATGTTGCCTCCCGCCCTGTAACTATAGTGAAAACAACGTTTCAACAATAGAAATAAACTTCTTATGCATCTCTTTATCCTCTGAAAATACAAGCTGCGAATAATGTCTATAACTAGTGTAAGGTCATGGTATCAGAAGCACAGGTTCTATGACTCTTATTTAAATATATTTTATTCAATATTCCCATGACTCCCATGTAGAAGACAGTAATACCTTTTGTGAATAAAGTTGGTATATGTTTTCCAAATTATCAACAATGGCTTTAAGTTTTAAATAAAGGCCAACTGACTTGTCCACTACATTATGGGCAACACACTGAGTTGCACAAGTTTCCTCAACAAGTCATAAGGAGCTTGACTTATTGTTACTGACTTAGAGTTCTCATTTGGGGGAAAAAAATTAAAATCTTACGTTATAATAAAACAAACTCATTAGTGGTGGTGAGGTAGAAAGGTCATAATCAGGATCACGAAATGCAGGGATTAATATACAGAATGGCACAGAAAGACAGTGAGTGACACAAAGATGACATCACTTTATATGTTCTTATCTTGTGGTGCCTTTACTGACCATAGATTGTGTTGGGACGGGACCCTAACTTAATAAAATATGAAGCTGGTTAAACAACTACTAACAATAAGAAGATCTATAATTAAACTAATAGCTAAAGTAATTTTCTTCCATTCAGAGGGGTCTCAATTTAATTTAACAATTACTTATGTGGAAATTATTTTATTTGCCACATAAATCTACCCAAAGTAGAAATGGACAGAAAGCTTTTAGCTATTCAGAGTAACAGAACACAGAGGAACAGAAATTAATGGCTTAAAATGAGAAGGAAAATATGTTACCGTAATAAGGGTGTGTATAGTAAATACAGTGAAATGCCAATGTCCTATGAGGGAGGCAGTCATCGATAATTGGAACCTCATCCTGTGGCATTTTGAGTTGTGGTAGACCTAGAGAAGAAGGAATTCTGAGCTAGGAGCTCTCAGTGACCATTATCAATGAAGGGAAAAATATAGTTTTGGCAGAAAGATCTGCAGACAGGCACTGAAGGCAACCATATACTTGTAGGGCAGCTGAAAAATGAAAGATCCCACTGAAATAACTGTTGTTGTTTTAGAGTGCACTCAAGCTGAGTTTCATTTCAGACATGAGGTCTGTCAACATTGAAAATCATTCACTGGTGTTGGTTCAGTAATGTTTGGTACTGACTGAGACTGAAAAATACAGCATGGGTGGAAAAGTACTCCTTCCTGCAAACATCTGAGTTTTCTTGGAAGTTTCCTGTCTGAATACTGACCTGGCCTGACCCTATTTAGTTTGTGAGATCTGATGAGATCAGAGCCTGAGGTTATGGCACTAAACTAAGAAAAGTGATAACAAAACAAAAATGGCATGATTGACAGGGTAGTAGGCCGAACACAATAAACCTAAGGAGAACTATGTGTATGTATTCCACTCCGTAATATCCTCTTTGTAGATAAGAAAAATAAGCCTCGCCCTGGAGCTAAAATAGTAATGGGATGAGGGCTGCCTGCCTTACTTGATGGCCATAAACAATAAGTATATTATACAAAGATGGATTACTGAAATGGAAAGTGGGTACTCATGAGATGCTACCTTGAGGCAGGACTGAAGCAGGAGCTATCCTGGCCCCCTGTGCTGTCTACAGTTATCTCTTTTTGGTGGCCCCACGTTTCTCAGTAAGCTGTGATATGACCCTGTGTAGTCCAGCTTTAGTGCTTTTCACTGTCAGGTTCATTGAGGCTATAGAAGACTATTTTGCTTGGAGAAAAAAAACAGATATGTGAACTAGTCACTGAAAGCATTTACAGATAAAAGAAGAAGTCAGCAGAAAGCTGTCTAAAGAGGTTTCTTTTGTAGTGCACCGAGGAAAAGAAGCTCCTTATGACAATAGAAAAAATGGCAATAGAAGAGTTACATAAGAAAGCTGAGGTTTCTTTTTTGTGCCCATGTTTTTCACTAATCTTGAAAATTATTGAGACGCATGCTATTAAGGTTGTGATGTAATGATACTGAACTCGTTTAACAGTACTTTAATGACAGAATTTTCCCTCTGCAATGAGTACTGGAAGTAACTTCAGAAATTAGGCCAAGTTCTGATGTTACTTCATAGTGTAATAAATAGAAACTCGATTAATATCAAAGGAATTGTTTTAGATTGTTACCAAATACCTATATCTGGTCAATGCTCAGAGCCTCTGTATTTCAGTTTTTCAGAAAAATAGCATGTTTTCTAAACATCTTTAATTTCTACAGACTGTTTTATATGCAAGCTGAAGGCTCATATAGATCTCTTCACTTGGAACAAGCTAGGACAGATCAAATGTCCCCGAGGCTTCCTTCTCTGGTATTCCAGTTCAAGATGGAAATGCAAATACATTTAATGAGAAATTATTCAGAAGGCTTCCTATTTTAGAGACTCAGAACTGGTTTGTGATTTCTGGTTGTGAATTAGAGCTGGTGGGAATTTCTCTGCTGAAATATGAATGGAGAATGAATGGAGAATTGGATTTCTGAAGAAGCACAAAATTCAACAGAAGAGACAAATAATAGTTTTAAAATTATAAATAAATAAAAGTTGCAGATTTAATGGCTTTTAGACTAGTTCTGGTGAGAATCTCATAGATCTTCTGGACCTGTTAAATTGAATATAAAGGCCACAAATGTTTGGATTACAATTTTTAGTGCAAGCTGGAATTTACCTCTTTATTAAAAAATCGAAAGTTATTGGCTTTTGTGCTTTCAGAGGACATGAACTAGCTTTGAGAGCAAGAGATCATTTTCGTGGTGACTTTTCCAAGTGCAGTTTTATTTTCTTGTGAAGCATACTTGTGAGTGTTATTGTTTCGCATTCTGTATAAAACTCAAGTGCAATAAAATATATAAAATTCTTCTAGTACTGTCACTTCAGTTACTGAAAGAGCAGTCTTCAGTCAAATTTGTAGGCATAGTTTTGCAAGTAGTGAGAAGTTACTTGCTCCCTGAGAATAAAATCACTATAGCAGGGACACCTGAAATCTAGAATACAAATGATTTTATAAAGGTAAAGTGGTCTAACCTCAAGTCTGTGTTACTAAACTCATGCATATGGTTTTTAGGCATCTGAGGTTACTTCTTGGGAAAGACAATATTGGACAAACCCATGGTTAGGGCTTTTGTAATGTTAACCATCCCTACTGCCTGGAATTGATTACACACATTTGGTGAAAGGCAATTTGAATGGAAAGTCACTTAGTCATAATCTCGTTTTCACACGCCATTCAGCTTCCTACTGTCCTTCTGCTCATTCTTTTCTCTTTTCTCACAGCAGTATGCACAGCATGTCCCCATCATTGTTCTGCATAGTTTAAGATGGCATTTAGATAGAAAGATTGGTGTAAACACGCAGAGGAAGTTGCCAATGAAATGTCTAGGCTTCTCCAATGCACACACAGCAGCAGCTTCCTAATGGCCCTGAAGAAAAGGGAGAAATTAGCAGCATTTTACTAATGAGGCAAACTAATTGTTGCAGAAGGTTGAAGTCCAGTTCTGCAAGTCACTGGGCGTTCTTATTATACCAGTGCAGGTTCAGGGAACAGAGCATACTCAGCAGCTATTATCTCTTAAATTTGACCACTTAACCAAAGAAACTCTGTTTCTTGCTGTGTAGAATACTTGGGGTTGAAAATTAACCTGAAGATTAGAATTGAGCCGAAACAGTACCCAGACTTCAACTCTAAAGCTACATCAAATTTATCGTTCTAGCAATTTCCATGTATGAACATGGTGAAGCATGAACTTTGCCAAATTGTGATATGTCTTGATTTGCTTTTTACCAAGAGCAGCATCATAGGAAGGCTCAAATCTAAACTGATCTTCATCCACTACTTCAAATTCCATGGTTTTCTCTTTCTTTTGGGGCTCTTACTGCCATACAACATCACAACTGGCTTCTCATACTGATGTTTATGTCACTCAGATGCCCAACACTGGGGTTCTTTGATTTTGTTTAAAACGATTGGCTGAACTGCATGATAGCACTTAAACATAGCCACCCATAGCCACGGTTCTAACAGCTTTGAGGCCCTTTTGTGATGGTAAAGCTGTATGCTGAGAGCTGGGAAAAACACCTGTAGCTGACAGTGCAGCCCTAATTAGAGGTATTTAGCCAGAGTCTGAAACTGCAAAGTGTATTCCTCAGTACTTGTGAGGAGCATCAGCATGGCACAATGCAGCTCTGGGACAAGTGTGAGCTGCTAAAATGGCAGTATGATACCACAGAGCTTTTCTCTGACTTGAGAGTCCATGTTTCTTGTAGAATCAGTGTTTAGCCATGTAAGCTACCTGCCACAGTTTAAAAAACAGCAGTACAGGCACAAAAATACAAGGTGGTAGGATGCAGCAAGACAGAGGGGAAGGCAGGAGCATGGAAGTATCATCTCAGAACACCTTGGGCTAATTAATATGAAACTGTTCTCAGGCCAACACCTGCTTTTTGGAGCTGAAAACGTCATTGACAACTTCACTGTGCAGGCATTATAATCCCTGGTAGGTCTGCTCATGCTCTCACTGCATCCACTGTTAGTATTTCAGCTGAATTAAGGCTGGGCAGTACTGTCACAAACTCTGGGAGCAGAGGCATTGTGAGAATCTCCAAAACACTTCAGAGAAGTGATGTCTTTGGAAACTGTATCTCTGCAAGAGCTAAAATGCTGAGATTTCACCAGCTGCATGTCAGTGATCTCTACAGATAAGGTGAAAGGACCCTCTGGTTTGTGTTCTTGTACAACACAGAAGAGAATTTCCCCAGTTATCCTGGGTTTATTTAGTACATCAGTCAATGCAAAGAATGAGAGGGAGACTTATACATCATCTACTTCCAGTGTGATGTCCAGCAAAGGCCAGATTTTCCCAGTAAGTGTGACTCTGTATTTGCTGTCTTTTACAAGCATATTCAAAAGGTCTGAACAATCACTTGCATCCAATGAACCTACCTTTTATAAATGTATTCCAGTCTTGGAAAGGTTTTTACATCTGCTGTGTGGACTGGAGGGTGCACATCATAATTTCTTCTCTGCTTCTGTGTCAGGCAGCATTCCCTAGCATTCCTTTTTCACAGTAAATAACTCTGTGCATAAATAAGACCCTAAAAATCATTTCCCTTTGATAAATATTTTAGTGAATATTCCTGCTTGCACAGGGCTCTCTTCGGTTCCCCTGAAGCCAGATCTGGCCCACATACAGTGAAAATGAGGCTGTCTGCTCAACATGCAAAACTCCTTATGTTCTAGCTAACAGTAAGCATCAAGTAAAAGGAAAAAGACTTTTTCTTCCTTTGTCTTCCAGCAATGTTATCTTAGACAGCCACCAGCACATGATCATTTACATAAGGAGGGAACCGCAGAGCTGCTGCCAACTGCCCATAGTGCCTGCCAAAAACAGATGTTAGATGTTACTGTTAGAATAATGTCTTCTTCAGCTTGACATGTGAGTGCTGCAATCTTTATTTAAAAGGAAGAGGAAAAAATATGGTTGAATTAATGAAATGGAGCACACAACATACGGTCTGAAAAAATTATAATCTAAGGGAAAGTGCTAGTTGTCCAATTGCCTAAGACTGCTAAACTCAGCTGGGTGAATTTGTCACAGAGAACTGTTTTGGCCTGGCACATAGATGGATTTGGTGACCTAACAGATCTGTTGTATTTCTATATTTTTATTCCCATGCCTTCACACCAATTTTTAAATAGCTTCCAAGGGGCAGGAAGTAAAACTTACTGTAAAACTCAGTATAACTGCATAGGTCTATATTGACTAGCATGGTGCTAAATCCAGCATTCTTTTTTCCCAAAAATCCTCATGTTAAGTAGCAAGTAGCATTACCACAAAAGCTGTGATTTACACACGGATTTTGCTATAATTTTGCATGAATCCTGGGGTCTCTACAAAAACACAGTTGAGAGAAAGCCATTGTATTTTATCTGTGAGGCATTTTATTCATATATCTTATGGGACAAGAAAGAACATGTCTGCAAAGATGCAAAATATTATAATTTATTACTTTGTTTTCCTGGAAGCAGGGAACTAAACTACTTGGTCTATAGAGCTGAAAAGCTGACTTTTATTGCAGTCACCTTATATAGTCAGCCTCTATCAAGTCTTATACTCATGATGGTTCTGTGGGGTCAGTAGAACCAATAAATCCTTGTTTTTACACTTGTGTGTTGAGGTTGAACTTTCATGTGGCCTCACGCAGAAAATAAGTTCACTCCAGCCCTTCCTTTGGTTAATAGCCACACTGTCCCTTCCTGCTAGCCAGAGGAACTTAACATCCCTGAGACCTCTGTCCCTTGTCCAAATGTCATTGGAAGTGATTTAAAAAGTAATAAGAAATACAGATAGACATACAGACACACAAACTGCATGATGTCACCAGCATTGTTCTGTCAGAACAGGCTAAAATGGGTTTGGAGCCTCTGCCTTTATGTGCTGGCTTCATTGCAGGTCCTGTAGTTAAAGGAATCTGCACCTGCAAGGTGTCTGTCTCCAGGTGAGCAGGAGACAAGGCAAAGTGTATTTCTCTCCCACTACAAGAGTAGTCAATACAGACTTCCTCACAGGGTATGTTCCTGAAGTTTTTAGGACTCCTACTTCAAGCTGTTGTGTGGAAAAAGCAGCTGCCTAATTGCACAGCTGCCTGCTCTGTGAGGGTGTGCAAAGTGCTGCCATCTGCTTCTGAAGATAGATGGGATGAGAAAGCATGTGAGTGCTTTTTGTCCTCCCTGCCCTCCTTTTCCTTCTCTTTGGCCGAGAAATGAGGTTGTCAGGATGTTTTGTGGGTGTTAGACTCTGGTGTACAGGTCTGGAGGAGGTGAGCTCTGCAGCCAGGCCATGGCTGGCAGTAGGGGAAGCCCTTGTCCCCTTCTCCTCACACCGGCCATGTCTGTGGCAAACTCTGGTACTCCTTTGCTCCTGTAGTGGGCTGTTTTAACTGATTATTATGGATTTTAGGTGGGTTTTGAAACTTTCTATGGGTTTGGTGGATGGAGTCCTGAGTCAGCTCAGTAAAGAGCTTCCTCCAAAGAAGAGGAAACAGGATTGCACACTTTGGTAGCACTGTTGTGCTGTATAGGGTTGGCTCAGCCATCTTGCTTAAAAACACCAGAAGACTGTGTTGAGATGTTATCACTACAGGAGGGTTACACAGACATTACACTTTGTGATATGTCGCGGTCTTTGCGACAGACCAGACCAGATCCAACCCCCCGGGACATCCTCAGGTCCACGGGCTGGGAAGGCGGAGGAGGCGCGGAGAGCGAGAAGGGAGGCAGAGACTTCTTTAGGGATCCAAAGCTTTATTAGCGGGGGGAGGCATGGTCCCGGGTGCCAGCCTCGGGGTAGGGGAGAAGCCTCAACCTGCCTCTGCTTGCGCAGATGCCTCGTACACAAAATGGCGGGACGGTCTTTTATACAGGGAGGGAGGAGCACAGACGGTGGGGTGATACATAGGAGCCAATGGGAGAGGGACAAGGGATCAGGCCGATCCACGGAGATGGGAATAAGGGGGGGTGGAGAGAGATTTGGCGCGAAGACTGGATTTCAGACCACGACA
>VWZT01000996.1:0-20911 GCA_013397055.1 Pachycephala philippinensis
TTCCCTGGGAAGCCTGTTCAAGTATCCAACCACCCCCTGGGTGAAGAACCTTTTCCTGATATCCAAACTAAATGTCCTCTGACACAACTTCAGGCCATTCCCTCGTGTCCTGTCACTGGTCAGCACAGAGAAGACACTAGTGTGTACCCCTCCTCTTTCCCTCATGAGGAAGTTGTAGACTGTGATGACTGCCCTCAGTCTCCTCTTCTCCAGGCTGAACAGACCAAGTGACGTCAGCTGTTCCTTATCAGGCTTCCCTTCAAGGCCCTTCCCCATCTTTGTGGCCCTCCTTTGGGACACTCTTCAGCTGTATAGCTGTCTTACGTTCTTGCTGCTAAACTGAAGAGAGATGGGTTTGATGAATGAAATGTTAAAAGGGTAAGGACTTAATTGGATGGCCACATTCAAAGAGTGAATGGTCCATATCCAATGGTTCAATATAAAAGTGTAAACCACTAAGGAGTGGTGTTCTTCAAGGGCCATACTGGGAACACTGTTATTTTCTACCTACAACAATGACATACCCAGTGGAATTGTGTGCACCCTCAACAAGGTTGTAAATGACATCAGGCTAAGCAATGCAGTTCATCATTGAATCATAGAATCAATGAAGTTTGAAAATACCTTTAAGATCATCAAACCTAACTGTCAACCTAGCACCACCATCATGTTCAGCACTAAACCATGTCCTCAAGTGCCATATCCACCCACCTTTAGAACAGTACCAGGGATGGTGATGCCACCACTTCACTGGGGAACTTGGCCTAATGCTTAATAACCCCTTCCATGAAGAAATTTTTCCTAATATCCAGTCAATACTCTCAGGCACATGGTGTGACTCACTTCAGCACCTCAATGTCTTCCTCGGAGTGAGGGGCCTAGAACTGAATTTGAGGTGTGGCCTCACCTGTGCCGAGTACAGGAGGACAATCCCTGCCCTGCTCCTGCTGGCCACACTGTTCCTGATCCAGGCCAGGATGCCATTGTCCTTCTCGGCCACCTGGGCACACCCTGGCTCATGCTCAGCTGCTGTCACCAGCACCCCCAGGTCCTTTTCCTGTGGGCAGCTTTGCAGCCACTCTGCCCCAGCCTGTGGCACTGCCTGGGGTTGTTGTGACCCAAGGGCAGGANACTTGGTGTTATCTGCAAACTGACTGAAGCTGCGCTCAATCCCCTCATCCAGATCATCCACAAAGACATTAAACAGGACTGGCCCCAGTACTGAGCCCTGGGGAACGCCACAGGTGACTGTGTGCCAGCTGGATGTAGCTCCATCCACCACCACTCTCTGGGCCCGGCCATACAGCCAGGTTTTTACCCCATGAACAGTGTGCCTACCCAAGCCATGAGCAGACAGTTCCTCCAAAAGAATGCTGTGGGAAACAGTATCAAAGGCTTTACTAAAGTCCAGGTAGGTGACATGCACAGCCTTTCCCTCAACCACTAAGTGCGTCACCCTTGCATAGAAGGAGATCAGACTGGTCAAGCTGACCCTGCCTTTCACAAACCCCTGCTGGCTGGGCCTGATCCCCTGGTTGTCCTGCACACGATGCGTGATGACACTCAATGACCTGCTCCATGACCTTTCCCCAGCACTGAGGTCAGGCTGACAGGCCTGTAGTTCCCCAAATACTCCTTCCAACCACTGTTAGGAGAGGTCCAGAGGAGAGCCATGAAAATTATCAGAGGGCTGGAACACCTTCCCTAAGAAGAAAGGCTGAGAGAGACGGATTTCTTCAGCCTGGGGAAGAGAAGGCTTCAGGGAGACCTTTTCGTGGCCTTTCAATACTTAAAGGGGGTTATAAGAAAGACAGGGCAAGATTTTTACCAAGATCAGTAATGACAGGAAGCAACAATAATGACAACAAGGAACAGTTTTAAATTGAAAGCGACATGATTTAGACTGGATACAAGGAAGAAATTTTTTACTGTGAGGGTGATGAGACACTGGCACAGGTTACCCTGAGAAGGTGTGGATGCCCCATCCCTGGAACCTTTCAGAGCTGGGCTGAATGGGGCTTTGAGCAACCTGATTTAATTGAAGGTGTCCCTTCNCCTGCCCACAGCAGGGGTGTTGGACTAGATGATGTTTAAAGGTCCCTTCCAACTAAAACCATTCTATGATAAGAAGAGCTACATCACTACCGTTTGAATCATTGTTTTCAAGAAAAAAACTTTAAAACTGAAGAATATAGAAGAATCACTGAAGAGGGAAGATTACCAGCTGCAGATAGAAGGTTTAGTGAGACGTACTGACTGGAAAACCTGAGAAATAAACATGTAAAGCTACTAGCAGTGACTATTTTGCGAAGTCTTAAAGGCAAAAGTACACTTAAATATATACTTCTAAAAAAGCACCAAAATCTATGAGAACATTGCTTCTAGTAAAGTGTAGCCTAGAAGACTTATCATGCTATCCAAATGGAGGGTAATCTTCCATTAGTTTGAGACTTCTCTCCCAAGGTTCATTTGAAGAGAAAGGAAAAATTTTACGAGTCCTGATGAACAAATCTGAGGGTTTTGCAGCACAGCTAGGTTAAACTCACAATCTGTGCAAGGTGTCAACACCAATTCAAGTCAGACTACAAAACCCCAGATAACTGTTAACTCCTTTGAAAAATTTTAAAAGTGATGACTGAGCACTCCCTAAGGGAACTCAATAGTCTACCTCATCCAATAAATAATAGACAAAATGAAACTGCATCTTTTTCTGTATCTCTTAACACCACACATTGTTTAGGTCTATGTAATTAACAGGTTTCAGTTATGCAACCAGTTTCTTAGGTAAAAGGTTAGTAATATATTTTTTTTTAAATAGGAAAAGAGCAAAAATGATCTACTTATTTTAGTTTGGTTAAACAATATGTGAAGTTCTCAGTTTTCTTCAATATACAAACAAACGACAAACTGTCATTTTCATGACATGACTTTCATTTTTCACATTTCTGTTTTAACTATGTAAGACATATGCACTAACTATAGCTGCACTATTGGTCACATGAAGACAGGTCTGTTCACCTCAACCAACACTGCAGAGTTTAGTTACACACACAATTTCATATTATCTTCTTTTTGCAGGAGAGTTATCACAGCACAAGTTTGGATTCTGATGGAAGTAATACATGATGATACCTAGGTCTTAATTGCATGTTGCATACAAATATTTGTAACATATTTACAAATATGTTGCTTCTTAGATTTTTTTATTTCTAACAGTTTTCTAACAGGCTTAGCCTTACTCCTTTCCTCAGTTGTAGAATTCTATTTCCATTAATTAATTAGAAAATAACTACTTTATTTTTAATTGCAACTGCTAAATGTATATTGACATCACTTTACACATACAAAACCTAATTATGTGATCATGCTCAAGAAATAAGATTTTTTCTGGAGAGACAGCCTACACTGTCTATCTGATGAAGATTATTTCCATAGTAGGCATTCCATCTTTTGACAAGGGCATGGACAGTAGTTTAATACGGACAAAAATATAGTCAGTGCATTTTCTGACTGTGCTTACAACAATCTCACAGAATATTTAAGGCCAAATAATGATTTTAATTTCATCTGCCATTATTGTAGTAAAATTCTGCATATTTCCATAGCATATAAGCTAAGGGAGCTGTGTGTCTGTAGATACATGCATATATATTTAACCTTTTTTTAATACATAGTACAAATGGAGTTGCAAGTACAGTCCAGAAGAAAAGGCTACACTGGTGCTCATGGCATACAACTCAAGTGATGTGCACTCTGCATACTTGAACAAAGGCAAAACAGCTGACCTGGCTGAAAAACCAGAATCATATGAACAGGGTTGTGTGGTGAGTGTTGGCTTCAGGAAAAAGAGCAGTTCAAGAAATAAGGCTGAATTCCCATATCGGTTTATTTTTCATGATTACACTTTTAAAGATTATATTTATGAATGATATTTATTTATGAAGGTTATAAACAATATGTTGAAATTAATAAGATTGGGACCAGGAACAAAATGAAATAAAGCATACAGAGAGGTGCAAATCTCTACACAGATGTCAATATTTGGATAGTTTAAGCAAAGAGGTTACAAATAAAGAAACAACTATCAACATCGGAGGGAAGGAGCTATAATAGACAATGAAGGTCTTGACTCTGAAACAATTAGTGCGGCAATCAGTGTCCAAAGTACAGACTGGTGAGGCCAGCCCTCAAATCCTGTGTTCAGCTTCAGATCCCTCACTCCAAGAAGGACACTGAGGTGCTGGAGCATGTCCAGAGTAGTGCAGTGAAGCCCGTGAAGGGTCTGGAGCACAACTCCTATGAGGAGCAGCTCAGGGAGCTGGGGTTGTTTAGCCTGGAGAAAAGAAGGCTCAGGTGACCTGAGGCCTTACTGCTCTCTACAGCTATCTGAAAGGAGGTTGTAGCCAGGTGATGGGCAGTCAAAAGGACAAGAGGAAATGGCCTGAAGTTGGCCTAGGGGAGGTTTAGATTGGTTATTAGGAAAACTGCTTCATAGAAAGAATGGTCAAGCACTGGAAGAGGTTGCCCAGAGAAGTGATGGAGTTACCACCCCTGGAAGTCTTCAAAAAACATGTATGTGCCATAGATGTGGCACTTAGGGACATGGTTTAGTGGCGGACTCGGCAGTGCTTGGTTAACAGTTGGACTTGATGGTCTTAAGGGTCTTTTACAATCTAAATGATTTTATGATAAGTAAATACTCGTGTCAGCTCAAATAGCACCATTGTAGACAATTTTGTATCGTCGGCAATACAGTAATCACTCATTTCCTTGACATACAATTATAAAAATTAATTCATTACACAGCAGCTGCAGGGAAGAACTAAATGAACTGCAATAATTTTTTATGCCACTTAAAACATTGCATACTTGTAAAATAAACAGTATGTAAATGCAAACCAGTATTTGTAGATTTTCAATTTTCTCATGCTGCAATCTTTTTAAATCAAAACATGCTTTAAGATATTACAAAGATCTTTTAATGTGACCAAGAAAACATAAAACAGAATGGATCATTTTCTTCTTTTAGTAATCTGAGGGAAGTAATTTTCAAATAATGAAAATGAATAATGAGTTGAGAAATTGACATTTTTACTTCTAAGAATACCACAGGGAATGGTATTTGCTCCTTTGAAAAATAGTGATTTTATTTTTAGACAACAAATAAACATTGCTCAGACTTGTTGTGCATTGAGAGCCACCTACAAAGGTTCTGAAAAATTGCATGGAAACAGGAATGTAATACATAATTATATCTAATACCTATTTGTAGACTTGCAGTTCAATCTTCTGTGTTGTTATCACAAACACTTAGCACTCCTAACCTTAATATGTGTCCAACTTAGGATAAAATGTCACACTACTTTTTAGATAAACTGCCACTAACTCCTTACTGTGGTTTTGGGGAGGTTAAGGAGGTCTGGCATAGTCAGTTTTTTAGAAGGTCATGCAGGGTAAACTAATCCAAACATTAATTATCCCCTTTTTTTTCATGGTACAACCGGCTTTAGTGCAAAGTTCCGTATCTTTTTTTTTGTTTCCTGACATAATGACAGAGTTAAATTGCATTACTACAGACTAATTCTATCTTTGGCATTTATTAATTTATTAAAAGCTTAAATTACATGTCAGTTGCAACAGCAGTTTTGGTGACCTGAACATGTCTCTAGGAACTTAAATGCGACTGCAAATTCATTCTGCACTGTTCATTTAGAACATTATCAGCTGTTTCCCTTTTTCGCCACTTATGACTGATAGCACAAAGCTGTTACTAGCTTCTGAGTATGTCAAATAATACAGCCATCATATAGTAACTATACTTTTAGAACAGAAAACCAAAAATTATTCAATGTTATTACTTTCCTGAACAGAAAACAATTACTACTACCTCTGCATGCTGATATTTTCTAAAGAAACATCACTTAATTTGTACTTATATTCAAATAATTTAAAAAGTGCATACTTTTGAAATCTCCATCCCCAAATGTCAATGGATAGGCTCCTGGCTTTTCAATCTTGTACATTTCCTCTACAAAAAGGATTTTACAATCATTTATTGTGTCTTCTGGACCTCTGAAAAACAAAAAGAATAAAAAGTACATTCAACTTAGTTCCTCAGACCTAGATTCTGTACTTTCTGGATCCTAAGCAATAAGATAAAGATAAGTAGCCTTTTTTTAATCACTGATAGGATACTTTATTTCAATTCACACACAAAAATCAGTCTAGTGCTGTAACTACTAAGAAAAAAATCAAATACATATTTAGGGCTCGCTTAAAGAAAAGACTACTCCATCATCCTCGGACTGTCTGGCAATTCAGTATGTCTTTGACAGTCACCCACTATGGCTTAATCCCACTTCTAAAACCTCAAAATGTTTTTATTGGTCAAACACAGCATACCAGACAAAACCATATCCTGTGGAATACAGCATCTCAAACATTATTATAAAAGTGTAGTATCACAAACAAACCAGCAATGTGACCTATAAGACAGAATAATACTTGTAACCCACAGAGCAAGAAAAGCAACAGAAAGTTTCAAAAGCCCTTCTATGACTTTTAACTGTTTCTCAACTCTGGAAAGCCACATACAATACTGTACTGAATTATATACTGTATATAGTCCTGCTAATGTCAGGTTTCGGTGCAAAATCTCAGTGATTAGTAGTAACAAATACTCCAAGACGCCACAACAATAATGCCAAAAGACTTCTGGAAAATAATTAGAAAATATTAAATGTAAAGGTTTTAACTTACTCTTATTAAAATATATTTGTATCTACACAGATTCTAATTCAATGCAAACGTATCTAGGAAGAAATGGCCATAATGACACCAATAGTTGTAAAGCACTCCATTTTCCTTCCTCCTTGGGATGATACTGTGCTTGCTTCAACTGCCTGTTCTCTTACCACTTTCAATTTACTATCTGATCTAGAAGTAAGCAGGAACTTTCAGTATAATAAAATATTGACGGATATCTGTAAGAACCAATCACAGAGGTGGCTTGAAAACACTTTTGAAGAAAGCCAGCCATGTGGCGGATCCCTATAAAAAAGTCTACTCTGCAAAATAAAATTAGACTATAGACAGATAAGAAAACAAGACATTAGATTCATATTCGATAAGGATAACTGCAACAAAAGAACATCTCCAGAAACATCAGGCTTCAGTCTGGAATCTGTGGTTCTCTGCTCTACCTCTCTGCCTGCTCCCACCACCTCCTTTGTGCTGACTACCAGTTCTTGGACTCTGACACATGACGACCTAACTAAGGCAGAAATAAACTAACCCAGGGAAAAACCACAGGCAACAAACCACTTTTTCATGGCCCTGAGCACTGCAGTATTTAGGTCTCCATGGAACTGGGGTTGAGAGGACTCTGTCAGTGTCCTGATTGACTCTAATTGCCTTTTAAGTGTACCAACAGCTGTTTACTTAGGCACCTCTATTTATTTTGACCCTTTTCTTTCCCAGCAGTTTTTGGAGGAAAAACATTCCCCATTGTTGGTCACATGCCTAAACAGCAGATGCTAACAAATTTCAAATATTTAGGCTATTTGAACAGAATATACAAATGCTGCATCAATGCAAATATATCCATCAGATAAAGAACTGTTCGCTTTCCTGATCAGGAAAATCATGTATTTAGAACAAACTTCATTTGCACCATAAGGGGATAGTACTTTAAAGTAGCTCTGGCCATTGTGAGTAACACCTCTCAGATTTAGCATGCAAATACACTTTGAATTAGCCACAATATTCAGCAATTCACAATCAAAAGGACACATTCACATATCTATACATTTAAATACAGAAAGGACAAGATGTAAACACGTCTTCTGCAGGATAACTGAATACAAACTCAACAAATACAGACCAAACTCCTCAAAGCATCAGTATTTCCCAGGTTATTTTCTGTGCTTTGGAGAGTCTTTTATTAACTGTCCTATATTTCTTGTTATTCCTAGATTATTTGAAGTTAAAACCAAAACAAAACACACCTTTCAACATTCTTTAATGCCATCAATCTATGTTAGAACCTTCCTTACTTATAACACTGCTTGACTGCCAATCCAAAGTTATTCTTCTAGGACTAACTTCTAACAGAACTCAAAGTGGTGAATATAATTTAAAATAAAAATACAGAATTATGACTTTTTTCACATAGTTAATGTGAAATTTTATACTTAATGTAGCAGCTACAAATGACTGATATTCTCAAATTCTAGTAAATTTCAGAAAAATTTAAGCATATTTTTCAGACTCTTGCATCCTGCAAATCTCAAATGTGTGTGTAGTCTGTAACTACTATCCCTATTATGAGCAAAACTACATCTAGGAAAAATTCACATTTCCTCTCCTCTCCTCTCTCTACAGTGTGTTACAGTTTAGAGCTACTTAACTTTAACCTACCTTTTTTCCCCCCTGCATTTTCCCCAAAAAACTAAAAAGCAGCTGTTAAAAAAATAGTTTTTCATTACCTGTATTCTCTGCATACAGTCTATGGTCAAGAAGGAAGGTGGCAAAACACCATACAGCTATACTCAGAAATCTAGGCACTTGTGATACTGCTACCATATCTTTGGGGAAAAAGCCAAACTCGAGTTCAGTAGAGTATTAATTAGCAGTAAATTCCACCGGTGCCGATCTGAACTATAAAATTACTTTTAACTGCAATGATTATCACATTGTTTCCTTAAAAGATACCATGAAAACATTTATAAGTTGGTTCCAAGTGTTCCAAACGGTAACAGCAAAGTTTTTGTGAACTATGCAGAACCACAGACTTCTATCATCAACTTTATTACAAAGTATCACCTCCAAAAATATTATTTCCACCTCAAAGTGTTGAAGCGCAACATACTTTTTAAACTTAGCTAGTTAAATAAAACAGCTCCTCTAACTAATACTGAAAAATATGGAACTCTTGAAATAATAAAAAAAAAATACAGCTGCATG
The DNA here is from genome assembly GCA_013397055.1 of Pachycephala philippinensis. Taxonomy (NCBI): domain Eukaryota; kingdom Metazoa; phylum Chordata; class Aves; order Passeriformes; genus Pachycephala; species Pachycephala philippinensis. The sequence goes on from VWZT01000996.1 coordinate 8,965, forward strand.
GCATGTTTTTCTCTCATAGCACTGCAATCCTACTGACTAGCAATACTACTCCTTATATCTAAGCAGTACTTATTAAACAGATGGAATTCATAATTCCTTTATCACATACACTAGATCATGGTAGACATTCCTCCTCTTTTTGCCCTGTATTTTTCCTTTGAGACAAGGACACTTAGAAAGCAACTTTCAGAGTAAGTTTTTCCTTAAGTCTATTCAACATTTGAATCAGAGAAAACATTTTATTTTCTGCTACAAGTTACATAAGAAGAAAGCAAATACTATCAAATAACATTACACAGTCGGTATGTTCTAACGTGACAGGTGCATATCTTGAACTACAGAGGAAGATCAACTAACATTGTGAAAATGATGGCTAATAATAAATGGTTAAGCCTTACCCAAGCTAAAAAAAATCTGCTCAACTAGTTACTCATAAAGAACTAATTCTTCTGCCACAGTACACATTCAGTGCTTTAATACCGATCATGTGCTTTTTAAATTATGGTTATCTAATAAAATTGTGGCTATATTATGCTGTCAACATATAACCTTTCTTCATTTCTTCACCCTAACATACCAAAAATGAGATTATGCAATATGCATAGTAAATGGGGTGTTTGTATTTCAAGTAAGAACTTTAAATTTTTTGAAAGAATTAAATCCCAAAACAAGGCCAGATTCTTCAACCCAGCAGAATTCCTAATGCAAGCCTTCCTTTGAGACAGGTTAGCCAAAGCCAGAGAGAAACCTTCAACTGAACCTTCTTATATCTGCACTTTCCCCACACACATTTCCTTTTTTTTTTAACCTTCAGGTGGCAAAACACTTTAGACATTCAAAATCACAGTCAACCAGAGGTGTGACAAGCGGGCATTATCCTGGATATTTCAAAAGGTCAGCTTCACAACTGTTGGACAGTTACCACGCTTAGAGAACTTCATCAGTTCTTACAGTCTGAGAGATTCAGTGACAATTGTCAGATCTCTGTCTGGAAATTTCTGGGTTTATCACTTTACCACACTGAAATTAAAAGTACAGTATTTTAACACACATTAAAGTCAAAATACAATGCTGAATAAAATTAGGGGGCAAAACTATTAGAAAAATACACACAAAGTTTATATTCACACAAAGAGTAATAACAAAAAGTGTATAATGATGATTTATCTTTAGGCCCACTAAGAGCAAAACCTTACTGACGCTGTCATGTTTACCACAAACAACTAATTCATAGTCAGTCTCTATGGCTAATGTCGAAAGGCACTGTCCAGGTCAGTAGGGAAACAGCTACGATCAGAATATAATGTTGGCTATGGTCTCCATATACTCAACAAACAATACACAAATCAAAACAAAACCAGATTTACTACCCCTTTCAGTACCTATCTTTTCATATGCAACCATTTGTTCACATGCCTTACATCAATCAGCCTTTATTCTGCTTTTGTAAAATTTTCAGCCAGCAACTCTTTCTGTTCTCCATCAACAAATCATAGTTAAGTAACTTCTTAAAAAACACAGTCTTTCAATATTACCATTCAAAATGCTTGTTAGAACTTTTAATATCATCTGCTTAGAAGTGGTTGACTGGAGATTTGATTTTAAATAGGCTTGCTTCAAAGGTGACTTACAAAATCTTCCCACATTAAGGAAGCATAATACGTTGATAATCTCACCAAATTCTGCTAGGTTGTACTGAGTTACATAGAGGTTCTTTTGTTTTTTATTGCACACAAGCAAAAAAGCAGAGTATTTACAAGACTTTTTTTCAGACTATTCCACACACAGATAAAGACACATGACAACTTCCAAACTAGGCAAAGATTTTATTACGCTCTTTCTGTGACACTAGTATCTAAACAACAGAAAAAAAAAAAATTTTAATGTTTTCTTGGCTATGTTGAAGACTGTATTTTAATATGAATCTTTAATGCCTAACAAACAAAACACACACACTCCCAAACCTACAAATTCCTACTGTGGACATACACACAAGTCAGGCAAGGTATTACTTTTTTTAATGTCAGCAGTAGGTGTGATGCTTGATGCATTTACAAACCAATACACTATAGTTCATGACGCCAGATTCTGAAAGCAGAGACTTGGATGCAGAGACTCTCCTCTTCTCCTTAGCCTGGGAGCTGTAAGCAGGTGAACATTAGAGTACCTGGGGAACATTAGAGTACTGGCTTGAGAGAACAGCCAGCAACTGTCAGAGGCTCAGGACTCTGCGCACATCCCAGCCCTGCACCATGGAACACAGCGAGGTGTGAAGCCTCCGGAGGGCCCTGCTCCCACCCCAAACCTGGCCCTGTCCTGCGCTGCAGGAACACCCCTGTCCCATCGGGGAGGGGACATCACTGCCACCACCCCAGCTGCTCCCTTCCTGTACTCAGGGCTGAGTCTGTGGCTGGCACTACCACAAATGCTCAGTGGGCATCTACAGCTTCCAAGTCCAAGTTCAAACACATGGATGTTAATACCCGAATGTCCATCAAGAAACAGGTAAAAAAGCAGGTTGATGACCCATAAAGGTAATACACCAAAGGTTTCATAAATGAAAAACGAAGATATAAGAGCTGTGCTTGGGCATGGTCTAAGCTCAGTCCACTTTTCTATGTGCAGACTGAACCGCAGTGCACGGAAACAATGCTAAGAATCTGTTCAAGACATCATTCCAAGCGTTGGGACTAGTCAACAAGTGCCTTCATGCTAGGAAGAAGCAAAGATACAAACAGGTGATTCTTACTAGAATGAACACTTCTACCCAGATTTTAAATTATATTGCAACTCAGTGAGTAGATGCAGCGTACACTCATCATGAACTTAGATAGAGTTACAGGAGACCAGTCTGTGAACCCTGCCAGACTGAGTGAGAACCTCAACTGAAAAACAAAGACATGAGAAGAAGCACCTCCCTTCATAACAAACTCATAAGGATATGGTCAGCATGAAAAGACCTTCCAAAAAAAACAAAGAATAGAAGAGTCCCGAAAACACAGAAACATATTAAGCACTCTGTAAAAAAATAAGCAAACAAGAAAATACAAAACAAAAATAAAACCAAAAAAACAAACCAACCAACTAAAAAACCACAAACTCCAAAACCACAAACCCTCCAAATACGTCCAAAACCTAAGTGAATAAATCAACAACAACAAACCCTCAAAATGTAAGGTGCTTTAAAACCAACCAACCAACCAACCAACCAACCAACCAACCAACCAACCAACCAACCAACATCAAACAAAACCAATCAACCAAAAAAAAGCAAAATAAAAAAAAGCCCGATAAAACTTCTGAATGTGTCCACCATAAAATCATAAAAGAGAATACAATGGCATAGAATTATAGAATCACAAAGACGTTTCCAAAGAATGGTCGTATCAACCACAAGCAAGGAGAACTACTTGCAAAGAAGGCCAAACCCACATTTCTAGCCTAGAAAGTTAGTAATGAATTTATTATCATGGCTTGAATGTATATGACAGCATTACTGTAACGAAAAACTTGGAATCCAGGGATTCTCCTGCTCATAACATGACGAATCTAATTCACCAAGAATTCCTGAAAGCCAGAAAATCCTAGAGAGGAAAAGAAGTCCTAACTAATTTGGCATTTAGATGGCAGCTGCTTATTTTTGGAACATCTTCTTTAGTCTTCAGAAAAATTACAGCAAATGCTTCCACCATGATTTCCCATTTCATTAGTGCATGACATTAAATCCTCCAGTTAAGTATCCAATGCCCATTACATAATGGTAATACAGCCTTTCCTGGTCTTATGCGTTTGTGCGGAATCTCTGACAATCCTTTAATTATTCATTTTTATATTGATAAATCCAAATGTCCATAGACTTGTAGGTTGAACTGTTGGACAGATTCCCCAACAAACAAGTGAGAAAAGCACATTTTGGTGCCTCCCTGAAACACCTATACACCAATGCATGGGCAATGAACAAAGAGGATTACAGAGGTCTGTGTAATTAATGCAGGTCCATGACAACACTGGGATCATGCACACATGGTGCGATAGCCCACATGACAGGAGTGCTGTGACTAACGGGTAAAGGCTCTTCAGGAAGAAGATGCTAGGAAGGCTAAGAGGAGTTGTCGCTTATGTGAGGGCAGGTCAGGAACCAGTCAAGAGCTTACAGGTCAAGGTTAGCAGACAGAACAACATCGGTGATGCTGTAAGAGGTGCATGCTATAGGGAGTAAATATACGAGGACTCCTTCAGGCAACTGGAAAAAGTTTTATGTTTACAGGCCCTGTTCTCACAGGGAACTTGAAGCACCATGGCATCTGCTGGAAGGTCAACAAAGCAGAACACAAACAGTCCGGGGAATTTCTGCAGTGAAGTGGTAACAACGTCCTGAGGATGGAGAAGCAAACTGCTAGACCTGATACATATAAACTGTGAAGAACTGATCATGGGACATTAAAGCTTGTCTGCCATGGTAATGAGATGATGGAGGTCAGAATCCTTAGAGGAAGGATATAGTACAAGACAACTCGGGATTTCAGGACAGGAGAAATGTAATCTCTTCAGAGATCCACTTGGAAAAATCCTACAAGATACCCTTTAGAGAAGGGCCCAGTAAAGCTAGTTGATACTTAAGGATCATCCCAAGCTAGAAAATGGTCTATCACCATGTGCAGGACATCAAAGGCAACAGGAAGCCTGCAAAAATGAATCAGGAGCTTAGCTATAAAAAGGAAATGTGTAAGAGGTGGAAGCTGGGACAGCTGATCTGGGGCAGGAAGAGGTATGTCTTATTGTGTAGGCATAGGGTTGGGGAAGCCAAGGTCTACCTTGATTTGAACCTGGGCAGTAAAATTCTATGACTATAAAAACAGGAAAAGAAAACTAGAGAAAATGAGGGGCCACTCCTAAACATAGCGGTGCCCCTAAAGACAATAAACAAAAAACCAAGGAACTCAGCACTTTGTTTGCCTCAAGTATTTACTGCTAAGACCAGTGTTTAGGAATTCAAGGTCCCCAGGAGTAGAAGGAATGGCCAAAGTATGGAAGACTTAGCCTCAGTGGAAGACTAGGTTATGGAGTATTTACACAGGACATATAGAAGCCTATTGGCCCTAACAGGTCATACTCATGAGCATTGAGGGAGCTGCCGGATGTTTGGATGAGTGTACTTTTAGTCCAGTTATTGAAAGGTGATTACACGTTCCTGTTAAATAAAAGAGAGTAAATACCACTCCTATTTTCAAGAAGGAAGATTGATGACAGACTGATCAGCCTTAACTCAGTCCCTGGGAAAGTAAATATTAGTTGCCTCTGCCACCATTTAGAGCTGGAGAGAAAGGAATTTCATCCTGTTCAATGAAGAAAAATTCAAGTCCTGCGCAAAGGGAGTACCAGTACCTGTTGAGTGTCTCCACCTGACTGGAGAGCAGATTGGTAGAGACCTTGAAGAACATAAAAAAACAACCTGACCATAAACCAGTTATGTGCCCTTGCAAGTAAAGAAGGTCCACAGCTTCTTGGACTACATTAAGAGCAGCATTGCCAGCAGGTAGAGAGAAGGCAAATGCCGCTCATGACTCAGCATTTGAAAGGCTAGGTGTAGGCACCTCAGAGAACACAGACATGGGTTTACAGGAGTGGTTCTAGAAAAGGGATACAAAAATTATTAATAGCCTGGAACATCCTTGATACAGGAGTGTTTAGTCTGAAGAACAGAAGGGCTGTGTGAGGATGGCTCTTATCTATGTGTATGAATAGGGAGCCAAACTCCTCTAACTAGTCCACTGCCAGGATAAGAGGTAAGAGGTACAGACACATGAAAAATGCATTTTGTGTGGCAAGAGTGAGTTTTCTTTTTACAGTGGATTGTTCAGAAAGTTTGTTAATAACCATTCATAATATTATTAAAACCCCAACTACACTTAGTCCTAGGCAATCTGCTCTGGCTGATCCTGCTTGAACAATCTCAGGAGCTCCTTTCCATCCTCAAGGTTTCTCTTAAATGTATACACAGGTTTCAACACCACTCCTTTNCTCTTCTGTTTGGACTTACTTTCCTCAGTGGGAAGAAATTAAACTGCAAAACACTTCTAAATATCACCCCCCTAAAAAGCAAGTCAAAAGACTCTGTGGTTCCAAGTCTACATGTTTATTAGAGAAAGGACACTTACAAATACTGAAGATATAGTTTATGTTGTAGAAAACTAAACAAAACCCTCAAGATCCAAGTCAACCCATTCTTCACCTTCAAAATATACTTTTATCTTACAATAATGGTTATGACACCCAAAATATTTGAAATTTTAACACTTTTTACTTATGTTTTTTTCTGTTGTTGTTAAAGCAATCAAGGTTTTAACACATAACTAATTGAAATGTTAAGCTTTTAGATGCAATCCAAAGAATCAATCTTCTGCCCCTCTGCTGAAATTCACTGCAGTTTATGTGTCTTTCATGCATTTCGATGAGGTGGGGGTGTGTTTAGAGGTCAGTGCAATAGTAGGAGAGTGGAATAGTCTTGATGCAGTTTAATTAGTGCTGAGTAAAGGAGAGTAAATCACCTTCCCCAGTCTTCTACTTATCCTTCTTTTTATACAGCCCAAATACTGTTAATCTTCATTACACACTGGTGGCTCATATTCACATTGCTGCCAACCAAGACCCACAGATCCCTCTCATCAGAGCTGCCTCCCAGTCAGTCCTGCTTCAAGGGGCTGTGCCTTCCCAGGTGAAAGAAAACTCTGCATTTATCCACCTTGATGTTCTTTAGTCTCCTGCCACCCATTCCTCCTCTCCCTGTTAAGGTCTCTGATTGGCAGTACCACCCTTGAATCTCCATCAGTTTAGTGTGTCTGTAAACTTGGCAAGAGTCCACTGTATTGCCACAAGATACTGAACAGTACTGGTCCCAGGATACATTCCTGCAGTTCCTTGCTTGTCATCACTTTCCAGGTAGTGTACAACTTATTAACCACTATACTCTGAGCCCAATCATTCCATGTTTTCTTTTTCTAAACCCACCTGGTTGTCCATCCTCCCAGGTTACTACAGGAATCACCAGACTGGGACAGGATATTACGGGACACTTACACATTGAATTAAATTCTATCTTTTGCTCTGCCCTTGGCCACAGAGATAATAATTTTATCACAAACGGCAGATGAGCTTGTAAGGCATGATTTGCTCTTGGAAAAAAATTTCACTCTGGCTATTCCAAATCATCACCAATTCAGCACTTCAAGAGAACTGTCCCCTTTTTTCCAGACTGAAATAAGGCTGACTGGCCCTCTTTCAAAACAGATGCAGTATTTGCCTTTCTCCAGCTGTCAGGGTCAAAAGTCAAAGTAGTATTATTAGAAGTCAAATGTCTGTTGACACAAGCTGTGCAATTAACCAGGTTTTGATCCACAGGATTTGCTTGCTCCTTTTCCTTGGGATGATTTGCCCTCCAAAGTCTTATCCTTTTCACCAGCAGGACTAAAAAGATCTTAAATAATTGGGCTACTTACTCTTGGGCTCTCTCTGTAAGGCAGTCTTGGTTTGCCATTAAAATTCTACAATTTCAAAGAACGATATATTCACAGTCCAAACGACTAAACACAAATTACAAGCATCTAGGCTACCTTCCCTCCATTCTGGGAAACCAACCTAAAACAAACAAGTATCAGTTTCCCCATACTGCTAGTTAAGATCAGGCAATATGCAGGGAAATGGCACAAAGGACAAATCAGTTACTTTTTATACTCTCTTTTTAAGAATCAGGAGGAGGGAAGTATGAAGATAAAATATTTATTCTATATCAGAAAGGAATTACGGACAAGCAAATCTTAAAACAGTAATCCTTCAAATCCTTTCTATTCAATGGAACCTCCTGAAGATTTGTCCTCTTTAAGGCAGAACAATGAAGCATGCAGGTAAATAATGTGGAGGAATACCTATGATCTGTGTAGAACCTGTCCATCACAACTATTCAGGAATAATTTGTAAAATGGAAACTTTTCTCCAAAGGGAAAGGAGAAAGAAACATGAAAAGGGTATCTATAATAAGTCAGCCAAACACTTCTCAGAATGTACTCTTTCATAGAGCCATAGAATGTTTGGGTTGAAAAGGACCTTAAAGATCATCTAGTTCCAATCCCTGGCCAGGGACAGGGACACTTTCCACTAGACCAGGCTGCTCAGAGCTCCATCCAACCTAACACTAGCAAGTTGAACACTAACAAGGACGGGGCATCCACAGCTTCCCTGCGCAACCTGTTCCTATGCCTCACCAACCTCTCACTACAAAATTTCTTCCCAATATCTACTCTAAACCTGCTCTTTCAATTTGAAGGCATTGCCCCTTGTTCTGTCACTACAGGCTCTCGTAAAGTCTCTCTGACTTTCTTGAAGGCTCCCTTCAGGTACTGGAAGGCTGTAATTAGGTCACCCTTAAGCCTTCTTTTCTCCAGGCAGAACAATTCCAATTCGCCCAGCCTTTCCTAATAGGAGAGGTGCTCCATCCCCCTCAACCATCTTGCTGGCCTCCTCTGGGACTTGCTCCAACAGGTCCATCCTTCCTGTCCCCTGCCAGGAACCCCAGAGCTGGGTGCAGCACTGCAGGTGGGGTCTCACCAGAGCAGAGCAGAGGGGCAGAATCCCCTCCCTGGCCCTGCTGCCCGCTGCTTTGGATGCAGCCCAGGACACGTTTGGCTTTCTGGGCTGTGAGTGCCCATGGCTGGGTCATGTCCAGCCTCTCAGCCCCCAGCACCCCCAAGTCCTTCTCGGCTTAGGCAGGGCTGCTCTGATCTGTTCATCTCCAGCCTGTATCAACACCAAGGGTTTGATGTCACAATTGCTGAATCAAAGCACTGTATCTCATGAAGAGCTTGCAAAGAGGACAAGTACCACAGTGAATGGTTAGAGGATTAACCCTGCTCATGCTCTCTTCATGAGTTATTCTCAGTCAGATACTGTTCTTCTGTCTCACATTTGACAGAAACAACACATCCTGGATACCAAACTTTCTCTAGAACCCAGGAACTACTGATGTCCCAATATCTCCTAGGCAGTTTGTCCTGTACACCTGAATCATTAACAGAAGGCACTTCACAGAACTCTCTTTAATAATATTCTGTCCTTGTGTCCATTGTATCTTTTAATTCTTGACTTTTCCTCAAAACTGAAACCACAACTGAAGAAAGGTTAAAAACTTAATCTGGAATTTAAAAATGAACAGTTTTATTTCCAGCAAACTTCACTTCCAAGTTCAAACAGAGAATTATACTCACACACCACCTGAGCAAACACGATTTCTTTTGTCCAACAGCGTAATTAAGTGGTACCCAAAACATTCTGGTTGTCAAGAGTCATTCCTGTTAAGACTTGTGAGATTATTCACTAAGGCTGTATACCACAAAAAGAGCCATCTCTAGCTGTAGAGACTAGGGAAAGCAGTACAAAGAAATGCTTAAGAAGCTCTAGGCATCACCTCTACAGATTCATCATCAAAAATCGCAGCAGGCTTCTTGGCCACTCAGAACACATTTTGATTTGAAACAGCATTGTTGATTCAAGAGGCATTCTCTTCTTCAAAGGAGGTGACCAGCTCCACTGAAGTCACAAGAAGAGGAAAGTGGGATATACAAATTCACCCTTTTACTGGTTTTGTTGCCTAGAAGAAATACGCCATCTTTACGTCTGTGCAAAAAAGCTGCAGGCAAGGTCTTCAGCAACTAAAATTCTTATTACTAGGATACCTGCTGATACAGCATGAAAGTTATTTGAAAAAATGGGTTCAAGTAAATATTGTTAATATTTCACAGAGCATCAAAACGATGTCCTCCCAGATCAACAAGCAACAGTCAAAGATACTACAATAAAATAAATAAACCAGGATATTACTTTGGGTAGAAAATCATGCAAGCATTAGTAAGGCATAAATCATACTGATGAAAATTCCAGACCTACAGAAGAAACACTACGAGAACTACACTATTGGGCATCTACCAAATTATGACAGCAACTCTGACATGATGATTATCACAATATATACTGGGAGTGATAGGAAGTATGGTACTGTTATTTTCCTAAGTGTCAAAACAAGGTACAACTACCCATAACTTTTTTTTACTAAAGAGGCCACAGAAGCACAAGAATTCTTGAAACTGTAAACAAAAAAACCCTATGCACAGCTTGTTTCACCCACTATTAAAGAATACCTCACTATTCTGTTAAGTGTTCAACTTCTGTGCCTTTGCAAAGCCGTAAAAACAAATGTATGTATCATTTTAAAAAAATCAGAAGCTCAACATAAATGGAAAATCTTGTCCAAAAGAAGTAAAGGGAAAAGTCAAAAGTAAATTCTGTCCAGGTAGCATAAAGATAATTTTAAAACGTCATACTACATTCTGAGAATAAAACGTGCTAGATATGAATAGAAGGAGTAGCAAGATGATAAATATGAATGCATCCCATTAAAAAAAAAAAAAAGAGGAAGACAAACACCAGATCTTGCAGGTTACAAGAAAAATACAGTAAGAATATTTAAAAATTAAGAGAAAGTAACCTGAACTAAAAAAATATTCCTTTTTGGGAGCAGGAAGGCTCATACAAAAACCTGAAGAACTAAAAGATGACAAATATAAACACAAAAATTTACGACTTCTATTGCATTCCTTTACAGCTGCACAGGTGAAGACATCAGATTCATTAAATTTTCACTCATATAAAGAAAAGATGAGTGAACGTTTAATGTTTACTCTGTATAATTTATATCTACATTCTTACACATCTCCAAAGGCTTAAGCAAAATACAAATATTGGTATTGACAGAGTCCTTGCTAAACTCAGACTTTCGAAGGCTCACTGAAGAAAACAAATATCAAATTTTGTCTCTACCTTCAATTCTAGCAAGGAGCAAATCCAGAGCATCTTTTGATCTACTTTGGTTTGATTTGGTACAGTGAATTTAAGTATATCTGCTGGCTTCAATGTTAAATTGTGAACAGTTAGCCACACAGATGATAAGTCATATTATTCTGGATTACAAACAAGCATTGTCATTATGAAATGGAACACTCTCCCCACAGAGGAAAACAGAGGATATCTAAAACCATAGCTGCACTTCGCCAGTTAAAGTCAGTTCAGAAGTACCACAGATACTTTGAACTAAGAATCTCACATTCAGAGACGCTGAACTGCAAGTATGCACACACAGTCAGGAGAAACCTAAAGTCCTATTCCACGGTCAAAGCACTGCTGTTTCCCTGGTATTTGCATCTGAGACACAGTAAATCCTGTTTGATATGTTTTAGGCATCCTGCAATTAAAAATTTCAGGTGTAATGTGAATACTGTACAAACGAGAATGAGTAATAAGTGCTCAATTATTCTGCATAATGATGTTTGTCTCCCCTGTTCAGTCTCATCCTCTCTTTGGTAATATTCTCTATTTCACATATATTTTCCAAAAGATGAACTAATGATGACAGACTGTACAGGAATTTTCCTTTGGGTTATGATTACAACACGAGTAAAAGTAACACCAAACAAACACACATGTCAAAAGGTGCATCAAAAAAAAAGTATTCATCGTATGTTCTACTATCTTCAAAGCATGATTGCAAACAGCACATTCTTGTTATTTCCTGTGATTATGCTAACAGCTTCATGAAATCTTTGTCAAAAGCAACTAAGATCAATAAATCAAACCTTTAAATATCGCACAGAAGATTGTTTCATACAAAGTCTGTTTGATGTAATACCACAAAGGAACAAAAGTCCAGGAGATTAATATAGCTGATGCAACCCTAAGAGCTCTCCCTCCCTTCACCGCCTGCTAAGGTTGTTCTTAAGTAGTACACAAAAAACTAGACATTAGTATACAATCAATTAATCACGAGCATATAATCATAAAAAATTCAAAATAAATTTCACCTTTATTTGAGACAAATAATTAATGCTAACATAATGTTAAGAAC
>VWZT01001005.1:8717-29337 GCA_013397055.1 Pachycephala philippinensis
TTCACTTTCCTTTCCTTCACTTTCCTTCACTTTCCTTTCCTTCACTTTCCTTCACTTTCCTTTCTTTCACTTTCAATTCCTTCACTTTCCTTCACTTTCCTTCACTTTCCTTCACTTTCCCTTCACTTTCCCTTTCCCTTCCTCTTCCCCTTCCCCCAAGCATGATTATTCTAAATGTCTCTTTGCAGGAAAGGAAAATTATAATTTACTGAATGGAAAGAATTGTATCCTCTAGAAGCTAAAAAGTAACTTGGAACTCTTTACCTTCCATTACTTTGTCAACCATCATAACTCTTCCACTACTGTAATTGAAGCTCTGTTTTGCCCAGGAGAGTGTATGAAATACAGCCCACAGCTCAAGGGGGAAAGTACTGCTCTTCAGTTTATTATGAGAATGCCAGTGCTCAATCAAGCCTCCCTCAATAATTTGTCCCTGAAGAGAAGAAATATATTTTCTCTCTCCAGTTTTATCTTCCCATCCACAAAATACATTCGTTGAATTGTCATTTTTACTCTTATTTATACAAGGAAGCTCAAATATAGCACATAATCTTTGTTGCTTAAAAAAAAAAGAAATAGGGTAAGGATCCAGAAATATGAAGAATATATAGCTTTTTCTGGTTCTTATGTTTTTATGTTTAAAATGCTGGTTTATTCTTTGTAGATAATTTGTATGAAATCATTTATGCTTTGAGACATATCGTACAGTCTTCTGACAGATCTTTATACCATACTTCTTCATGAGGACATCTGTCTCAGTAGATGTCCTCTACTTTTACATTTTCACAACGTAAAAGCATTGCTGTTTGTGAAATCTGCACCAGAGAATCAAACCTGGAAAGAATAAAAAAGGAGAAGGGGTTTTCTAAAGTTTTTTTTTCCTACTGTAGTGGCTTCATACAATATAATGGGTCACATTAAAAATCCCCTTAATTTGTAAATGGATACAACATAAGATACATAACAGAATGTGTTCCTTTGTTTGGTCCAAAAAACGACATGTCGTGAAATAGGCATTCATTGGGAGATACAGTTTGAGTCTATTGAGATAACTCATGAATTTAAAAACCACAGAAATTAGACCCTTAAATTGGGTGAAACATGTAAAAGAATGCAGGATAGAGAATCAAGCTTTTCAGGAACAATTCATGTGGCTTTGCAAAAAGACAGACCATCAAAAAACGTCAGTAGGCTGATGTTTTTTATAATACCAATGGAAAACAACCACATGTACAGGTACAGAAGAAAGAATCATATTAGATGTGGAGGATTACCCCAATAAAATGTATAGCATGATTTTCTTTGAAGTAGCATAATAATTCATTCTTGTTCATTAGTATTTCTTGTTGTTCCTGTTACTTATGTGTTGCTGCTTCTTTTTCTTTGCTTGTTAAAGACAAATTAAAACCGGGACGTATTGTCTCCCCTTTTTATGTTTGCCGTTGTTAATTACTTGTACAATGATGGGGAATAGGACAAGAGAAGCAAACACTGATAATCACTTCACCATGATTCAGACAAAGCCTTCATTACCTTGTTGGTTGCTTCGGCTTGTCTTTATTTGCTTGCTAAATTTCTGAAGAGGCACTCAGGAAAAACAGTATTCTTCTCAGAGAAGATTTCAACCCAAAAAAAAAGGTCTCTTGGCTTTTGTTTAATGATATTTGAAAAAAATTTTCCCACTCCAAAGACATGTCCAGGGAGTTTAAAGAGTTGCTCCTAAAATACATGAAGTTAATACTGGCAAGTGTGGCCAATTTAGAGCTGAGCAGGAGGGTGGAGACAAGGTTTGCAGGACTGCTAGTGAACACACCTGCTTTGTGCCAGTGTCTGGGGAAGATATTAACTGGAGAGCTCCTATGCTTCTATCTAAGTACAGAAAAACGATCTAAGACCTTCTGGCATGGTGCTCCTCACACAGGACTAAACCTTTGAGAGTACTTTACTACTTGGTTCGCTATCAACAACTTCCCTCTGGATCATACCAGTCTGACTGTAGTAGTTTTATTTTCAGTACATGAAAGGCCTTGTAGAATAATAATAAAAAAAGAAAGTATTTAAATTGGATTTTTTTCTCATAAAGTAAATTTACCTTGTAGGCTTCATAGAAAATAACTGTAACAAGTGTTTGGCCTCAACAAGGAAAAGAAAAGATGAATTGGATCTAGTTTCATTATGTTCACTTCTTCTGGAAACTTCACCTAGTAATAAATTGTATGTTTTTTTTAAAAAAATTCTTTCCAATTTCTGTTATTCTGATCTGGTCTGAGCTGAAGCCCTATTACTTTCCTGTTGAAGGAGGCTCAAAGTTAAAGCATGCTCTTCTGGGGAACAACAGTATCTCCTCTGTGTGTAGTACCACAAAGCATTCTCCCCTTATTCTGAGTTCCAAGTCAGGTTTACCCTCAAGCCAAAATCCCATGTGTGTTCAAACACCTGTTCTGGATTCTTGCCCTTCGCTGTGACGATTTCAAGAAATTACCTCTTGAAAAAAATTTGAGTCCAGTGGAATTCAGTGTTATGGATTAGTACAGCTGGCCAGTGGTTCAAAATCGTGACCAGTTATTGATCTGCCAGTCAGCACTGAATATATTAATGAATCATGGGTGAGACACTCGTATGGAAAAACACCTGGTTAAGGTCAGCAGCAAAGGATTCCAGAACCAGCGGCACATCAAAAAGGGGAAAAAAAATATTGTATTAACAGCAATGTCAGATTCCTTCTTCTCAATAATACTTTTAACAAGATAAACTGTCAATAAATAGATAGCATTACATCATAAAAACCCTCTAAATTTATGGCTACATTACAAGCAGCCAGGATGCATTGCCAAATACAGTATATTAACTTTTTAACTGCAAATCAACTTTACAGTTGCATGTGTTAAAACCATTTATTTTATACTGTGAGTAACACTTGAAATGTCCCCCTTTGGCAGTAACAAGGGATGTTTTTCAACCAAGAGAAACTGGGCCCAGCGAACAAGTTCCGAAGTACATTTTATATTTCACAAAGGCTCAGCTGAAGTGGTGAAAATGTCCAAAGACAGGACACTCATGACTTTGTATGCTTTGTAGTTAATATGCTTGCTTTCCAATTGTCCAAGAGTTTCAATGCAGAAATTGTTTCGGTCTGAAACCAATAAGCTTGATAAGCTTAAAAATGAAGATGAAAGGACAGTGTACATCTCCTCTGGACCCCGCAGACTGAATATTATTTGTTTACTTGTGTGGAAAGATAATTTTTTGGCAAACTTTATTGAATGGAAAAATATTTGTAAAAATTATAGGTATATTCAGAACCTGAATGCTAAGGAATGGGCTTTTATACAATATTTGAAAGTAAGAGTTGCTGCTTAATTCAATTAGATATTTTTCAGTTCATTAGAAATCTGCTATATAGATTTCCAATTTTAATGGTGTGTGTTTAGAATATAAGTTTCAATATCTTAGTTTCCTAGGGGAAAATATAAATAAATTGTTGTAATTTACAAAACAATACAAAATGGCAACGAATTAGCTTCTAAATTTAACTTTTCCTAGTATGTAAACATAACAGTTTTGGACAGAGAAATGAAAAAGAAAAGCTGTGTACAAATTCTTTGAGGAAGAAAGAAATTTAAGAGAACTTAATTTGTCTTTGCAGAAGATGGCTTAGCAGACGCACAGAAGACACACTTCAGAGAAGTTTGTCTCCTTATTCTTTGAGTGTGAAAAACAACAATAAAAGACCACCAAGAACTGTCTGTGTCTTCCTTCATGAAAATGTAACTAGCAATGTAAAAGTTAGAGAAAATAACAGTGAGTAATTTCTGAAAAGAAACATATTCAGTCTTCCATTATGTATGAATGAGTCTTGAAAATGGCTTTTCTTTGTGGTTCTGCTTTTGGCAGTAATACATCTATGCTTGGTATGTGTGAATTAATATGTTTAACTCCTGTTGAAAAACTGTAGAAAGTTTAATAAAAAGTTCCTATAATATCCTAAGAGAGCAGTGTTCTGGCAGAAATCCAGAAAAAAATTAATTAAATGAATAAGACTTTGTATATGGGGACTAATTCACGAAGACATAACCCAGGGGTCCTTAAAACAGTGTTATTGTATTTTTAGGCATCATTGATAGTAAGATAATGACAGATACTTAAGGTCTGTTTCTGCATTATTTAATAGTCTAAGAGTGAATTGTTTGGGATCTTGATCTATGACTCCTTCCCCAGCATTTATAGATTTTTCAAACACCTTGAAGTTCTTGAACAAAATTTGCATATTTTTTCTGTAAAACTCAGTGTGTGGTTGTCAAGCTCAAGACAGGTTAAGACTGGCTTTGTGAGCTTTGACAGGTATTAGATGGCTGTCTGAGGTTCTGCAGTTCTTAAGAAATGAAGAAACATGTACATTCAGAAATACTTGTATGAGTCAGAATACAAGAGAGAATTGAAATTTAAACTGTGGACATCAGTATTTCCAACTTCTCATCTGAACAGGCAGCTGACTGGGAGACAAACTCAGAGAAGATTCAAATAAGTTCTGCAGCAAGGTCTATCTTCTGTTACATCACAGTCTTGGGATGTTTATTTTAGTATTTTGATTTGGGATTCAATTCAGTAGGTTTTCATCATTACAGAAACCCCTCTTATAAACATCTATCTAGCAGAATGTGGGGTATTAACTATTGTGACTGAAAAAATCTTACTCCCTTGCCTCTGTGCAAGTTAAGACACTGTGAAACTGTCTATTAAAATGTGATTCATCTCATCGTAAATAACTAGTTAGTCAGGCTTGATTTACTCTATGTAAATTCATATTCATCTTCCAAATCACTGTTTGGAAAATGTGTGTTTGAAAATGTCTTTCCAGAGGACTTTGTCTGCAGTCTTCCTGGGGTTAGGCTGAGTATCTTCTTGATTTTCACCCTTGCTCTTCTTGAAAATGGATATATTTGCCTTCTTTATGGTTGATAGGAAACTTCTGTGATTGCTATCACCTTTCAAAAATTACTTACAGTGGCTTTCTGATGATATCTGCAGGAACCCACAGGGATGCATCTGCTGTAATCCTGTGGACTTGTTCATGTCCAGATGGCTTAAGTGTTCCCTATTACCTTGTGGCTGATACTGTATTCCCACAGACTCTGCAGTGCTACCACATCTCATCATTTCCAGTGATGTCACAGACATCTGACAGTGCATGGACTCTAAATTCCTCCTACTTATTTTTCATGTGCATGTATTTGAGTACAAACATTTGAGAGGCTCTGGTTACACCACTACCTGAAGGGGAGTGAAAGAGATGGGCCCTGTCCTTTGAGTGTTCTCTATGTTCCCTTCACCCAGTTTCCTTTGGGAACTATTCTTGATGCACCTAGTTTAGAATCAGAACATTTTGGGTTGGAAGGGAGCCTAAAAGATCGTGTAGGTCCAATCCCCCTGCCATGGGCAGGGATGTCACTCACTAGACCAGGTTGTTCAGTGCCCCATCCAACCAGGCTTTCAACACTTACAGGGATAGGGCATCCAGAACCTCTCTGGGCAATGTTCCAGTACCTCATTACCCTCATTACCTCTTCCTAACATCTAATCTAAACCTCTTCTCTTGCAGTTTAAAACCACTGCCCCTTGTCCTGTCACTATCTGCCCATATTAAAAAATGTCTCTTCCTCCCTGTTATAAACTCCCTTAGACACTGAAAGGCCACAATGAGGTCTCCCTGAAACCTTCTCTTCTCCATCCTGAGCAGCTCCGGCTCTCTCAGCCTGTCTAACTGCACGATGGTTGGCAGATCAAAGTCTTGTTTTTCCTGACAGACCGTCTACCATTGTTGCAAGAGGAAACAGTTTCAATCTAGCATGATTTCAACTGTAGGTCCTCTGCTACCTTTCCTAACAGCAGGCAAACTTCACCCTTTCCTCTTTTGTACACAACAGACATGGACATCTTGCAAATCTCTTTGATTATGTTATGTTTGATTATGTTTGGGGTTTTTTTCCAAAATCTGTGTGAAGAAAAAGTACAAATATTTTCTAATTAGAATTTGTTTCGAGTTCCCTATGGCACCTTAAGAAACTAGAGATCCAAAATTCTGTCATATCCATAATTACTGCCTGAAATACTGAAAAAACCACCCGATTTCAGGATTCATGTATTTTGCAAACAAAGGAGAACTAGAAGAATGAGCCAAACAAGAAAGCAGCTGGCAGATGCTAGAATTATGGTGTACAACATACAAATAGTTTCCTTCTGAGGGCACATCTATTATTTACAAAAGAAAGTTTAGAAAATAAGTGGTGGCAAGCTTCTGGGTTGCTAAGAATTCCTAAAGACTGAGCTAAAGATTTTAGTTTAGTTCACATAGCAACTATTTGGAGGGGACCTCACTTTTCTTGCAGTCATCCTAATTAGGAATTTACTTCACTAAAGGTAAAAAGTCCAATGTAAGAAATATGAAATATATTCCTACGAATAATGACCTTAAAAATGATAACTGGTTTTGTGTTGCTATAAAGCTTTTTTTAATAGGAATATTTTCATGTTTAGCCCCAGGTTTCTATGAACTTACTGTGTCAAAGCCTCTCTAGGATTCACAAAAGACCAAATTACAACCGTGCTGACGAAGAAGCTTCCCCGTGCTTCTCTGTGCAATTGATAGCAATTATCTGTGGCTCTGCCACTCGACAGTAATTTATGGAAGAGTAAAAAGAGTGGCACAGAAGCACCAAATATTTATCTCATTTGTGTCTTTTCCCTCTTTTCAACATACTTGTAAAAGAAAAAAAAAAGAACAGTCCATAATCATTCAGGATTATTACAGTAAATAAGAGGTTAGAAGGCCAGATACAGAGCTGTAAAACCTAGAATGTGTAGCAGTCTGTTCCAGGAGTTTTAATCTGTTGAACCTGCATATGTAGAGCCTCTTGGACAATTAACAAATCTGTGTGAATTCAGGAAAACAAATCTGTGTGGATTCAGGAACATGAGAGCATGGCCAAAAATACAGGAAGAACAGCTATATGGCAATTGGAGGAAAGGTCTTTGGAAGATGTTTGGGAAACGCATTTCCACGCATGCAGCTGAACATTGATAAACGTACACATCCCATTTACATCCTTGCAAATAGTGCATGGGGGAGAAGGCCAGGGATAAAATCCTAGAATAAACAGTATTGTGTTTTGGCTGTGGAGGAACTGTTTCAGGCATGGAAAAGAGTCTGCTCTGACACCACTGATGTGAAAATGAATCCAGGAACATGTTAGCTGGAGGATTTTCCACAAGTCTGAAACATCCCACAGCTGCAGCATTTGTTTAAATAGACACTTGTTTTCTGAGTGAAATTACTTAGTTAAAAAGGCTGTGAAAACAACAAAGACAAGTAAGTTTATTCCAGAGATTTGTAGCCAGGGTTCTTTACATAGCTGAGCATCCACAAATGTGACAGCAATCAAGTGCACAAGATTTTCTTTTCCTGTGCTAATTGTTGTGATGAAATTGTTTCTAAAGTTTGGAGAAGTCAGTAGAAAGCAACTGGGAGTAACAGAAATGGTCACAGACTCCTGGCAACTAATAAAACAGAGCTGAAATGTAAACAGCATGGTGGAGGTAGAAGAATTTCTTGCTAATCTTTCTGTTATTCTTTAGTAAAACAGCCTTTTTTCCAGGGTAATGGTCTGAGGTAATGAGTTTAGAAGTGTGTTTCCAAGTCCTAATGCATCAGACTGGAGACACATGGTCTTGTAGCATAGCAAGGAGGGACCTGACACACTGGTGATGGATGTGCTGGATGGCTGAAACATCAGTGCACAAGCTCGCCATGAAGCAGGTAGGAGAAAGAGTGTTGAGAGTCCTGAAATCTACTGTCTTCTAAAGATAACTAGGTTTTTTTGTTTTGCCTGAATGCTAGTATCAATCTTATGGCTCATGCAAGTAGGAAGAAGGACCAAAGAATATGTCAGTGAAATAACCAAAAGGGTCATAGGGAATTACAAAAACATTGTTTTTGAAGTAATTCTCTTTCTTTTTTGCTATCCCAATGTTTCTCCATGTTTTCACCTTTTTTTTTTCTTCTTCAGTAGTCCTAGTGCTAGTCCTACTGTAAACACATTTTATTGCACAAAGGTGTATTATGTGCTCCATGATGACAGAAACTGTGGTAGAAATAAACCCATCTCCTCAAATATCCAGTGCTTTCCAACAGGAATTTTCTGTTCTCCCATACCTGTGTGGTACCAGAGCACACCATAATGTCCTCTCTCAGATGGCAAGGACTGCAGATAAGCACAGACCTGCCCAACTTCCTTTCCTCAGTCTCCTGCAGCCTGAGACGAATCCATGGCCTCTTATTCACTGCCATGTTTCTTGGAGCTTGGGCAATCTAACTCTTAAGACAGATAAAGACCATTTAATTTTGGGTTAGCTTTGCCAATTAATTTCTTTAATTCTTTCAACTGTTCTTAGTGTTTAAAAACTTTGTTTCACAAATACACCTATGTCTATTACTACAATTTTTTATATGATCACAATTTATTTCCTCATAACTTTCTGTATCTCTGGAATATTTTCTTTTTTTTTTTCTTTGCTTCTTTACTGGCATTTTCTGAGAATGACTTGCTATTTGTCTCCCTTACCTTTTTTTTCCCCCAAAACTGTTTCTGACTGTTTTCTAATATTATTTCTACATCGTCATCTGTGCCTGATGCGTCACCTTCTCTATTTTCCTTTCCACCAGTCATAATGTTATTGCCATGGCTTATCAGCAATGATTCAGCATGATAATTATCTGTAATTGTGGAAATGCTGTGTATAATTTGCTTTATGAAGTGCTCTAGGGCCTTGGGTTTTGTACCAGTCCCTATGATGATATAGTAGAAATTCATTGAATCATTTGAAATACATTCACGATTAATTTTTTTCCACTTTTAATAATAATGGTTATATTTGGGAGTGTTGTAATTTGAGCACAATAATTTTCCTTAACTAAGTTTCCTGTCTTTAGCTAAGATGAGAGACATAAAAAGGCACTTGGGATCCTCTGTCTGTAAATTCTCAGTGATGCGAAGCCAGTTCATTTTTGCATCGTTAAGCAAGAAAGATGAGGTGTTGATTTCCCAGGTCAGCTGCACTGCCCTTGTACCTTTATTCCAATATTGTAAAAAATCTTCAGCCAGCTGTAAAGGAGGGAAGAGACTGAGATGTTTCCAAGTGTAAAAGAATCCCAGGGTAGAGGAAAGTCATCTTTATGCCAGTGATCCTTCACTACTATTGCAGAAGGTGTTTTGGGCAAGGCAAAGAAGGAGCACACTGCATTCCTTCAGCCTTCAGCAAAAGAGAAATGCCTGTGTGATATTCCCAGCAGAACATTTTTTAGCCACCTTTACAATCAAAAGTGAACCAAGCTGGTGCTGAATCTTCTCTCTCACATTGCTTTCTCTCTTGTGAATATCCAGGGAAGAAGTTGATCATTTTGCTTGTTTTTGAAGAGGCCAAGTTCAGCACCAGTTATTAGCATTTAAAATACATAAGTACTACTAATAAAGTTGTGTAATGGACTGAACATTATTCTAGTTAATTTTGTCTGAAATATTTAATTATTTTCTTGATATTTTCATCTGACAATTTTTATACTTGTTTGATTTTTGCGTTAGAATTTCCTCCTGTACTATTTTGGAAATGAAATAGACATAGATATTAAGCTCCATGAAAAATAGGAAATTCATCTAAGTAAATGTGACCTCACAGAACTATGGAAAATCCTGATTCTAGGGAGTCTGCTTTAGTAAAATATGTGATGACATTTTACCTTCTATATGCTAACTCTTTTTCTCAAAACACAGCACTGTAATAGCTACTGAGAAGAAATTAACTTACCCTGGCTGAAACCAGGAAAACAGTGTTGAAGCCTGGGATAGCATCAGAACCTACATTTTTCTCTGCATCTGGTCTCTGAATTAGTGTAAGTATAGGCTTTGTTATGTTGTAGAATAAGGATCCAAACCTACTACCATTTCATGTTAGAGACTGCAATATAGACTATAAATGTTCAAAAATATATATATTTTTATATGAAATGAGTGTTTTCCAAATGTTTTCAATTTTACTGGTGTCAGTTGTAAAACCTTCCCTCCCATAGTGCATGATCAATATTACAGATCAGTCATAAAGGGTGGGGATTGTGCAAAAATCAGGTACAGACATAGTTCTTTTCTAGATCTGAGCACCTGAAACTGTTTATTGGTAGTTACACTTATTTTTAATGGTTTTAAATGGATAGGCAGCCAATTCAATGCTCACAGGGGTCAGAAAAAGCTACTCTGAAGCAGTACAGAAACACTGAAAAGATAAGCTCTTTACATAGCTCTTATTTCTTTGAAATGTTACACCAATGTCTTAACAAAAATCGGCAGTAAGGTAAAAAGAGAATACTAATAGATTAACTCTATCATGGAGGAAAACCAAAACCCCCAAACAAAAGTGTGGATTCAGGCAAATCCAGTTTTAAATTATTCAACTCTGCCTTCAGATTCTTTTCAGAAACATTTCCTCTCAAGACGGCAAATAATTTTGCAATTATATCGTCTTTGTTGTGAAATGATGAAATCGCCCTAAATGAACTCAGCTCAACACCAGCATGGTGCTGTTGGGCCCAGTTCGGAATTCTTACAGGGAGAGAGGGAGGGTCTACCCACCTCTTCACCCTTGAGAATTCTGCTTGGTGTCTCAAGGGCTACAAGCAAGTTGATCCTTCCTTAGTGCATGCTCTATGAAACAGGTATTTCAGGGAGCTTATGCTACTCTCCAAAATACTCTCAGTAGGTCTGCTCTGTTATGAGCTTGGCCAAAACAACCAGTGGCTTAAGAAGGAAAGCTTTGCTAGGAAAAAAACCCTTGGAACTTCTTCCATGAACTCTGCTAGCAGATTTGGTTTTTTTTCAAAAAAAACTCTTTCTAGTTAAAATTCTCTTAAAAATAAGGGGTAGAGTCTACAGCAACAAAGTCATCACATCTTTTCCTACAGACAAAAAATTCTACGGTATTAGGCCTTAGAAAGCAAATATGGTCATCCAAATGCACACCCAGTAATTTTTATATTCTTTATTCCATTGCTACTAATAATTGTGTTCCTACCAAGGCCATCTAGAAAGACAAATGATTGTATAAAGTAGGGTTTCTACAGAAAAGGGACACTGAGATGAAGAATTTCTGTTAACACAATTTATGGACAGATAGGTTTTGCAGGTGTTCCATGTTATACATTTGGATTTCCAAATCTTCACCTAATATTTTTTCTTTCCATAGTGGTTATGGTAGATTAATCTTTATCCAAATATCCTTAAAAAGAACATTATGATTCACCTTGCCAAAACTGCATATGAATTTTGAAACAGAGAAAATGTTCATGTTTTCTATAAGAACTGGCACCCATTCTGTGTCACTTCAAGAATGGTTCCTGCACTACTAGTCTGAGAGAAGGATGAAGCTTAGTTTAAAGGAAAATCCATTTATAAAAGGTGATATTTATTTATTTTTAATACTTATTAAGCAGAAGTGGCTTCCTTCTTCTATATTGAAATTAATTTTTTCATTCATACTTGTCTACCAGTGCCAAAAAAAAAAATATTGATTTTGGCACTCTTTATCCTCACTCTGTATCTTGCAGAGGAGAGCATAAGCCAAATTCAGGCATGGTATGTATGATATAAGCAGCTCCCAGAAACCCAGTGTATTTGCCTGAGTGTAACCTGATGGGCTGTACATGCAAAGGCTACAAAAGATCAGGCTGATGGCAAGAAAAAAAAAAAAGAAAAGGTTTCTATTAATTTTATAGCAAGTCCTTCTGGCTTTTGAGGTACTAAATAATCTGGCCCCTTCAGCAGTGTTTAGCTGTATACTGGCTCTCATTGCTCAGAGCGTGGACAGCTTGGTCCCCTGGAAGCAAGGGCTCCCAGCCACGGGAATGGTGGTGAGTTCAGCTGCAAGGAAGAGTGAGGACCATGCCTCCTGTCAGTAGGGTGTGCACCACCCAGAACTGTCACAAGAGACTGTGGGTTTGTCTCATGATAAAAGGAAATGGGCTTGATGAGAGCCATGGACAGTCTGAGAGATGTATTTTTATGGCAGATCTTCTGTATATTACTTCATGTCAGCAGTAGGATTAATAGGATCAAATACAGCATTTCTAATGTGTTTTACATAGTAAAGGCGCACTAAGGTTGTGCAAATAACACCAAGAAGCTCTGTTGCAGATACTTGCTACCTATTATTACTATTATTATATACTAATTTTATAGTATCCCCTAGAAAGTGACAAAATAGAACTGGCAAATTGGCGTCCTGTTTCTTTCTTCCCCGCCTCCNAAAAGAACTCTGGGAAATTAAGTCATCTTTATGGAAGCTTCCTGTTTACTCTTCCACATTCATTCTTCTGGCTTTGAAAATTCTTGGTACATTTTGGATGTTTACTATACTTAATATCATTCGTAGTATTACTGGTGTTATGCACTTCACTCAGTCCCACTGCTCCACCAGATCCTGTGTTTTATTGTTTTCCTCTTGGTCCTTTTCACTTGTGAAAAATATATAACTTTATGTGTTCATGTATAAACACATTATATGGGCCACTATATTGTATGATTTTCTAAGTATGTGTATGGTGAAGAATGACTTCTCCCTCTCAACATGTTTATTTCTGAAAACAATTTACTAAAGAAAGCAGTAATGTTTGGGGAAAGTGATACTAGCAGAAAATAATTTTATGCTAGTTAAAGCTGAATAAAGCTGAGTCTCTAATTAAGTTCAGGTACTACTTTAATTTAGAGCTAAGTATGAACTAGCAATAATAGGATCCTCTTAAAATTACCTTGAAACAATATTGAATTGTGCAAATATATAAAGATCTTCATTTAGGTTGTAAAATCCTGAGCTTATAACTCTCTCCTTATGCTTTTGTTACTTAGGATATCTTTAGTAAAATCAGAAACACAGCCTTCTCTGAGTACTCTTAAGTTCATATTCCTTCAGCCAAGATACATTGTATGAGTAATTGGCTACTTGTGTTAAATGCACCGTGTCCATTTTAGATCAGACATCTCTCAACCCCAAATTAACCGTCAAAATAGTTTGGAAAGCCAGTTACCAGTAATGGTGTGTTTGGCAGCTCACAACAATTGCATAATCAGCTTTCATTTTCCATTGTCCAGTGTTCTAATAGAAAAAGCATTACATACCATAGGATGTGGGATTTTTTCCTTGTAACTATTTTCAAATTGTTATTTAGTGCCCTAGAGCAAATGTAGTAAATAACAGTGTTCTCAGGTATTCGCTTGAATGCAGTCAGTAAAAACACATGTTCAAAAACTATTCCCCAGTTTGTGTCAGAATCCTAATTTTTTACAAGTCACACATGACCAAGTTGCACTACAGACAGGGATAAATAGTTTTATGGAATAAGAAGACTTCTCTGGCAGCTTTGTGCCTAGCCTGTGTTTCAGACAAGAGGTATGGGTTGTTTCCCAAGATTGTTACTAGTGTGCATAAACATAGACAATATAAACATGGTAGATGGGAATATGCAAGGACTGGGAAATCTGACTGACATTCACAGAACAAGCAACTGTCAGAGGAACCTACAGAGGGAGAAAGGCATGGAAGAGTTCTTTGCATGTGGTTTGCAGGCACTTTAATATGTATTCTTTGTGAAATTTCTGTTTTACTCTAGTAGTCACCCATGCATACCTTTTATATTTCTGCTTATTCTTTCACCTTCCATGACACTACTATTTTGTGTCTCATGTTTCCCATTCAAACAACTTTTTTGTGTGTCACCCTTCTCTAAATTAATGTGGTCACTTTCAGCTAGGTTTCTCATTTCATATTTTCACACTGAGATCTGTCTCTCCCAAGGAAACAACAAACCTGTGTTAACCCTGAAACAGCTACAAAGGCTAAATATATTTTTAAAATGTTTTACAAGCAAGCCCAAACTTGCACATACTTCAACCTCTAAGACAATATACAGCAGAAATGCTCTTGTTAATTTAAAAATTAATATAAAGAAAGATATAATACATTCACACAAATAAATAATGATTTGTTTTAATATGGACAAGAAACTGGGAGACAACAGTGGCTTTGATAATAAGGTATATTATTCTGGAGGAAGCTTATGAATGGATTTTAATTTTAGATTGTCATTCATGACCTTAGGGAAAACAAAAGTTGATCCTATATATCTGCCTGTAGATACTATCAGTAAGAAAGTGATCATCATAAATGCAGGAGAAATTTAATAGTTTTGAGTATAAAAATGTGGGATCTAAGGATAACAAAAGCAAATTAATTCATACAAAAAAATTAATAATTCTGACCTCACACATTAAGAAAACATATTAAGCTTGGAAACTGAATATTTGTAGAATGGATTCTTAATTAATTTAACAGAGTACAGACCAAGTGGAGAAAAATAATTTGGGCTTTTTTAACAGGTCAAAAGAAGATGGAGAAGATATGTCACATTTCATAAACATAATTAGAACAAATGCTGAGGAATGGAGAAGGTAAAGGGTTTTTGGTAGGTTTTTCAGTGTAATTAACATAGTTAGTATTCCAGAAACACTGAAATATTTTGGTTACTGCAAGCTGGAATCAAAGCCATGTGAACAATCAAAATTTACATTAAAACAGGTTCACATCACTGGCACTCTAACTTCCTGTTCAATTTCTCTTCACTCTTTAACATCAAACATCAAATTTCCATTTTGTTCTTTTGCAACAGGGAGATGTCCAAAAGTCAACTTCCAAACTGGAAAGCTTTTCAAGGATTATGAGTGTATACATAAGTATATATACATATACACTCATATAAATATATATGTATATATATAAGTAAAGACTAGTAAATTTATTGTATGAAAAAAGCTTTCTGCACAACTACCAAGGAGCACAGAAAGGCCATGGCAGGAACAGGAGCCCAAGTATTCCCTTGGTGTGGTGCTCCCAGGCAGGTAACAGGAGCCATCAGGCAGAGTTAGAGGAAACACCAAAATTAGAACTCAGAGGAGACAACACCCTGTCTGGAGAGACCCCTCAGAGCTGTCTCAGGATAACCTCAGCCCCAGAGTCCAAGCGGGATATGGGTTAGCTCCCATGGGTTAGCAGCAGAGCACCTTTTGGACAGAACAGTCACGATGGTGTGGCACACATCACCCAGTGCAGGAGAAGAGCTCTCAGGATAGCACAGGGCCGTGGGATGTTTAGGGGAGGAAAGACGTGGATTGAGGTGATCTGTACATGCAGATACATTTATTTGTCCTTTCATGGTGTAGCAAGTATGGTTCACAATAGCAAAATTACGAAATCTATAAGTATGAAAGCAAGCCAGACTATTTTGAAAGAAACACTGATTCAGACACAGATTAGTTTTTGGGAAAAAATGAGTGTAATGTATGAGGTGAAGATGGGTCAAAAAAGGCTGCTCGCAGATGTGAGAGATGTCAACACTGGGGATGATAGACTGGGAAAACATTCATTTGATGAAAGTTACTAGTGAAAAAAAAAAGTCAGTGGAATTAGATCCAAGTAATTTTAGTAAGAAACAAACTTTTATTCATGATAATACTTTGCTGTGTATGCTATCTTTTTTTTTGTCCCAAAAGGTATAGTAAGAAATCATTCCAGATCCTGGAAATAATTGTCTTGAAACCAAATTCTTGTCTTATACTGACATAAATGTCCACCATATGGAGTACAAAGCTGAAATAAATTTTCTTTAAATAGCATAGTAGTTCAGTTGAAAAATGAAAAAAAGTAAAATTTTGGTTAGTGGTGCTAAGCAGTAGGTGTTACAAAATCATGTCTATTTCCTGGTTTATTCACATTCTAAATTTTCTTTAGGTGTATCTTGATTTTACTGCCTGTGGCAAAGGGTAAGATTTACAACTGATGTATATGTAAACTTGTTGGATCAGAATGCATATGCTATAAACTTGATGAGAAAACATCTTGTCCCATTTACAAAAAGAAAAAATCCAAACCATTAATAGAGCTATTTTGCCTTGATGTATCAGATTTGTATGGAAGTTAGTAAGAAAATATAATAACTTATTTCTCTTACCCATCGTGCTGTTCTTTGGTGGTTGACAAAAGCAAAACATGATCCTTTGAAAGTGTAACAACATGTACTGAAGGAAAATTAGGTTCATTGCATACTGTGTTATGGAGCATTTAATGAAACTTTATTTCAAAAGCTTTTTAATGTTGAATGATTGTTTTAAGAAAAGAAAAAAAAAGGAAAAAACCACATGAGAAACAAAGCAGTGGGCTGCTTTCACTTACAGACCTTTTTGTAAGAAGTTTGTAATCAGTGAAATACACTGAGTTTTATAACTCTTCCTTTCCTTTCCATTTATATTGATCTCCATTTTCCCTAACTATTGATGCATATTGTGATGTTTCTGTAAAATTACTTCAACTGGAACCTGGTGATTATTTTGGTGGGATAGCATGAGCTATAAATGAAGGACAAGCACAAAAATTAATCTAAAATCTTTATTGTTTTCAGTATTCATCTGTAGATATCATCAGTCTTTACATAAAACCTTCAACATAATTTAGCTCTTCATTGCTCTTAAACATCAGGTAAGTCTTTGTGGAAGCAGAGCTATTCAGCTTCTTGCTTTTCTTTATTCCAGCAATGTCCATTTTGTTAACTCTTTCATTCCCCTACCTTTCCAGTAGATCATGCAGTCTAATGATTCCACGATAGCCCCATGCTCACCTTGTTGCTGTAGTCTACATTTGCATCTGTTGCAACATCCTTGAAGATATTAAATGTAAATTTTGCTGCTGCTGTTAACCTACTCCTGATACAAACATGACCTTGGTACGTTTAGTCTTGGAGATTAAATAATGTTAGGACACATAACCTTGAAACTATGAGGCTTTTCAAATTAAGGCTATTTTGGATTATATTAAAAAAAAAAAAAAAGCTCTGGCTACTGAGGCCATAATTTTCAGATTCTCTTTGAAATCATAGGCTTAGAAGCACAATGACCTCATCATGACATAAAGACTCATTTGCAATCACTGCACTCAAGAGTCTTTAGGGATCATAAATGCCATGAAAGTCAGGATTAAATTGCCAGTGCTTATGATGCTGTAGTTGCCTGTAATAAACAATGTTTAAGCACAGTAATATACATTTTAGTGTACATAAAACTCTTGGCATTGTACAGGATAAGAGCAGTGAAAGAAGAAAGGGCTTAGTAGAACTGCAACAGGCTGTCAGGGCTCCCAGAGCTTTTGGGAGCCATCCAAATGTGGGCAGTATGTGGTAAAATGACAAATTCAGGAGGAGGCACTGCAGCGTGCTGCTGGGTTACCGAGAGTAGGCAGGAATGAATCGCTCTAGGGAAGGAGATATTGATGAAACATCAAAGGGAGAAAGTAAGCAACTTCCAAAAGGTTACTTAATTGAGAAAATATCTGCATAATTTAAAAACTGAATTTTGGTATCTATCCAAACTAAATTATAGAGCAGAATTTTCTGTAGTCAGCCCATCACAAGCTCGATTCCCTCCCTATTCTAATATAGATGTCTCCATGTCATCAAAATGTGGTGTTGAAAACAAACTGATGGCTTCAGATGAAAATAAACAGAATTCATACTTTTAAGGCAACAATCTTTGATGATAACTGATGTAGGAAAGCATAGATTTTGAAACAGCCTCTAAAAAGAATTTTTCTTAAAATTAATTTTTCAAATTTTGCAGGAAACATCTTTCACTGGGTTAAATAGAAACTAGACTTTATGTACAAGGCTTTCTTGTTCTAAAAGGTGGTGACTAAAAATAGATCTCCAATTGCCTACCTTTTCCTGAGTGCATAATAGACTTTTGTCTATGTATTTTCCCCTATACCTCATTCCATGCAAGGAATAGCTGAAACCCTAACACTCAAAGCTTTATTTTCATGCTTTATTATTGGACATTTCTTTTTGCTGCTGAGAGACAGCTGGAATAATACCTGAGCCTCTATCACTGTGGAAACTTCTTAGCTAAATTTTTTACTGACAAAGGTTTTATTTCTCCCTCACAAATTATTATGGGACACTATCAGTTTCATGTTGACTGCTTTCTATTTCTTTACCTTTCCTTCAGTTTCTTTTACACTCTGGTGTTTTTTGCAAAAGGAGAAGTCTTTCTTCTTATGTTCTCTCTCATTACAAATATTCTGCCTTCCAGTTGTTTTCCTAGGCCTGATGGATGCAGCATAAAGACTGATGGATTTGGAAAACATTGAAGGTCACTGAAGAGAACTGACTGAAGTTCTGGAGCATTCGTTGTTTGGATGAGGAAGCGAGCACTTGGATACTTCACTCCAGTTCCCACTGCACACAGATGCCTTCCCAGGTGTCCTAAGGATGTCTGGCTCCTAGGATGCGCTGTATAAAGTGAGAGTGCCAACTCATGGCTGGGACAGTGAAGTGACGTTCAGAATTAGAGCCTTTGAGTACAGGGTATGAAAGACCAGCCAAATGGTGGAAGCTCTGAAAATGCAACAATCCAAAAGATTCTTGCTCCACTTGCCACGCCACGAAGTCTTTAGATGGATATTTTGAGGCACACAACTAAAACAGCATATATAGTCATATAATCATTGAATTGCAGCACAATTTCTGTACTTTCCTACCTTTTTTTCACCTTTTCAGCTGAACACCTCCTTCTACTGCTCCAAGTCACAGCCCAATTTTTGTATTTCTGAGTCCCATGCAAACAAATCTATCAGACATGCATAATGTATGTGCTTGATTCCTGAATATATTCTTATATTTGAACCTTGTGTTTTGCATGAAAATGTATCTGTCCTATGCAGGAATGATTTTTTGTGTATTGCACATTATGTATAGCAACAAGCATTGATATGTCTATGGTTTCTTTTATTTTTTAATTTTTTTTTCTATGAAAGCTGCAAAAGATACACTTTAGGAGAACAGTAAATCTCTGTGGCAGTCCTGAGCCCTGAATGTATTTATTTTGCCTACAGGGAACAGCAATAGCAATATCCAAGCCACTAGAAATTGGAGCTGAATATAAATACATTAAATGGCCACGACACTTTCATAATGTAATTTAAACTCTCTGAGGAATGCAAATATGTCCTTTTTTTTTGCAAATTTCAACAAAGGAAGGCTGTGTATATGAGCGAGTTATTTTCATTTGAGGATGAAAGAAACTCTTGTCTTGGTAAAAGGAACATAAAAGTTAGGAGATAGTATAAAAATAAGAATAAAAATATCATCAAATTTAAATCTCCCTTAGAACATATTACTTGTTTCTTCAAAAATATAATGACAGTTTCTATAAAAAATAATTAGTATTCTACACTAAACTTCTCTTGAGGCTCAAGACTTCATTTTGTATTATATTATTCTACAAGAAAAGTCGTAATTATGGAGTTACTTGTTTTGGGCCACAGCTTATGGAAAGGGCGTACCTGCCTTCTAAATTTGCAGCACATGCATCTTTGGTGGAATGGCTTTGGATCCTGGTTGAGGTGAGTCAATTGACTAAAAAAGACAAAACCGAAGTTTTCCATCCCACATTTTCAAATACTACAGCCACAAATTGATTCTTCATCCAGAAATGATTATTGAGGAGTCAACACAAGGAAAGTAACAAAAAATATAGATAAGAGGCACTCATACTCCTCCCTGGAAACTCTACTCTGTATTTTGCTGGCATTTTCCCTTTTTTTTTTAATGGAAGCCAGTGGAAATAAGTCAGGGAAATGCATTATAGTGACAGTAGAGACGCTAGAACAAGTTCACAGGGTTTGGGTATTTCTACCTTTTCACAGTGATGTAAATACAGATGATCGCTGTCTAGATATGTAATATTGTTGTTTGCTTATCTGCTCAAAGCGGTTATTTCCCGCTATCTTCAAATCTAGGCAAGTTTCTGCTTCTCTGACTGTTAACCACATAATTAACAGTGATAGAGTTTGAAACAATGAGTATTGTCTTGAGACTTTCAATTCGGTATTTGGTCATGAAATTATGCTTAGCACAGATGGTGCAAAAATGAAGCTAATCAGGACAAATCACAAAGAAAGATGTTCTCATGAAGTTTCTAAAAATCAAGATAATGAGGGGAGATGCCGAAACCGCTTAACCAGTCCAATATTTCTTGAAACTGAAATTCAAGAACAATGGTAGAAATGATCCAGACTGCAATTTTGGAATCTTGAATCTGATTTTTAAGTTTAATTTGTTTTATTTTCTCAGGTTTTAATTTCCTTTTGTTGTTTGCTTTTCTTTCCCTTCAACATCAACTCTTTTTCTTCAATTCACTCATTTCAGAAGACACTTCTTTCTGTTAACACAGATTTTCTTTTAATAGAAACCATATTCAGATAAATCCGTTAAAGTGTGAAACCATAAATCACTGGATTTATGTCTATAGGTTTGAAGAGCTCCATGTGTTGTGTTTGGGAACCCATTTGGTGTTTAGTTAACTATTGTGGTGGTTTTGTTTGCATCTTTTACTTTTTGTGAGATAAGAATTAGAAGAAGGGCAAAGCAGGCTCAAAACTTTAAAGAATACAAAGAAGTTTATTACTAACAGAACTAAATGTA
>VWZT01001014.1:313-16835 GCA_013397055.1 Pachycephala philippinensis
GGGAACACAGGCGGGGCTGGCGGGGGGAGCCCGGGGTAGCCCCAGTCCGGGCAGGTTTGGCCCCCACCGACTCCCCCTGTGCCCCCTCCCCAGCCCGGCTGGCTGTACCATGTCCTCCGAGTCCAGCAAGAAGAGGAAGCCCAAGGTGATCCGCACGGACGGGGTCCCATCCGAGGGCAAGCGGGGCAAGGGCGACGCTGACCAGGTACAGACTGCCCAGGGACCCTCCCACACCCCTCTGTGCTGGCCTGGCTCTCCCTGCTGGAAAACAATGCCCAGAGAAGCTGTGGCTGCCCCTGGATCCCTGGCAGTGTCCAAGGCCAGGTTGGATGGGGCTTGGAGCAACCTGGGACAGTGGAAGATGTCCCTGCCCATGGGACTTTAAAGTCCCTTCCCACCCACACAATTCTGAGATTCCTTGAATTGTGAGACCCAAATCTGAGACCCAATTCCCCCAGCTTCCACTGCCTCTTAAACGCCTGCTGTTGAGTTCCTAAACCTGCTTCCATCTCTTTCAGGAGACACAAACGCTCCTCTGGAGAGTGAGCACAAGGCTGGAGGATCCCTCAGGGATTTGCATGGTGCCTTCACACCCTCCCGTGAGCAGCAGGATAGTGTAGGATCAGCCAGAGTGGGGAGCGGGGTGGAGGAGGAGGAGGAGGAGGAGGAAGAATCACCTTCCTGGTTTATCCTCTGTGGTCATGTCCATCATGGAATACCCTGAGCTGGAAGGGATCCACAAGGATCCTCCAGTCCAGCTCCTGGCCCTGCACAGGACACCCCAACGGTGTCAATTCAGATTTATAACAACAAAACACAGCCTGAACTCGCCAGGTGTTTTAGTGACTGGTGGGTTGGGGATTGTTGGAGCTGAATCCTCTCCCTGTGGGATCCATGGACAGCCCCAGACATTGCAGCTCGTCCCCCAGAGCCCTCTGGTGGGAGGGATGAGCCACGGGAGGTGTTTTTGCCTCGGCAGGATGTCAGGTACTACAGCGAGGAGAGCGAGGTGGATCTGCGCGACCCCATCAAGGACTACGAGCTCTACAGGGAGACCTGCCAGGAGCTCCAGAGGCTCATGGCAGAGATCCAGGAGCTGAAGAGCCGGGGCATCAAGGAAAATGTAAGGAGAGGCCTCCAGGTGTGGTGGAACGTGTCTGTCCTTTGGTGTTTTCCCATTGATCCCAGAGGAAAGGCAGCAGGAGCTGGGATGTGTCCTGGGCAGAGGCAGGGAAGTGGAATAGCCTCCCTTTCCCAGGCTGCTGGGGCAGGAATTGAGCTCTGGAAATGGAACAGCCTCCCTTTCCCAGGCTGCTGGGGCAGGAATTGAGCTCTGGAAATGGAACAGCCTCCCTTGACTGGGGCTCCTGGGACAGGGAATTGAGCTCTGGAAATGGAACAGCCTCCCTTTCCCAGGCTCCTGGGACATGTGAGGTGCTTCAGGCTGAACCACCTCTGTTCCTACTGCTGGGAAAAATGACTGCAGCGATTCTTTAGGAGCCTGGACCCCTGCCAGTTATTCCCAGCAGTGCCCTGTGATCTGGCAGCGAGAGGCTCCCTCGGAAGCCCCAGTGACATAAATGTGCCCCACAGCAGAGCGTGGAGCCCCTTTAGTGCCAGGAATTCCCTGCAGTGGTGGTGCCAGCCATCCCTCCTGCTTCCAACCCCTCTCTCCTGCCCCTCAGGCCTCGGAGATCGACGAGCGGCGCGTCCAGAGCTGCGTCCACTTCATGACCCTGAAGAAGCTGAACCGCCTGGCTCACATCCGGCTGAAGAAGGGCAGGGACCAGACCCACGAGGTACCCAGGAGGGGCTGGGAGTGAGAAATGCAGCTTGGGATTTGGGGGGTGGGAGGTGGGGCTGCTCCTGCCTGTTCTGTGTACGTGGTGTGAGGAGTTGCACCTCAGCCAGACCGTGGGGTTTGAGCTGGGGGTTTATTGGGGTTTATCCGATCCTGATAAACTCCTGATGGGTGTGGGGAGCTGTAATTAGATGAATAATGAAGGAGGAGTGTCTGCTGCTGTCTTGAACATGATGGAAGGTCAGGAGGCTCTGTTTCAGGGGTCTGGTGTTGTGCAGGTGTATAAATGGGTGGGTGATTGGCCTGGAAGCTCCATACCCAGAGTTCTCAGGGAGGGAACTCTGTGTGCCCCAGCAAATGTCCTGTGCCTTGGCTTTGAAATGTGCTGGAAGGAGCAGGATCAGTCTCATGTCACAATCCGTTGCTCCCCCAGCCCTTAAAAATGTCATTCTTTCCCCAAAAATCTGTTGCATACCCTAAAACCTGCTGTCCCAAGGTGCTGTAGTGCCAGGGGGTGTTGGTGACTCTCTTGGGGTGTCTTTCCTGCTCCATCCCTGCTCTGTCCATGTTCCAGGCAAAGCAGAAGGTTGATGCCTATCACCTGCAGCTCCAGAACCTGCTCTACGAGGTGATGCACCTGCAGAAAGAGATCACCAAGTGCCTGGAGTTCAAGTGAGTGTGGCCAGGGAGCAGAGGGAGCCGTGGTGTCTGGGATGGGGGGATGATTCCTGTCTTAGGGAGCTCTTCCCACGTTCCCTGAGTTCACTGCGGGAGCAGAGTGGGTGCTCCAGGTGTTGTGTAATCATGGAATGGGTTGGGTGGGGAGGGACCCTAAATCCCATCCCATCCCACCCCCTGCCATGGGCAGGGACACCTTCCACTGTCCCAGGCTGCTCCAAGCCCCATCCAGCCTGGCCTTGGACACTGCCAGGGATCCAGGGGCATCCACAGCTTCTCTGGGCACCCTGTGCCAGGGCCTCCCCACCCTCCCAGGGAATAATTCCTTCCCAATATCCCATCTATCCCTGCCCTCTGGCAGTGGGAACACATTGCCTGTGTCCTGTCCCTCCATCCCTTGTCCCCAGTCCCTCTCCAGCTCTCCTGGAGCCCCTTTAGGCACAGACAGTGGAGGAGAAAACAAGTTCAGCTCACTAATGGTGGTGGCTCAGTAGCAGGGGGAAGTTAGGGCAGGAAGCACCAGTGGGACACTGTCCTGTGGGGCACACTGAGCACTTCCCACTTTTCCCTGGTCTGATCCATGTGTCCTGGCAGGTCCAAACACGAGGAGATCGAGCTGGTGAGCCTGGAGGAGTTCTACAAAGAGGCCCCCCCTGAAATCAGCCGCCCTGCCATCACCCTGACCGAGCCCCACCAGCAGACCCTGGCCCGCCTGGACTGGGAGCTGGAACAGCGCAAGAGGTGGGTCAGGGGTGTTCCCGTTCTGTGTCCCTCCTCCAGGGATCTGGGCAGACACCTGGAGTTCTGGGTGTCCCCATTCTGTGTCCCTGCTCTGGGGATCTGGGCAGACGCCTGGAGTTCTGGGTGTCCCCACTCCATGTTCCAGGGATCTGGGCACACACCTGGAGTTCTGGGTGTCCCCACTCCATGTTCCAGGGATCTGGGCACACACCTGGAGTTCTGGGTGTCCCCACTCCATGTCCCTGCTCTGGGGATCTGGGCAGACACCTGGAGTTCTGGGTGTCCCCACTCCATGTCCCTGCTCTGGGGATCTGGGCAGACACCTGGAGTTCTGGGTGTCCCCACTCTGTGTCCCTGCTCTGGGGATCTGGGCAGACACCTGGAGTTCTGGGTGTCCCCACTCCATGTTCCAGGGATCTGGGCAGACACCTGGAGTTCTGGGTGTCCCCACTCTGTGTCCCTGCTCTGGGGATCTGGGCAGACACCCAGAGCTGCTGGGAGAGCAGATGTAGGAATGAAGTCTTTCACACCCTCTTGGATCAGTGTGGAACAAGGCGTTTGTTGTGTGGCTGGGAGGTTCCCTCTGTGCAGAGCTGGGCTTGCTGGGATCCGTGTTCCACAGCTCAGGGAGTTCTCTGTCACTGCCTGATGATCCCTGTGCTCCTGGCTGGAGCTGCTGCCACTCCATGCCGTGGTGTGGAGCTGCCAGCCCCGCCAGGCTGGGCCAGCCCCGTGTCCTGCTGCTGGCGTCACCGCTGTGCCAGGGCTCAGCTGCCCCCTGGGAAAAGCAAACATGACACAGCACTCCTCTGTTTGGGTAACAGTGTCCAGGAACACCTTCTGGAAAGATCAGCTGGAATGTGCTGCTGGGTGCTGCCCGAGGGCAGCTCAGCAGAGCAATGAGAGCTGCTGGGTGCTTCCAAACCTTCGTGCTTCCCCTCTCCCAGACCCTTCCCTTCAGACCTGGCTGCTTTTGCCTGGTGGGAGGCACAGCCAGGATCCTCCAGCTGGCTCTGCCTGTGGCACAAGCAGAGGAGTGTTCAGCCTGCAGAACTCTGAGGGTTCTGCAGAAATATGATCATTGCAAACCTTATGGAGACCCTCAGCTGCACATTAAATTGCTGAGAAGCCTTGGAATTCCCAGTCCTCACTCGACGGTATCTAGGGAATGCCCCTGTCCATCTCCCACCGCTGCTGAGGTGGAACATGGCCTGTTCAGCTGCTTGAGAGCAGATGCCAGTGGTGCTTTGTGCCTTTTCTGATGTTGTTGGGGTTGTTGACATCCACCCATAATTTATGTTGGTGTTTTTAGCTGTGCAACCTCATTGGATTGGCTTTGGATTCTTCTCCACATTGTGTGAGGTGCCTCTGGAGTGGCGTGCAGGGATTTCAGTAGCTCTGTTTTGGGAAGCTGTGTGACCACTGGAGCTCAGAACTTGTGCAGGAGCCTGTTGGGATGTGCACTGACCCCCACAAATACAGTTTTGCTTGGAAACAGAATCCAAGTTCTGCAAGGTCATGTCTGTTCCCCCTTGGAGAGGAACTGGTCACTTCCATGTCCAGTTTCCCTGGGAAAGGGCTTGCAGTCAGCAGCAATAGGGAGATTTAGTGAGTTCTCCCTGAACACGAACGTATCCAGGGCTCAGAGCGTCGTGGTGGGCTTGCATTTCCCTGGATTTTCTGTATTAAACCTTGATTGTGTGACACGAAGTGGGGGATATGAAGGGATGTGAAGTGGAAAAGCCTCTTAGGGACCTCGGAGGGGTCATGGCTGCTGGCAGCAGAGCCTGCTGTGGGAGCAGATCTCCCGAGGGAAGATCCAGTCGCTGCCCCTCCTCGGAGCACAGCACGAGGCTGAGCTTCCCCTTTTCCTTGTTTTCCATCTCCAATCAGTTCCTTCCTTGGCTTGCCCTTGGCATTGGGAGCTCTGTGTTTGCCCCATGTCTGAGCTCTCCTGGTTGCCTGGGTCAGGTCAGGAATGCTGGAGCCCACCATCCAGGTGGACCCCAGCATGTTTAGAGCCGTGGCATGTGGCAGTGACACAATTCCCACCCCTAGGCTGGCAGAGAAGTACAAGGAGTGCCTGACCAGCAAGGAGAAGATCCTGAAGGAGATCGAGGTGAAGAAGGAATATCTGAGCAGCCTCCAGCCTCGGCTCAACAGCATCATGCAGGTACCTGAGCCCTGCAGGAGGTCACGCTCCCGGGGGCAGCTCCTGGGCTGGTTTGGGTTTGAGATGTTTCATTCCAGCTCGGGGTGGGCGAGGGGCAGATCCGAGGCCCCCCTGGAGCCTCTTTGTTTATGCGGCAATTCCCGCAGAGCTGCAGCTGCACGAGCTGCTAAATGGGCCTTTCCCTGGAGAGCCCCACGCAGTTCCAGCCCCCTGCGACTGCCTTGGGAGGGAAGAACAGGAGGAGGAACTGGGTTATTTTCAGATCCAAAACTTTCCCAGCAGGGGCAGCTGCCAGCCCTTCCCTGGGGCTCTCCGTGTTTAACCCTGCCCACCGCTGCTCTGCTGGCTTCATCTCCTGCTCTCTCGGGGTGAGGAGGATGAGCTGTTCCCTTCCCGGTGCTGAAGGCTGTCCCTGTCACTCCCCAGGCCTCCCTGCCCGTCCAGGAGTACCTGTTCATGCCCTTCGACCAGGCACACAAGCAGTATGAGACTGCCCGGCACCTCCCGCCGCCGCTCTACGTCCTCTTCGTCCAAGCCAGCGCCTACGGACAGGCCTGTGGTGAGCACTGAGGGGGATAATTCCCCCCCACGGGCCAGATTTCACTCCTGCTTGCAGGAATCACCACTTTTTAGGGGTCTTTCCCCTCTGTCCACTGCGCTGTGGGATTCTGCTGAGCGCAGAGCAGCGGGGTGGCCCCATGGCCCAGTGAGGCAGCAGCATTTGAAACCTTGTTTGCTCAGCTCCCTCGCTGGAAGAAATGCTTGGGAAGCTCCATTGCCACCCCTTCCCCCCTTCCCAAGGTCAGCAGGGATGTCCTTGCAGCCTGTGAGCTGCCTGGGTGCTGTCACAGCCTCCCCAGAGCTGTCACCGCCTGTGCCTTGTGCCAGCCGTGGGACTCCCAGATGGGTGGTGCCTTTCCCTGGCCCTGTAGAGACCCTTCCCACAGCTCACCTGGAAACCTTCATCCTTTTAGGAAGCTCTGTATTTTAAGGAGCTTTCTGGAGCCTCCCTGAGTCAGAAAGGATTTCTGGAAGAGGTCAGGAATCCCACTGGCCTGCCCACACCTCCTGTGGGGTGAGGGCTGTGGAAGGACACTTTGGCACTTGGCCACACGTGGTCCCTGCTGCATCTGCAGCCATGGTGACACCGCTCCTCAGTCCCTGCTTGTGCCAGCCAGACCCCAACCCCTCTTGGCTCTTTATAATGATTTGGCCCTTACGGTTTCCAGGGAAAGTCCCTCAAAACCCAGCTTTTTCCATCCTCTGACCCCATCCTGCCCAGGAGATCCAGCCCTGTGCTGGCCTCCTGGAACCTTTCAGCCAACTGCTCTTCCCACTGGCTCTTTGCTGGAGCTTCCTCCACCAGGAGCTTTTGGGGCAGGGCTGCTCTGTCCACTGCATTTCCAGCAAGATTCCTAACTCAGTTCTCCTGTCTCCTCTGCAGATAAGAAGCTGGTGGTGGCCATTGAAGGGAGCGTGGAGGAAGCCAAGGCCCTTTACAAGCCACCTGAGGACTCGCAGGGTGGGTTGTGGTGTTGCCCTGGGGTCTTGTTCCTGTGTGTCTTCTGCAGCTCCTGGCACCTTGCTTTTGTTGGGAGAGGGGTGCCATGGCCTTGGAAAAAGGGCTGGTGCTGGTGCTGGTGGTGGGAGAGCAGAGCCCTGGCTGGTCCCTCTGACACCCTCTCTCTGCACAGATGATGAGAGCGATTCCGACGCAGAGGAGGAGCAGACCACGGTAAGGGACAGAGCTGTCCCCCCTGGGTCCGAGAGCTGGGGCTGGGTGGGGCTGGGGGCTGCCCCTGCACGCTGTGATGTCAAATCCCGACCTTTGTGGGGAGGAGGGAGCTGCCATCTCCAGTTTGTGTCCCAAATGCAGGAGCAGCCAGGGTGCAGAGCTGCTCCTCTCGTGTCCCTCCGCATCTCCGGCTGGAGCTGCTCCACTTTGTATAAATAGCCTGAGGGCAGGGAGCTGGTGTCCAACGGGGAGGGATCCGTGTCCATCCCGTGCCAGAAGCATTCTCTGCACCAGGGCTTGCTCAGCACTCCTGGGGGGAAGTGTTTCTCCTGCAGATAATTCCTGCTGGATGCTGAGGAGAGGCTGGAGGTGCTGGTTGCTCCCAGCAGCAAAGCCTGAGGGGGCTCTGGGCCTCCACTCCCACCTCCTGGCACCAGCACTGGGTGTTTCGGGCTGTTCCTGTGCGGAAGGGTGAAGGGGAGGGCCTCAGGTGTCCAGAGAAGGGAACGGAGCTGGGAAAGGGTCAGGAGCAACTGAGGGAGCTGGGAAAGGGGCTCAGCCTGGAGCAAAGGAGGCTCAGGGGGGACCCTGTGGCTCTGCACAACTCCCTGACAGGAGGGGACAGCCGGGGGGGTCGGGCTCTGCTCCCAGGGAACAGTGACAGGAGGAGAGGGAACAGAGTTTGCCAGAGGAGGATAGAGGGGAAATTCCTTCATGGGAAGGGCTGTCCAATCTGGCACAGCTGCCCAGGGCAGTGCTGGATCCCCATCCCTGGAGAGGGTTAACAGCCCTGTGGATGTGGCACTTGGGGACATGGGGCAGGGGTGGCCTTGGCAGTGCTGGGGAGTGGTTGGACTTGATGCTCTCAGAGGGCTGTTCCAGCCTAAAGGATTTGGTGATTCTAGGTTCTGCCTCTTGCAGTGGGAAAGCTTTGGGGCCAGCAGGTCCTTGGCTTTGTGTCCCAGGAGTGGGGATATTCCTTGGAGCTGAAGGAATGATGGGAACCGGAGCTGAGCTGGTTTCCTGCTCCTCTCCCTCCCCAGGGCAGCTGTGGCCATGGTGCTGGGGGGCTGGGGGACTGGGGGACTGGACTGGAGGGAAAGAGCAGTGAGCTGGGAAGGTCTGTGGGTTGGTGAGGAGCAGGAGAAGGCTCTGAGAGCTGTTTTACCCCCCCAGAAGCGGCGCAGGCCCACCCTGGGCGTGCAGCTGGACGACAAACGCAAGGAGATGCTGAAGCGACACCCCTTGTCCGTCACCCTCGACCTGAAGTGCAAAGGTGAGGGGCTTTGGGGTGCGACAGCAGCTCAGGGACTGACCCCAGCTGCACCCTGGGGACCCCGGGGGGAGCTGAGGCTGTGGAGGGGTTTCTCTGAGCTGGAGCAGACACCAATGTCACCCCTTCTGTGTGGGCAGATGAGAACGTGCTTCACCTGACCTTCCACTACCTGATGAACCTCAACGTCATGACAGTGAAAGCCAAGGTGACCACTGCTGTGGAGATGACCACGGCCATCAGTGCTGGGTAAGGAGAGCCCCGTGGGCAGCAAGCCTGGGGATCATTGGGCACTGATCCCACAGGTTCCAGGAGCCCTGCAGAGCCTGGAGATCATTAGGCACTGATCCCATGGGATCCAGGAGCCCTGCAGAGCCTGGAGATCATTGGGCAGTGATCCCATGGGATTTGGGAGTCCTGCAGAGCCTGGAGATCATTGGGCAGTGATCCCATGGGATCCAGGAGCTCTGCACAGCCCAGATCTCCTCAGGCAGTGACCCCTCTGCCCCCATGACTCCAGGAGCCCTGCACGGCCCAGGCACCTTCCTCCTCGTCTGCTCTGCCATGACAATGCACAGTCAGGGAGTTTGGGGAGCTCTCAGCAGTGCCAGAGCTGTCAGGAGCTGGGGGAAGCCTCCTGCTGACACATTCAGCCTCCCTGCCACAGGCAGAGCCTGGCAGCTCCTGAGGTCACCTTGTCCTGAGCTCTGGAGATGCAGCTCCTCTCCCTGCGCTCCCCAGAGCCCGCTGGAGCCTGGCTGGTGTGAGGAATAGCTGAAGTGGCAGCTTTGGGAGCCTGCCCAGGGAGCTCCCACCAGCTGCCAGCTCTCTGGTGGCTCTCCCTGGGACAGGAGGTGGGAGAGGCCGGGCTGGGCTTGCCTGGCCTCCTCATCCTTTTGGGGTTCTCTTCTTGCTGCAGACGCCCCAAACCCTCTGTGGCAGCAGCTGGAGATCCTGTGCAGGGCGTTCCCTCCCTCCTGCTGCCCTTGGCTGTGTTACCCCAAACCAGGGAGGCTGTGCCTTGAGCCAGACCCCAAATCCTGCAGCCCTGTGCTTGGTCAGGCTTGTGAGTACAGTCAGACATGAGGAACTTTATGGCACTGGAGGGGGCAGCTTCCTGGAAGGTCAGGAGCTGGTGCCCTGTGATTTCCATCTTCTCCCAGCCAGGGAGGAGACAGCTCTCCTTTAGGAGTGGAATTAGTGGAAAGTCATTCAGATCTTGAACTCATGGAGCTCTTAATCCCCTTCTCTGGGCTCGAAGGCTGTTTGTGGAGAGCCCAGGCTGCCGCAGATTCACCTCTCCCCTCTTTCTGCCAGGGACCTGCTCTCCCCAGACTCCCTCCTCAACTGCCTCTATCCAGGGGACCACGGGAGGAAAACGCCCAACCCGGCCAACCAGTTCCAGTTCGATAAAGTGGGGTGAGTGTCACTGCCATGAGCTCCTCACTCCAGCACAGCACATCCTCCCTGGCTCCATGTGACCCTTCCTCATTGTCCCCACAGCATCCTGACCCTGAGTGACTACGTGACAGAGCTGGGACACCCCTACGTGTGGGTGCAGAAGCTGGGCGGCCTGCATTTCCCCAAGGATCAGCCTCAGGCATGGCACAAACCCCTCCCCTCTCCCCCAGGGCGTCGGGCTGAGGTTTGGGGTCCTGTCCTGTCCCCCTGCTGGCACCAGCTGCTCCCAAACCGTGGTGCACCCATGACTGGGACAGGCTGGGCTGGGTCTGTGCGTGGGGCCACGCTGTTCATGTCACACATGGGACAGTCCAAGCCCTGTCGGTGACACTGAGTGACCCAGTGGGTTTCTGTCCCTGTTGGGGGTGGCTCCTGGGGACTGACATCCCTCCTGCCCCCAGCACACGGTGGCTGCTGACAATTCCCTGAGTGCCAGCCACATGGAGCTCACGGTGAAGCTGCTCCGGAGCCGCCTGCAGTCCCGCCTGGCCCTGCACAAGCAGTTTGCTTCCCTCGGTGAGTGCTGGGCTCCCTGACCCTCCCTGGGGTCACAGGATGCAGGGACAGGGTCCTGCTGGGTTCCCCATCCATCCCTGGGGACAGGGCTGCAAGGGCAGGGTCCTGCCAGGTTCCCCACCCTTCCCTGGGGACAGGGGTGCTGGGTGTCCTTGGAGAGCAGCCTGGAGAGGCTTTGTTCTGTCTGTCTCAGCATGAGAGAGCAGCAGCTCACAGGCTGCAGGACACTGCAGAGTTACACACTGGGAATGCAGGATTTGAAAAGTATAAAAGTTAAAACCTAAGGAGTGCAGTTGCTTGCAGAGCACGGCGTTGTGCCCGTGTCCAGCGAGTGCCAGCAGCTCTTCCCGACCAAGATCGTCTCGCGCCTGGTGAAGTGGACAGCCATTCCCTATGAGGATTATGCTGTAAGTGCTGAGCACGAGGCTGAATCCCTCCCTTCCAGCTCCTTTCCAGCTCCCTTCCAGCTCCCACATGGCACTGGAGCCATCATTCCTCCTTCTCTCAGGAGCTGCCCTACACTAAGGATGTCATCGAGGCCGGCTTGGCCGAAGACACTCACCTCTACTACATGGCCCTGATAGAGAGGGGAACAGGTAGGCAGCTTTCCTTCCTGTGGGAATTCCCCATCCCCATCCCAGGGTGGCTTCTGGGAGCCTGCATGGATAACCCACCTGTGGGTGCCACCTTTTCCCTGCTCAGCCAAGCTGCAGGCGGCCGTGGTGCTGAATCCCGGCTATTCCACGCTGCCTCCCGTCTTCAGCCTGTGCCTCAACTGGAAGGGAGAGCGCAACAGCAGCAACGACGACAACATTCGGGTACCGTGGGCTGGGGGCACAGGGGG
Organism: Pachycephala philippinensis; assembly: GCA_013397055.1. Taxonomy (NCBI): domain Eukaryota; kingdom Metazoa; phylum Chordata; class Aves; order Passeriformes; genus Pachycephala; species Pachycephala philippinensis. The sequence continues at coordinate 11,536 of VWZT01001014.1, forward strand.
CTGCAGCACCCCTGGCTTTTTTGGGGGTGTCCCCAGCAGTTCTGTGTCCATAACAAGGCTGGACACTGGTGGGAATGCAGAGTGGAGATCCAAGCCTGTGCTGACCTCATCCCTGTTTTCCAGGCCATGGAGAGCGAGGTCAATGTCTACTACAAGGAGCTGTGGGGGCCCAAACCGGGCTACCAGCTCCTCACCAACCAGCTGCAGCGCCTGTGCATGGTGCTGGACGTGTACCTGGAGACTGAGCCCCACGATCCCAGCGTGGAGGGGCCCAAGGAGTTCCCCCAGGAGAAGATGTGTCTGCGCCTGGTCAGGTGGGAGCTGGTTGAGACTCTGGTGGCATTGCTGATCCCTGGAAGCGTGTCCTGAGGGAATCTGCCCCCAGAGCTGGGCTGTATCCTGGGGACTGGGCCTTTTCTGTGGGTGCCATGGGCTGTTCCTGATCCCTGTGGTCCCTCTTCTCCTCTTCCAGGGGTCCCCTGCGCCTGAAGCCCTTCAAGTTCAACTACCCCCAGGGGTTCTTCAGCCATCGCTGAGCAGCCCTGGGCATCGCTCTGGGATGGGAGGAGTGTTCCCATCCCGACATTTCAGCTCCTTTTCCAAGATTTTGGGTTTTGTCTGAAGATTTTATAGTCAAAGGGATTAAACAACTGAAGAAAAAATGTGTGGGTGCCTTGTCCATGCAGAGGGTTGGGATGGGGGGCCTGTGGGGGCTGCAGCAAGCCCTGTGTCCCATCCCTGGGCTCTGACAGCCTTTCCAGGGATGCTGCCTGCCTCCTGGCTTCCCTCCCCACCACAGGCACTGGGGAGCTGAGATGGCTAAAAACTGAGGTGGCTAAAAATAGCCCTTTTCCAGAGCCTGCACTGCAGCCCCAGCCTGTCCTTGCGGGCTGGCTGCCATCCCATCGGCACAATCCCTGCATCCCGGGGGCTTCTCTGCTCCCTGGCCTTGCAGGGGAGCAGAGCAGGGTCCTGGGAGAGGCAGGATGAGGGTTGGGACATCCTGGCTCACCCTGCTTGGCATCGGGGAGTTGGGATGTGTCCCCTCCCCGGCACTGCTCCGTGTGGGGGTCCCAGACTGGCAGAGCTGGGGTTCCATCCCCCCTCCCAAGGTCACTGTCCCTCCTTCATCCCAGCCCCTCCGTGTCTCCCCTGGGAGTGATTTCTCCCCCAGGAGGGCTGACAGCCCCTCTCCTGACCCTGTCCTCAGTGCAGTGCTGCAGTGCCGCAGCCCTCGGGTCAAACCAGGCTCTCCCAATCCCTGGGGAGCCACGCTTTAAAAAAAGGAAGGAAGGGAAAAAACTCACTGAAATCCTTCGGAAAGCATGGCAGAGCTGGCCCCGTTTCCATCCTCAGGGCACAGGGTCCTTCCTGCCTGCTGTGGGGTGTGTTTCCTCTGTGGAAAGCCCCGTGTCACCCACCCCAGCCCCAGGTGACAGATCCCAGCCCCGGGTGACAGATCCCAGCCCCCCATTCCCACCCTCCTTCCCTGTCCTCCCCCCAGGACGAGCCAGCAGAGCCGGGGTGTCTCCGTAAGCACTTTTATTTGGTTATTGCACAGAAAGCAAAGATCAGTGGGCTGAGGTTCCTGGTGCACCGTGTGTGTCCGTGAGCATTCCAGCAGCTCCCAGCCTCTCCCACCTCTGCCCGGAGGGACTGTCACCCCCCAGGGCAGGGCAGGACCCCGCCAGCCCCCCCCAAGCAGCTACAGCTCTGCATTGCACTCATCCATCCATTGCACATACATTAAATAAATGCACTTAGAGGAGAAGGGCGGTGGGGTTCCCCCGGGGTCCCCCCCTCTTCTCCTGGGTTATAATTCAAGTGTTTAAATGTGGCGCTCGGCGAATATCACGTTCTGCGAGGGAAGCAATCGCCCACCCGAGGGGCTCTCACGGGCCTATTGCTAAGGGAAAGCCTGCCCTGGGGGCTCTGGGGGTCCCTGGGGTCCCACCCCGGGCCCAGCCATCGGAGGGAGCGGAGCAGCTCCCGTGCCCGGAGGTGCCTTCGGCGCCCGGGACTGTCCCGTCACTTCTTCCCCGGCTCTGGGGCTGTGCCCTCCTTGCTGGAGGGAGCCTCGGCTTTGGGGGGGTCCTTACTGGCTTTGGGCTCATCTTTGGGTTTTGCTTTAGCTTTGGCTTCTTCCACCTTCTTGGGCTCCTCTGCCTTCTCCTTCTTGGGTTCCTCCACCTTCTTAGGCTCCTCTGCCTTCTCCTTCTTGGGCTCTTCTGCCTTTTCTTTCTTGGGTTCCTCCACCTTTTTGGGCTCCTCCGCCTTCTCCTTCTTGGGCTCCTCCACCTTTTCCTTCTTGGGCTCTTCCACTTTCTTCTTGGGCTCCTCCACCTTCTCCTCGGCCTTTGGCTTCTCCGCCTCCTTGGTGGCCGCTTTGCTGACCTCCTGCGGAGGTTTTGCTGGAGCCTCCTCGGCCTTTCCCTCCTCAGCGGGTTTGGGGCTTGGCTTGGTGGCCTCTTTGGCCTGCGGAGCTGGAGGCTCTGGCACAGCAGCTGCCTTCTCTTTGGTTTTCTCCTCTGCCTTGGCCGGGACGTCCTTCTTGGGAGCTTCCTCCTTCTTACCCTCCTCGGGCTTGGAGGGAGCCTTCACCTCCTTGGGCTGCTCCTCCTTGGCGGGGGCCTTTGGCTCCTTCGCAGCAGGGCTTGGCTCCTTGGCTGGGGCCTCCTCCTTCACGGGAGATTTGACTTTCTCTGGGGACTTCACAGCTGGAGCCTTGGCCTCCTCCTTTGAGGGGGTTGGGGGCTTCTCTGGGGACCTCACAGCCGGGGGCTTGGCCTCCTCCTTGGAGGGGGTTGCAGGTTTTTCTGGGGATTTCACAACTGGGGTCTTGGCCTCCTCTTTTGAGGGAGTTGCAGGTGGCTCTGGGGACTTCAGAGCAGGAGCCTTGGCCTCCTCCTTAGAGGGGGCTGGGGGTTTCTCTGGGGACTTGACAGTCGGGGTCTTGGCCCCCTCTTTTGAGGGGGGTGTGGGTTTCTCTGGGGATTTCACTGTTGGGGTCTTGGCCTCCTCCTTTGAGGGAGGTGCAGGTTTCTCTGGGGACTTCACTGTCGGGGTCTTGGCCTCCTCTTTTGAGGGCGTTGGTGGCTTTTCAGGGGATTTGACAGCTGGAGCCTTGGCCTCCTCCTTTGAGGGGGTTGGGGGTTTCTCTGGGGACTTCACAGCCGGGCTCTTAGCCTCCTCCTTTGAGGGCGTTGCAGGTTTTTCTGGGGATTTCACAACTGGGGTCTTGGCCCCCTCCTTTGAGGGTGTTGGGGGCTTTTCAGGGGACTTGACTGCTGGGGTCTTGGCCTCCTCCTTTGAGGGGGACTCGGGTTTTTCTGGGGACTTGGCCTCTTCCTTTGAGGGGGATTCGGGTTTTTCTGGGGACTTGGCCTCCTCCTTTGCAGGAGACTTGGCCTTTTCTTCACCCTCTTCTTCAGCTTTCTCCTCTTCTTCTTCCTCCTCTTCCTCTTTCTCTTCAGCTTTTTCCTCTTCAGCCTCTTTTTCAGCCTCCTCCTCTTCTGTGACCTCCTCGGTCACCTGGATTTCCTCTGTCTGCTCCTCCACAATCACCGTCTCCTTCTCCGATTTTTCCACCACCTTGATCTTCTCCTCGCTCTTCACCTTGATGCTGGTGGGGATGGTGGGAGCCTTGGGGACCACCTCGGGGTAGGAGAGCATCCCAATGCCAGTCTCGAGCCGATATTCCTCCCCTTCCAGGAGCTTTCTGCCAGGGAGAGAGCAGAGCAGGGCCCTCAGTGATGGCTTCTCATCTCCTCCCGTGAGCAGGAGCTGCCAGCCGTGTCCTGCAGCTCCATCTCCTTCCCTGCCCCATCCTGGCTGACCCTCCTGCTCCTGTGGCCTGGGATGAGCAGGTTTCCTCGCCCTTCCCTCCACGCACCACTGGGTCACCCAGCTGGACATTGCCCACCATGGCTTTGGAGGATGGATGATTTTCTCACCAAAAAGAGCCCAAGTGTTAAGGAGGGACCTTGAGCAGACCTGGCTAAGACCCCCCACACCTCCCCCTGCCCCCCCTGTACCTGTAGGCAGCAATTTCGATGTCCAGGGCCATTTTGACGTTGAGCAGATCCTGGTACTCGCGGAGCTGAGCTGCCATCTCCCACTTGGTGTTCCTCAGCTCGCTGTCAAGCTGCTGGATGGTTTCCTGTGGGCACACGGAGCAGTGATGGGGGGACACACGACACAGTCCTCAGGAGCAGGGGGACACAGAGCACCCCTAAACTGTCCCCTGGACACCAGCCTGTCCTCACAGAGGGGTCTGCAGCCACCTCCTCCTGCAGACACGCAGGAAAGGGGACACAGCCAGGGGTTGTCCCGGGGTGTCCAGCTGCCTTGGGGGACCTGGAAGGAGCCCCGCACCCCCTCAGCAAGGAGCTGAGCCCCTGGGCTGCTCCCAGCACTCCCTCCAGCAGGGCCAAGCTGTGGGAATGCTTCCAGGGCTTGGGTGAGTCCAATGGCAACTAAACCCTGGGGACAGCACTTCATTCCAAGGCCACCAATGCAGCTGTCACTGCCCAGATCCGGGGGACAGGATGTGGCCCGAACCCTGGACACACTTCCATGGTGTTTGTGTCCATCCTCACAGGCAGCTCAGTGCCAGGCAGGGCCAGGGGGCAGCTCCAGGGGTGCTGAGGGACACAACAGCCCGGACACCACCTCAGGCTCTGAGTTCCTGATCCCTGCAGGCTCGGGAAGGCTGGTTCTGACACGGCCCCGAGCATTTGGCACAGCTCACTGACATCCCTGAAGCCCAAACCCCAGCGCTGCTCCTCCCCGGCAGCTGGATGGTCCCTCCCCAGCCTGGGCTGCTGCCCACTGCGCCACGGTACCTGGTAGGACAGGACATCTGCATGATGGCGCTCCTCCGAGTCCTGCCTCTGCCTCTCCAGCGACTCCTGCGTCCCTTTGAGGGCCTCCAGCTCGGTGGTCTTGGCCTGGAGCTGCCGGCGGTACTCGGAGATCTCCTCCTGGGCCACGCGCATGGCGTCCGTGTTCACCCTGGCCACCTCCGAGAGCTTGTCCAGCCTCACTGCAACGGGGAAAAGGGAAGTTGCAGGGCGGGAGGGAAGGAGGCTGCAGCCTCCCCTCCTCGGGGAAACTCAAATCTGTCCATGCCACACATCCCTGTCCTCTGCAGAGCCGTGCCAGGCTCTCCGAGCACTCTGCCAGGGAGGTCGGGCAGGACGAGCTCGGGGGATGTTTCTGCCATCCTGCACTTCACCCAGTGCAGACCCTCGCTGCAGCCCCCGCCTCCCCTTCAGCTGTGCCCCACCACGCTGCCCCCC
>VWZT01001035.1:3681-46741 GCA_013397055.1 Pachycephala philippinensis
CGCTGGAATACCGGTGCCTCAGGTGAGAAGCCGCAAGCGCAGTGGGTGTTTGCGAGCGCAGAGGCGGCGGAGCCCGGCGCGGCCGCTGCCAGCCCAGGAGCTGGGAGAGCCGGCTGAGGAGAGCAAACCCCGCTGGCACCTGCGGTTGTGAGTGCCCCGGAGGGAGCGGCCGTCCCCAGATCGGAGACTTACTGGATCCTCGCCTGTAAGACCGCCTGTCTCTCCTGGCGTTTGTGACACCTGAGGCGTAAAGGGATGCGAGGTGAGGTGGCCTGCGGCACCCCTTTGGGGCTCCCTGGGTTTTCGCTGTCCCTCGGTGCTGCCGCTGGCCCGGCGCTTTCAGCCCCAGCTGCGCCCATGGGCTCGGAGCCCCTCGGTGTGTGGGGGTGTGTGTGGGGGGTGTCTGCCCGGCTGGGCCTCCCCGGGCCGGGGGTGCCGCACACAGCGCCCGGGCCTGGGCCCCTCGCTGCGCGGAGGGCACGGAGAGAGCTGGGGCAGCCCCCGCTGGCCCCGGCATAGCGGAGTACATGGGAAACGTCTCCGGGGATTTCTGTGTAGTCTGTGGTTCTGGTTAGATCCTGTGGTGCTGCAAGGCTGTGCTAGTCCTGTGTGAGAAACTGTGTTCTATCTCCACTCAGCACAGGAAAGTCTGGAGCGACAAGATACCTCCAGTTCATTCTTTGTCTAAAACATCTGATCTAAGCAGACAGGAAGACACACAGTTGTGAGAGGCAGTGGCTGACCCTGGCTAGTAGAGCTAAATAATGAACCGATTGCTTCAGGCTGAAAAACATGCTCAGTTTCCCATGTTCTTTCACACTTAATGGTTAATTATACCCACCATATATTGCAGTGTTTTGAATGAGAATATGTTTTACTGGAGAAAGATTACTAACAAAAGTTTGCCACCAAAAAGATTTCACATCCCCATTTGTCACCCTTACTTTATCAGTGTGCAAATTGGAGAATGGAGTTTTGCATACTGTGTGTGGCAAAAATAAAGCTCTAAGATATTTGTAAGTTTTAGCATATTTGCCCTGAAAAGTGGCAACGTAAATCAAGACCCAAGGGCAAAGAAGCTGGAGTGGCATATGCTAGGGTGACTCCAGAACAACTTCTGTGCTGTTTAGTCTTGTCAGAGTAAAGCAGGTTAAAGTAATCTCTAAAATACAGCTTTTAAAAATTGACTGTAAGGAAAGGTCTGCCCTTTTTGTATGCCTGTTCTTATCTGTGGCTATTGTTTCAGTATATTATTTTTGTGTTTATTGTTTGAACAATAGTTCAGGTTAGCTCAGCAACATCCCTCACTAGTCACTAAAAATCTCATCATAATTTGTTTTAGAGAATGCAGTTAAGTGCAACAAAATGAGAAAAAGTGGACAGAGAGTTTGTGACTAAGCATGCTTTATTTTAAAGTGTTCTTAGGTATCATAAAGCTTTTCAGATCTATTTAGCTTTTACTATGAAATAAATAGAACTTTCTGCCATATGTGGTAGAAGTTCAGTTGAACTTTGGGAAATCTGTTTGTATTTTGGTTTAGGTAGTATATGTGGAATATAAAGCTCTTGAATGTAGACTGGCTTCTGCACTCTGTGGGTACCCTTACTTGAGTAATAGTCTGAGAAGTGTTTGCAGCATGCAATGTTACCTTGCAGTAAATTTATCTTTTTGATAGGTCTTGAGTCTTACTGTTCAGATTTCTGATTCTGTCAGGTTGTTCTAATGACAATTTAAAATTATTTCCTGCCTCTGTGATTGCATAGCAACAGCTGTGGAGAGAATAAGCAATAAGCAACTGCAGGAGGCTGTAATGTGTGTTACAACACACATTCACTATTGTAAATTGTTGTATTTTGGAAACAAATGGCCTTGTACAGACGCTACAGATCAGCAGACAGCCTAGTTTGGCACTTGTCCCACTGGTAGCACAGCTTGCTTTAACCACAGACAGGTGTTATTGCACGGATGTACTACATCAGTCTGTTTCTTCAAAGTGAAGGGGGGGTGAATGGGGCTCAACTGCGGTTCGCTTTACTTTCTAAAGGGGCATCTTCTACAGGTGGTTGATGGTGACTGATGGTTTTGGTTTAACCCCAGCTGGCAACTAAATGCTGCACAGCTGCTCACTCACTCCAGCAGCAGGATGGGGGAGACAATCAGAAGGGTAAAAGTGAGAAAACTTGTGGGTTGGGGCAAAGGCAGCTCAGTAGGTAAAGGAAAAGCTGTGCACACAAGCAAAGCCAAACAAGGCACTCCCCCGCCAGTTCCCATGGGCAGGCAGGTGTTCAGCCATCTCCAGGACAGCCAGGGCTCCACCACACATAACAGTGACTTGGGAAGACAAACGCTGTCACTCCAAACATCGCCCCCTTCCTCCTTCTTCCCCCAGGTTTGCATGCTACCATACGGTGTGGGATATCCCTGTGGTCAGCTGGGGGCAGCTGTCCTGGCCATGTCCCCTCCCAGCTCCTTGTGCACTCCCATTCTCCTCACTGGTGGGGCCACGTGAGGAGCAGAAAATGCCTTTGCTCTGTGTGAGCACTGCTCAGCAATGGAATTACCAACACAGTTTCCAGCAGAAATCCAAAACACAGCACCATACCAGCTGCTGTGAAGAAAATGAACTCTCTCCCAGCCAATCCCAGCACACTAATTTAGAGAAACATGAGCCAGAAGATAAGAAGGTTTGGATGCTGTAGAGGCCCCAAGCAACTCACTCGATGAGACATTTAAAAGGGCTCACGGTTGTTCATGTACTCTAAGTTACACGCACAGGAGAAATACTGCCAAGGTGTTCTCAAGAGGTCAAAACAACAAAAAGAACTTTTTTGGCAACTGTAGAAAATCAAAGAAACTATGACAAACGGGTTAATGCAGCATTCAATCAACATAAAACACTTCTCAAAACATTAACTTGGCCCATTCAACTTAGCAAACTCTAAGTCAATTCAATTTTAAGTTACTCAAAAATTCCAAGAAGAGGGAATTGGAAGAAGAAAGAAAGAAAGACAAAAGATACAGAAAAGGACACATACAGGTACCAACTCCTGGATTCCAGTGGTATTCAGATAAAAATTCCAAGAGGAGGTAAGGTCAAGACATCTGATTGCCTTGTGTTTGGCTTTAAATACCCCTTGGCCTTCCTGGGCCCTTTCCCCAGGTGGGAGTTCTGGTCATTTGACCACTTAGGAGTTGGTTTTGGGGCTCCAGGGCTGGAGTGTGGAGCATTGCCTCTTCTGTGCCAGGGATTGGCAGCCACTGCAGGGCTGGGATACAGGCTCTGGGGTGGGGTGTGTGGAGAAGGGCACTGCCTCACCAGGGCAAGGCCTGACCTGCCCCCTCACACCTGCACCTCAGAATGTCTCTAGACATCAGTCTTTTCAGTCTCCCACAGATGTCTCTGGCAGTAATGACATCTTCCTAATGTGTGTATGAATTTGAGAAAAATAGAGCATTTGTGTTACTGGGAAAAGGATTCATCAAATAGATGCAGTGTTACGTGAAGGACTGATACGTACATGTAAAATGATCTAGAAGATTTAATATTTTTCTTCGGTTTTTGCTGTTTCTAGTATGCATCATTGTTCTATATTAGTTACTTTCTTACCCCACAACCCATTTAAGGAAGCTTATATTTTTGCTAATTCTAAAAACTTGTCACATGATTAATGCCACACTATTCTGAAAGTAAAATTTTACCTTTAGAAGTTTTTTGCACTGAACTGGTTCACTGTGTTGTAAATTGCTTGACTTCCTGAGGCCAGTTTAAATACTTTTGCAAACCTTAATAAAGATGCAGGTATCTCTGCTCCCCCTCCCCGTCATCCTGTTTGCTGTATGGCTTTCACAGGTAAAAAAGAAAAGCCTGTTGCATTTCCCATTTCCCAGGCAAGTGCCCTCTCAGTTGGGAATGCCTTTCATTACTCTCAATATCCTCAGTTACCTGATGATTTGCCCAAGCATTTTGCAAGACCTGTGCAGTTCTGTGCCAGAGTGTTCAGGCTAGGTCAAAAAGGAGAGTGGGCATGGCCAAACTGGAGATAGTTGCTCTTATCTACACTCCAGGGAGGGGGATGAAATGAAGGTAATCCAAACTAATTGGCTTCAGTGATAATACATTCTGTATAATGTGCTGTCTGATAAGCAAGTGTTGTTAGAGCAGATAAAAAAGAATGTATTTCCTAATTAATGGTTCCGCAAAGCAGTCTGGAACCATGAGCCAGTCTGCAGATAAGACTTGTACCTGGTTTTGAAGGATCCTTTTTAAATTAGTTTGTCATAATCCGATACTTAAGTAGTTATAATGTTAAAAGGTATTTTATACGTATATAAGACTGCTTGGACAAATAAAAGCAGTTTTTGCAGGTAACTACTTTGCAAAACTGTTTTCTTCAGGGCTCTCCCCAACTTCATTGTTGTGGCACAAATCAGCATTTGTGACCTAGAGGTCACATCATTTCAGTGCAGTACTTATCATGTGGTGCTCTCAAGACATTTTGTATTGTACACATATTTGACAGGAAAATAAACCTAATGTCTCGATAAGATTATCATGGGGTGCTGGAAGGGTTACGTTTGAAAGTATGAATTCCATGTTATTACATGGATCCCTTGATCAGCCTGTTGGGTTTTTTTTATTCACACTTATGTGAACTGTTTGTGTTCAAGTGGGAATTGCATGACTCTGGGTTTGACGCTGCTTTTTCACTTTGCTTTGAAGTGCCAACAGCCTTCTCAAAAGGCATGATGTTCTGTTTTAGTCATCGAGCACTGTGTTCTGTTACCTGGTGAGAAAACAGATACAAAGGGCAAATTGCATGTATAACCTTGGAATATTCTTTTAAACAATTGCATTAGAAGTCTTGCTTTATATAGTTTGTCTTATGCAGTATTTTTTTGCATGTGTGTGCTTTAGTCTTTTGTCTCTTCTGGTTTTTTGAGATCTGTTTGCTCAGTCCTGCTACACAAAGTACATTAATATAAATCACTAATGTATGCTTTGTACCAAATATATCCGGAAAAGACACGTGTGGAAGTAGGTATTTTTGCACTGGATGTAGTAGATAGGAAACACAAATTTACCTCATTTTGTATAAACAATATCTATATATATGATCAGGTTTTAGTGAAAATTTGCAAAATATATGTGGAAGGAGGATTTGAAAGTAAGATTTGAGGCAGCATTTTGTTTTCAGGTTAAAAATACCCAAGGATTTTTTATACAAAACCCTGGACTGTTGGTCATTTCACAGCAGACTTGTTTCTGTTATAGCCTTGCTATGTCACAACTGGCTTCTTTTGCAGTTCCCATGGCAACAAGGATTTTTGAACTGCAAAGCAGGATACTGGTTTGAGGGGGTATAAATATTCTTTATTACGGAAGAAATTTTGATCCTTGAAAGCTGATCAGGCACTCTGCTGTTCCCTGTCATGTCCCTCCCCTTAATCATCTTTTTTGCCCATATGTTTACACCTAAATGTGGATTCCTATTTGACAAGAATACAGTTACCTGTTCTAATTTTTAACATAGTGTAAGAGATGATGGAAAAATTGTCAAGCCTTACTGTAGTGATAGCATAGAAAAACATGTTGTCTTCCAGATACAGTCTCAACAAACAGGAGAGCACTGTATATACCTAGAAATTGGTATGTTTGTGTATTTGTGAACATTGTATATGCTTATAAACAGTAATGAGAGTTTTAAGTTGCTCAAGATTTGCACTGGTTTCTGCTAATGTTTACTTCGGCTTGAACTTGTTTCCAAGATGCATTCATAAAATATTTACTTCTTTAACAGACTTACACTAGATTTTTTTAAGTGAAGGGTCTCAAAATACTGCACCTGATTCACAAACTAAGATTTATTAACAGTGGCAATAATTTGGTGTGTTTTTCAGGGTCTGTCCCTCACCATCTCAGATGAGCACAAGTGATATGGGATGTTTGGGATGTATCCTGAACCAAATAGTTGTAGGATAAGCCCTGATGGAGTAACTCTGCTTGGGTCATTTTTTCTAAGTTAGATAGGGTTTCTGTGTTGTTGTTTTTCCTTCTGAGCACTCATTCCAAAATAAGAAGCCAGTTATTCAGATGTGTCAGGTTCTCTCCATAACCCCACAGTTCAGTTTGGGTTGTTTTGTTTTGTAACTGGTAAAAAAGAAAATGGGAGTTATACAGTTGCTGAAACAAACAGCACAGGTAAACTAGGTAAGTTTGTGTTGTAAAAGCCTCTGAATAGTACATCTAAGAAATTTATCCTTGTGATATGTGAAAGGTAATTTAGAGATGTATTAAAAACAAATTTGGAAAGTAAAGGCAGCTGCCAGTGTCCTGCTGGTCTTCGTGGTTTAGGCAGGGAAACTTCTGTTTCCCCCTGCCACTATCACCACACACAGATGTGGGATTGTTATGGACTCATAAGAAGGAAAAAACACCACTTTGATCTTTGCAACTGAAGCTACTCATCCAAAGACAAGCAGTTCTGCTGGAGAAGGATCATACAGGAGTAGGGCAACCGAGTATTTAGGTAATAACTTCATCCAAATACCCATTTGTAAAGGACTTTTCACTACTGCTATCCCCTGTGTACGTTATAGCTGTAACAAAATAACTTGTATATACATGAGAGAGAAATTGAGTTTAGCACCCAGAGCCAAGCATGAATACCCTGGATGTACATAATTTTTTTTCAAGCAAAGCTAGAAGTTCTGGAATGACTAATTTTAACTTTTTCTTCCAACTGACTTCCACCGAAGTCAATTCACTGCCAATATTGGAAAAATGCTTACAGGCTGCAGTAGTATATAATTCATAATGCTGTATGTGCTTTTGGAACATTCTGTTTGGAAATTCAAGAAAATCAAGCTATGAAAACTGGAATTTTGAACATGGGTCTGAAAAGATTTACAGTGATGGACAGCATCTGGCAGTGTATTGCATTGCCCCTTCTCCCCTGCCTTCCAACACAACCTCAACCCATTTGTAAGAGCTTGAAGGCTTATTTTGGCATTTATTTTTCTGGCTTTGCTTGTAATACTAGGCAGTGCAGTTTTTCACTGAATAATTTGTCCAGTGCTCCCTGAGAATTCAAGAGAACAGATAGTTGCTACCTTGGGTTTTAGGCTGAAGAAATGCAAAAAAGTTTAGGAAAAGGGATCTCTTAAATGCAGTTAAAGAATAAGAGGAGTTGAGTAACAATGTCAGGCACTTTCTGTTGTTTCTGGCGAGGATGTGAGGCTGGTGATTCTGCATGAAGCTCCATGAATGGGTCGAACAGCTAGCTTCTGCATCTCTGTTGAGACACATTAGGAGTGACAATGTGATGACATAATCACTGACCCCAGATTGTTCTCGGCTATAAATCCTCTGGTTGCAGTCTCCACTTTTTCTCTGCATGTGCCGTTCACGTTTAAGGGCTTTTCAGATCATCTCCAGCACCATCTGCTGCATAATGGAAAGAAAACAATTGTGCTGTGTGTGGAGCCAGCTGACTCCCTGAGTGGAGTTGGGGGTTTGCAGAATCCATCTCGTCTCGAAGAACTTGTCTGTCTGCTCGTTCTCACTGCCATTCTGAGCACTAGTCCCTAGGCTGCCATTATGCATGAGAAATAAAACAACGTAGTGCCTCATTTACAGGGACATGCACGTTTTTGAGCAGGTCAGATTCTGTACATGTCTTCTCACACTCGTGTCCAAGGAAGACCGCACATCCTGATGTCTCCCCAATTGGAACAGGGAAACCTTGTGTTTGAAGCATCTCGTCAGTACGAGTGTGTTGGTAACACTTCTGTCGTGCACGGGCGGTGAGGAGATAAGCAACAGGATTTCTTAACTGCAAGCGTTCACTAGGTGTCAGTGCGTGATTGCACCGAACCGATGCTCTTGCCGAGTTCTTCGGTTGTGGTACCTCCCTTTTGAAGAGGGATTTTAAAGAAAATTCCCAATTTTGTTTCCAGAATGCAGTGTGGATTAAATTTAAGAATAACTGATGAATAAAAGTAATTACTTCAGTCTTCTTTTTAGGAGCAGTCTGATAAAGATGCTGATATTAAAAAAAAAATTACTAACATGTTTTGTGCTTAATGAAGCTAATTTAAAGACTTAGAATAGCTCCTGAATTGATCACTATCAGGCTTTCTTGTCAGTATCTGATGTATTAGTGATGAAATACTCTACTCATATTGCTGTTGATCCTGGGTGTGACTAAAATTCCTATTACGATATGGAAAAATTGTCGTTTTTATAGTGATACATTATCTGTAAAATGAATGCATTCACTTAATTATTTGCAAAACTGTTGTTTTCCTTAATGGATGTTAAAGATCAAGTCTGTAAATGTCAGTCAGAGAGGAGGAGGGCCCCATGAATATAGCTAAAATTGCCTGGTTTTCTGTTCTCTTATCATATTGTGTCCCTAGAATGAAATATAATGTTTATTAGAATATCTTGAATTGCGTGCATATCACCATTAGGTTTTTAAAAATATTTTTAAAACAGATTTAAATTAATATTTAGTCTAATTTTAGTAATAAATAATTAGGGAACTCATCAACAATCTATACAGAGTGATCAGCACTCTTCTAAAATTTTAAATTGTTCAAAAAATGGATATTTTTTGTGTTGCTTGTGGAAGTGTTTGGTGAGAACTGTTCAATGAACAGTTAGTTAGTAGGTTAAAATAACAAAAAAGAGTCATTCATATGATGAATGGAAATATTTGAAATGGCTTTCCTGTATCTTCCAGTTTATATTGAACTTTTCCTATAATATTTTAATCCATAACATTCAGTGAATGATACTCTTTACCCTTTTATACTTAATCTGTTTACAAGTGAGGCCTGTTTTAGAACTGTTCCCTGTTACCCTCTGGGAAGTGCTAATGGTCATGCTAATAGAGAAGTTAGCTTGGTTACAAAGACAAGTTTTTGACTTGTGCAGTACACTGTATTTCTACATATCCAATATGTAGCAGAGATACTGAAGGGATTGGCTGATGGCCAAATTTCAGTATTTTCCCTATCTGATGTAGCTGTATAAGGGTACCATCTTTGGTGCCATCTTTGTTTCATCATACCACCTACCTGTCAGATAGGAACCATCTCATCATCAAAGGCAGATTTCTTCCACCCCAGAGTCCCCCCAGTTACATTTAAGCACTGTGTCTCTCATCCTGGGACACAGCTACCTGACTGGACAGGTTTTTCAGACAATTTTTGATTGAGTTTGGGTAAGAAAATCTGATACAGTAGGAATACTGTGGAGAGCATTGTCTGCACCTCTCCCTTACAGACATACTGAATATGAACACTTGTTCTAAATAAAGGAGAGCTTGAATAACTTCTCATTGCATATGACTTTCTGATTTTGTGTGTCTGAACACTGAAGGAAAGCCCGTTCTCCAGCTTCTGTTGCTCATTAACTTCACCAAAAATTGTTATCTATGCACAATTATGCAAAACAAAGCAGACTCTGTCACTGCTTTGAAAGTCGTTCCTAGCCTAGGGCTTAACAGTTTATGTAAGAAGTGAGGATTTTTGGTTTTAATGACAACTTTGGGATTCTTCCAGAACCTCTTTTCAGTAGCTGATCTGTCTGAAAAGAGCTCTCTCTGCCCAGTGACAATTTTTTTTGTCTTTCCTTATTTGACATGTCTTGAGAAAGCTGTTTAAATTAATTCCTGGTTGTTGTTTTTGACTATTCTGCTTTTCATTGCCAACCCTGGCGTTCTGTTGGTATGGCTTCTTCAAAGTTCGTGATTGTGCTAAGCATTTTCTTGCAGGCCTGCTGCTGCACTGAAGGTGATTAAAAAGGCATTTGCAAGTCAGGAAATCCATTTGATGTCTCTCTGCAGCTGCAACTTTTAAAGTAATACTTACTGTGTTTTTAACATAGCCAGTAGAGCTTGTGTCTGCAAAACATGCGAAGATAAATTCAGTCATCCTGCATTTCACTGGGGCTTCCACCTTGCTGAAATGGACATACTAGCACTGTAGGATGTCTGAATTTATGAGCTTTAGAGTACAGTCAGCTCTGTGTGCTGGAAATCCAAAGCACTGATCTCTTTTCTGTGGGTGAACTCTTAATGTAATAGGATTTTCTCTTGTACCAGTGATAGACATGTGCTTGTTTATTGTAGCTGAGAGCAGTTCCTAAGAAAATTAGAGACTTGGTTACTGGGTTTTTTTGGCCTGAAAGTGTTGAAATTGACACCTGCATCTTTCAGAGATACAACGTAATGGACAAGCTGTAAGATAACGTTGGGAAGATAGTGCTAAGCGAGGGCCTGCCTTTTCTCTTGGTTGCTATTGCATGAAATGGGGCATAACACTCTAATATTGGAGCACTCACTTGTGTGTAGGGTAGCTGGGCTTTCTTGTTCACAAGATTGATTTGGAAATAGGGACTAGACTCCTGTTCCCTGCCAAGTGAGTGTTCTCTTCTAGAATGCTTTTGCAGATCTGTATGTGAAGACACAGGTCAATTTTTGCAGAGCACTGCTTTCTTTGGTGCAGCTGAATTTCCTGTCACTTGGGGAATGAGGACATTTTAATTTATCAGCAAAATTATGTACATTTTGAATTCCTCCTTAGCTATGACAGAGCAAAAAGGTAAATAATAACCTTTCATTTTACTAGGAGACAAATTAGGCACACTCTGAATTTCTGAAAAAGCAACTGATCTTTCATATAATTTTTTCGTCCTTTTTTTTTAACAGCTCTGCCACTTACAAACTTTATACTTGCTTCCTATTCATTCAATAGCTTAACTTAATGCTGTACTCATCATCTTTTGTGATTAAAGGTCTTTAATCTTTATGTGATGCATAACTTCTTATGTTTGTTTCATGTACAATGGTGATTTTTCTTTAAAGAGCCAATTATGTTATTAAAACAAAAACAAACACACTGGGACAAAACCGTCCATGGAACAGGTATGAGAGTGGCCCCAAGGAAGTGGTCGTATTGAAAGGCTGGTGGTACTGGTTAGTCACACGTCCTTATGAAGAGGATGTGATTTCCTTGGATGCTCTTTCCTTGTCTGTTTCGGTGAGCTGTGCATCAGCAGCACTGGGGAAGAACAGTGAGCACTAGCAATAGCAACAGTGCATGGCCTTTCTTAAAGTATGCATGGGATAAAGGAGGAGCTCCTTCAGTGACTTCTGGAATTAAAATTTGCACAAGTGTATTTAAAAATGTAGTACTTTTATTGGTAGAAATGTAAAACAGTGTTAATTTTTACACCAGAAATTGTTATGAAAAAAATGTTTTGTTTGTATAATGTACTTGAGGACCTGATTCACCATTTGATACCTCACTTGATCAGTGGTTGGCACATGGATATATGTGGCATATGGCACAAAATCCAAAATCTAATGCAGAAGAAAGGTGACTTTTAGATATCAGTGTAGTCGTGTGACCTCTCTGGTAATCTGTGTGAACTGACTGTGGGCAGCCCCACAATCCCTGATTAAAATAAAAGGCTAAGGGCTACTTTTAGTGACCAATATGAATGAATATGAATATGACCAGTAGGTGAGGTTGAAGATAGGGTAGCTGTAGACCCGTGAATTAAGCTGGGCTGGGTAGAGAGAGCAGAAACTTGTCAGGAAAAACCAAATTAGGAGGATTAGGATACTGTGCATATGGTTGAAACCAGGATGATAACACTCAGGGCAAAAATTATCTAAATCTAGCTGATTTTTAATTTTACTCTTGAAAAAAAAGAGAGATGCCCACAGTTGGGGTAAGCATCAAATGCTTGGAGGAAATGTATTTAGATGTTATCCCTGTTCTTAATGTATTTCCATCTTTCCTGTTTGAATTAGATGTTTGTAACTAATTGTGGTATAGCTGCTTAAGCTCATAATATTTGGCTTTATGCATTTATGTTTCTGTACATTTTATTAAGCTTAAAGGCTTCATCAAGTCAGTGCATTAGTAGAGGAAGAGGAATATAAATAAAAGAAGAAACTCTTGCCTGCAAAATAAGCAGAAAAAGAACCCTTATTAATCTTTCAGGCACTCAGCTGTGGTGACTAAGTAAAATCTCACAAGGTGCCTGTGTCATAGCAGTGAAAAGTGGTGTTCCTCCCTGACCTAGCTGTCAGTCCGTGTCTGTGTTCCTTTCAAAAGGGGTAGTACCTCCTCGTTTCCCTTACTGTGCTGTGCCACCATCACTGGAGCAGAGATGGCTGAAAACCAAGAATTTTTATTTACTGCTAATAAAACTGGGTTACTAAACTTTTTCAGGTTTGCTTAATTTTGCCTTTCAGTCATGAAGCGTAGATTATGGTTCAAGAGAAGCTTGTTTTTGAAGCCTGATGTTTTAGGCTTTTGTACTGTTATGTAGTTAGGAGAAGTCAATTCTGGATTTTGAGAAGAGCTTACCTGACTTAGTTGGTATGCAAATAAGCAAAATTGGAAATAATTTCCATGGTAGAAAGCTGCTTTATAAGATAGTCATAGATGGGGTAATGGAAATCCACATATACTCTTGTGCAAAAGTTCTTTGCTTACCTTTTATCTCCTTTTGTGTCGTTTATTATATGACTTCTGCTTTGACTGAAGGCAGATGACTATACTTTTGAGCTGATTGAAGGAATATAAATTGTATGTTGGTAGGTGGGTGGGAGTCTGAGAAACTTGAAATTTATGTAACTTGCATTTCTAAGAGGTTAAAATTAGTCTGCCTTGAATATATTTTTCAGTTTTGCCCTGAGATTTGTTCTCACCTGGAACTATTTTCTTGGAGGTTTCTGTGGTGTGGGTTTTTGTTTGGTTAGTTTTGGTTTTAATTTTACTTGATTTCACACAAGCTCTCTACATACATTTTAAGAGGAAAGGAACATTTGGTTTGGTTTTCCTTGGTTTTGTTTATCAAGGAGTAATACTTATTTATCAAGTATTATCAAAGAGAAAAACTTACTTATAATGGGTGCTGCAGTACTGTTTGTCTTAAACCTAAGGCAGCTGTTTTCGGTCTTCAGCAGCGCAATAAGCGGTGTAGTCCTTCCTCACTCGCCCCGTTGATAAAACTTGCCGGCCTGCCCATTCCCGAGGCTCTGGCAGTCGCACTCCCAAGGCCTCACTTGCACAGCTGGGACTGGAGCCCCTCCACAGCAGGCAGCTCCAGGGACCCGGCGGCTCCCACTGGACCCCTGGCACAGCCCCGTCACATGGCCAGGCTGGCTTTCCTCACCAGTTCCACCCTGGGTTGCCCACAGCAGAGCCTCACATGTCCATAAAGCCATTTATTCCTGGCACAGTAACATAGAAGCAGCTTGAGCTGGTGCCTCTGAGGAGGGACGCCCAGCAAAGGAACCCCTGGGCCTTGTACCTTCACAGACCAAGTGTGGGAAAGTCTCGCTTCTCCTCCCACGTCTTCGGCTCCTGCTGCCTTCTCCGTGTCCATCCACCTCGCTGGTGTCACCTGACTTCATCTCCTTTATTATTAATAAGTTCCTGCTGTATCTCTCAGTGTCCGTGCACCTGGCCGACATCACCAGTCGTCGTGCCCTTTATCATTCCAAAGTTGGCAGTTCACGGCCTCTTGTCTCTGGCCTCCCACCTAGAGCTTAATCTGCATCTCAATCTGCAAGCTGAGCATATTGGTGTAGTTTTTACAGCTCCTTGATAGTTAATTCCTCCTGATGTAACTGGGGGAATGTATTCAAGTGCAAGCTCCACTGACCAGTATGATGTGCCTTATAAAAAAGGGCTTGGTTTGTTGTGTTCTGAAATGGAGCAACACTGTTCAGCTCCTTCAGACACAGTGGAGTCTTCTAGGTTCTGTTAAAGAGTAAAAATGTATGAATGCTGTCATTAATTATTCCTATTCTTTCCCGAAGCAGTTTTGATTTTCAAAATACAGAGTGGTGTGTTTTCATTGTGCATTGCCCGTAATTATCCACCACCTCGTCCAACCTGAACTGTCATCCCTTCAGGCTTTGTTGATTGCAGTCAGTAGGGCATTGAAGCCAATATAGCTTGTTGTATGGCTTCTGCGTTTTTACTTTGCTGTTTGACTGTGGAGTTGTTGGGTTTTTTATCCAAAGACTCATGGAAACTGTATCACACACATCCTGTTTGACAGCTTCAAAGTACTTAAACCTCAGAATACTGGAATTCTGCAGGCATTTTTTAAGACTAGATGATGGCATTTGTCTACCATTTGTGAGAAAGAAACATCCATTTCCATTTGTTTTCAGTCATAAATCATACGTAATTTCCTGGCAATGCCAGCATCTTCAAATTCAGGAAACCTTGGCTTGGGTTTCATAATCAAACACCAGTGGGTTACAGTTTTTTTGACCATGCAGGATTTTTCTAGGTAGCTGAGTACACACCAGTAAGTCATACATAGTTCATTCATCTATTTCTTTTTTTTTTTTTCTTCTATTGGTGTTTACTCTGCTTTTGGACCATGGTGGCACATTTTGTAACAACACCAGATATCCCGACTTGCCACATGGAATTGGCATTGGCTATGACATTCACATAGTCTTGTTGCTGCCTTACAAGCCAGGTTCCTCACCCTTTGAGTATCTTTGCACAGACACGTAGGATGCTGAGAAACAAGGTGTTAAAATATCTGTCTCCATTCAGGAGATCTAGTAGATCTAACGTGATGTACCTTCCTGGCATCCTGATAGCAGAACTGTGAATAAAGGTCTTTTTTCTAGACCTGTGTGAGAAATTTGTTTTGACATCCAAGGAACAGTCTTTCAGAAGAGCAATTTTGCTGTGGGAGACCTGACCTCTTACAACATCAACAGGTCAGGTGATAGCTCTTCTGCTTCTGAGCCAGCCAGTAGCTACTGCTTGTCTTAGGCAGATGCCTGAGCCTGCAGTCAGTAGCCTGGTGAACAGACTGGTGACTGTCTCAAAAGTCTGTCTGTACGGTTCTCTAAACATGAAGCTCCACCCGTGCCTTCATGAAGAATGTTAGTGCTGCTCTCACACTTGACAGAAGAGAGCTACAGTAATGGGTTTTTCGTGAACGACTGTGTGATAAGCGATCATAAAGTGACATAACCTGGGGATAGCTGCTGGGATCCAGGGGCTGTGAGTGCCTGTGAGGTGTATCAAGTGGAGATGGAGAGATGTTAGTTACCAGTAATCAGAGTTCTTTGAGATATGTACATCTACAAGACCATTTTGCCCTCAGCCATTGTTTACGTTCTGTCCTACTTGGAAAGATTTGCATTTCAGGAGAAACTAAGATGGTGCAGAAGGTGCTATCCAGTACCATAACCTGAAGGTTTATTCAGGAAGGAGGTGATCCTGTCGAACTATTCCATACAGGGATTACCAAAAGAAACTTAATTCTTTGTAGAGTCAGACAAAACAGAAGTAAATATTTTGGTAGCAACAGACATAATCAGGGAAAGGAAAAGTGAAAGAAGTTATGGCAGGAATGTGCTTTCTGATGAAGTTTTCCTTTTTTCTGGTGTAATAGCTCTGGAGAAAGAAGATAAATGTGTGTTGGATGGAGTATCAGGTATAGGTAAGTTAAAAAAAAGCAGAAATAGCCAAATAAATACAAGTACGAAGAGTAATTCCTTGAGTCACAGGAGGGACTGGGTACAAACCTGGATTCAGTTTCCCTTTCTCCATCTCTGTGTATATGTGGTTAATTAGTCCAATAATGGCACTTTGGAGCTGGAAAGCACTGCTAAGATTTAGCAGGTGCTGGCTCTGGAAAGGGGCAGTCAGGTCCAGGTGCTCTGCCGGGGAGCAGCCAGTGCAGCAGGTGGCTTGGAAGGAGCAGGTGAGACAGAAGCCGAGGGCAGCTCAGCAGTGCGGAGCAGCTCAGGCCTGCCGATGGCTGCCGGGCTGGACTGGGACTGGGAGCCTGGGGGAGAGGCAGTCTGGGATCCCTCGGAGGGAGGCAGCCGGGTGGGTGAGTGCTCCCCTCTCCTGGTCAGGAGCACCGGGCTGGGCCCCAGGAGCGCTGCAGCAGGGGGAGCACAGCTCCAGCGGGGGCCAAGGGCCAGAGCCTGAGCTTGGAGGAAGGGTCCTGGCAAAGGGTGGGCAGGGGCTGCTGCTGCCTTCCTCTCTCAAGGGTCACCACCTGGGCTGTCTGTAGGCTGGCCTTGTGCCCAGGCAGCCAAATGCCCCCACCTGCACAGGAGAATGTCCTCAGCACCCTGCAGTACTGGCAGAAGTGAATTTCATATATTTAAAATGCATTTATCATGTAAACAACTTTACTCAATTCTTGATGTGCAAATCGGGGCAAGTTTCACAAGGGCTGTCTGATGTTACACAGAAATCAGAGGAAACTGGCAAGGTTGGGTTCTGGAGATTGCACAAAGCCCACTGGGGAGGCTAGTGTGTGCAGCCCATGTGGAGTGTGGGTGAAGCACCAGCCTACTTAATGATAATCAGTTTTTGTAGCAATGCTATTTGTGTTTTACTTCAGAAATAGTCTGTCTGTATTAGAGTTGCTTCATTCTGTGACTGTTGTAGAGCTATTGGGGTTTTTCTTGGTAATAATCTCCTATTTTCATAGTAGATTTTGCATTCTGATTTACTTGTTTGTACTTCCCACTTCTCTGACTTGCTGTTCTGATGGTGTTTTGGCGATGGAACAGTGCTGCACCTTGCATCTGTATTTAAAAAATGTTTGTTAAGTCTAGATGTGACACTACAGTTCTGTATGTCTGTTCATTTCTCTCAGAAGTCAGGCTGGTTGAAAGGTGAAGTGTTGGTGCTCAACTCCAAATTTCTTTCTGCAGATCAAAAAGAAAATAAATTTGAAGTCTTCCAGCCAATTGCTTATCAGGGCAAAAAGTCTGTTTAGGTTTTTCTTGGGGTTCCCTACAGTTCTTTCCCACCAGAGAAAATTGTATTGATTTTTTTTTATTTGAAACCTGATAGTTTTTTAATGCTTGCAGGAAGGGATTTCCATTTTTCTAGGCATCTAAGAGGAGGTTTTATGTTAAACTGAGGTAATTTGGTTAAAAAGACACCTACTTTACTTGTAAAGACAGAATCTGAATGTTATGCACAGGATCTGCTGGCAGTTCATTGTGATAAGACTGACAGCTAATTTTTTCAGAAGCTAAATCAGCTATTACTTTGTAGTGAAAGTATGCTAATTGCTATAGTCTTGCTGTGGTTAAAGATCAATAATTCATTGAAGAGAACAGATGCTCTTATTTAAAGGAATTCACAGTTAATTTTATTGGAAAGCTATAGCTGAAGATTAAAATTTTCAAACACAAAGGTATTTGTCAGCTTCTGCTGCTTAATGTTTTTCTTTAAAGGGGAAATCCTGGAGTACAAATGCTTTGATATGGCAGTAAATGATATCTTAGCTAAGAAGACTCATGTTTGATTTTGATTTTTAAATGTAATTAAACTGTCATAAACTAAATGTGATGCTGTTGTCTTCAACTGAGCTGATACCCGATTTATATAGATAGGTAGAAAATAAAAACTCTCTGATCTTGGAAATAATTTTTTTCAAACTAGATTTAGGAGGCTACAAAGAGACTAGGAGTATATTTCAGGCACATGAATTGAAAATTGTTCATCTAGTCATTCTCTGCATTTGAATTCTTATTTAGGTGGAAAGTTTTGTGTAAAGTTCATGCAGCACAGTGAACTTTGGCTGCTATATTATAAATATAATAAATAGTAAAATAAATGCATGTGCACCAGTTATACAGGTAGAGTTTTAAATAACATTCAAGAAAAAGTATCTACTAATCATTCTTTTTGAGGTGTTTTATGAATACTGCCTCAAACGGAACGAAAACGTATTTCGTAGGAAATTCCTAGCATCTATCTCTGAATTATTCTAATTTGCACTGAGATGTCAGATCCTTGTTTGTATAAAAGCACCACTGTTATTTTGATAATCACAAGCTTTCCTAAATACACAGCAGCACTCTTTACTGAAGATCTGGATAGCTGAGTCAGTCTCAAAGAATGTATACATGCAGTAACTGTGTTCCTACAGCTGTTTGCTTGTTTTTTCCTTACAAAAAGGAGCTGAAAGGGAGAATTCCTTCCTATTCAGTAGTGGAGCTGAAGGTTTATTAATAGACTTTTTTTCTTCTTGTCTTTAAATGTTGTCATTACCTTTTAGTACAGAGTGTCCTCACTGACTACTAAGCAGCTTATTAAAGCTGGATTTTAGATGTGCTTTTTTGTTCTGTTTTCTTCTTGCTGTTTTCCCATTTTGCTAGCATGCAGATGGGGGTGGGGAGTGGGAAATAAGGGAGAGAGCATGTTCCAGAGGATGCCAGGATGACTTCAGTTATTGGATGGCTGCTGTCTGATGGATGGAAAAAGGGGGAGTAAACCTTTCATTCTGCACTGACAGAGCTGAAACACAGAAACCCGATTTACAGGTAAGGGTGAAAAAAATTCCTGTTATGAATAGCTATTCTTGATCCTTGCCACAACATTTCTTGGATATAAAAATGCATGTGCAAGCATCTTGCTTGTTCCTCACAAATTACTCTGAAGCAGCTTTTCACATTATTATTTCTCCTGCCTTGGAGGTTTCAGCGGATGTGAGATCCATAAACAGTGAAATCATAGGCATGCCTGATGCTGGCAGCTTTCTCATGTGACAGGATACGCATTGCATCTCATTGATGCCGAAGTTGCTCAGTAAGCTGTCGGAAGAGAGGTCATTTTGTGTGATGGAAATATTCACTGTGGAAAACACAGTGTATGCTACCAACAGGAAGAGAGGGCTGGAAGATCTAAAAATGCTTTTTTTGAGTTTGGATAGGAAAATGAACTGCTTCTGAAACTGTCTTATTTAGTGGTGAACAAACAGTAAGAATGGCTCATCAGAACTACTGAAAGGGATTTTGTAGATTTTTTGCACTATTTTTAGGTTTGGAATGAATGTGGTTGATAACATAGTTATAAAATTGTCTCTGTCATAAAGGAAAAAAAGATGCATATAATTATATGTATGTGGTAAATCCTGTAGTACCTACAGCATTTAAATATGAGTTTTAATAAATTGTTGAAATAGCTTCTGCAGAGTTTGTGTTAGCAGCAGCTGTTGGTTCACACAGTCTGGAGATGGCAAGCAGCAAATAAATTGCTTGGTACAGAAAGCAGATTTGTTTATCAAGTCACATTATATAAGAATATAGGACTACAGGCAGAAATCCTGGCCTCACTGAAACAATAGGATATTTTGATATTGGCCTCAGTGGGGCAACGTTTTCAATGAGTCAGCTCTCTATTGACTTATCTCTACATTTTACATGTAGGAAATAATTGTTTTACAGGACCCTGTTTTGCTGGTTTGAAGCAAAAATATTAATTGATGTAAATAAATTGTGGTTATCATTGATTTGAGTGTATATATATTAATAAAATATATTTGTAAAGCTAAAATGGTGGAATTAAGTTTTAATAGATTTCAGAGATTAAAATCAGTAAGTGCATGAATCCATTTTTGTTGTATTCACAGAGTGAATTCCCTTAGAGCAGACCTAAAATTATTAAAAATTTGTGTCATAAAGAAAAACTGGATCAAGTCAATAGAACTCTTACGAGTGCTAAAAAGACTGGAAGAAGCTTTCTCCACTGTCCACTTATTTATGAACATTACCCATCTAGAGTGGTGTCCTTTCCTCCTAGCTGTTTCTAGAAAATGGAACCTGGTACGTTTACTAAAAAAACATCAAATAAAAAAAAAAAAATCAGTAATTTACAGCAAATGTCAGTGATTCACAAAATTGTTCTGAAAGACTGATGAGCTGTATCTTTTTTTTTGGTTGGTTTTTTTGTTATATTGGAATGTAAACACTGGTAAATAATACTGACTGAAAAATAGTTGAGTTGCATCCTAACATTTGTTACTTGTAGGTAATGGATATATATCTGAAAGCATAAGCTCAACTGTTAAATTACAGTCTCAAATCTATGTATTCAAATCACTTTCCCCCCATCAAATGAGAAATCTCACTCAGAAGTGCTCCAGTAACAGAGAGGAGTTGATGAAAACAGAGATGTAGTCCCACATGTGTTTAAATTATTCTGTCTCCTTGGAAACGCTGCTGCTGCAGATGGATTTGGCTTTTGGTGGCTAAAAATATCTACCGCTTAATAATGACAGCATGAAAGATACTGAATAAAACTACTGTGCTGTCACTAGTTTTAAAGTTCACTAATGATTCAGGTATTCTACATGAACTACAGATTTGCATTTTCTGTCCAGTATTCACTGTCAGCTGCTGCCAGCATTCACCAGCTTGGTGGAAATGGGATAAGCTCATTAGCCTTGGTTGGAGACCCTGCTGAGAAGGGAGCATGTGAGTGGGAGGTAGACTAGATGAAGATTGGAAAGCAGGTAGAAAGTTGGTTAAAAAAATTCATGGTGGTGATGCAGGTATGTGTTGTATAATATTTGAAGATACAGGCTTATTCCCAGGGAGGTCTATGATAGAAAAAGTGTGCTTAAGTACTGCCTTTGTAAGTTAACAATCTGTAAATGAAAGATTTTTTTTTCTTTTATTTATTGCGTTAGTGAATGCTTCCTTATCAGTTGTATGTGCAGGTGACTGAAATAGCATACAAAAAAATTTAAGTAACATACTAAATTACCTTAAACAAAAGCCAATACCTGTATTACTAAAAAACTTGTTATAAGCACGAAATAGCATTCAGTTACTTAGCATTGCTAAGAAATGTCATCTTTTAAAGAATTAATTATTTTCAGTTAAGAATGCATAACCACTATTTGCAGCAGCTGGACTTAGTGATCTTTGTGGGTCCCTTCCAACGTGGGATATTCTATCATGCTACTTTTTTAAATTGAGTTCTTTATGCCTTCCACACATCATAACTTGTTTTGTTGTTATCTGGTATTCAATATAATTGAAAAATACCACTGCAGTTTTTTCTGTTTCTCCTTCTTTCCCATTGCATGACTTCTTGCTTGTGCCTAGAAAACAGAACAAAAGACAAACATTTTCTTAGTGGGCTAAATATACCCCTCTTATTCTTTTATTTTGTTGGTATATATATGATTTGTGGTAGCATATGTTAGTCAGTATGCTGATTCATTTTTCATCATTGAACAGGGAATTTCTTCTGTTATGAAGTGTCTTAAAAATAGTATTAAAATGTTACAAGGTGTTGTTACACATACAAATAATTAATCCTCTGCAAATTAATAATAAAATCCATTTTTAACTGACAACACAAGTACAAAAGGTCAATTAAAGTGGAAGTTGAATACTTGCTTTTGATTACTTAAAATCACAGAATCAATTAGGTTGGAAAAGACCTCTGAGATCATTGAGTCCAACCTATAACCGAACACCACCATTTTAACTAGTAAGTGTCAAGTCCAGTCTTTCCTTAAACATCCCCTGGGCAGTCCTTTCCAATATCTAATCACCTTTCCTGTGAAGAAAGTCTTATTCCAACTAAACCTCCCGTGGCACAGGTTAAGACTGTGACCTCTTGTTCTGTTGCTGGTTGCCTGGGAGAAGAGACCGACCCTCACCTGGCTACACCCTCCTTCCAGGGAATTGCAGGCAGTGGTAAGGTCCCCCTGAGCCTCCTCTTCTCCAGGCTAAACACCCCCAGGTCACTCAGCTGCTCTCGACCAGCACTGCCAGGTCCTTTCCCACTGGGGCACTTTGCAGCCACTCTGCCCCAGCCTGCAGCACTGCCTGGGGCTGTTGTATCCCAAGTGCAGCCCCCAGCAGTTGGTGTTGAACCTCATGCTGTTGGTCTGGCCCATCGATCCAGCCTGCCCAGGTCCCTCTGCAGGGCCTTCCTGCCCTCCAGCAGATTGACACTCTGACCTAACTTCGGAAATTTGCTAATGGTAGTCTCAATCCCCTCATCAAGACCATCAATAAAGCTATTAAACAGGACTGGGCCCAACACTGATCACTGAGATACACCACTCATGACTGGACACCAACTGGATGCAGCACCATTCACCGCCACTCTCTGGGCCCATCCATCCAGACAGTTCTTAACCTGGCAAAATGAGTGAGAGGAAAGGATCTGGTAGCTTTTATTCTGCATGAGACTATTAACATATTAAGAAAGCAGATAATTAAATGGATTATAGAAACTTTTCTATGAGTCTTCTTGAGAAAAATTCATTTTCAACTGAGCTGAACAAACCTGAGTTGCTTTAATTTTAAACCTCCTTTTCCAGTGTATGTGATTTAAGATTCTGTGGCGATAATAGGTAATCTAAACATTATTTGAGGAAGTAAAGGTGTGATACATTGCTAGAAGTACATCTTTGCATTTTACAGTGTTAGCCAAGTTGTGCCAATTTTACATGAATCCTTTGGGTTCTGGATATAGAATTGGAAGTTCTCATCTGGTAAAAATAGTAACGAGAAAGTTTGTTGCATATTGCCTGTGATGTCTAGGTTGTGAAAGATAGTGATGATAACATGGAGAAAGTACTGTGGCTTTTTTTTTTTCCTGGTTTGGTTTTGCTTTTTTTATAGCGAGTTGCAAACAGATGAGCTGAGGTTTCTGCCAGGCTAGATTTTTCCAGCAATTTTCAGCATTGCTTGTTCATGTGTGAAGAGAATTCTGTGCTGTACAGTTAATATCAGACCACGTAGGTGAAGGCAATCTTACCATGTTTGCCGCTCTCCAAAAAACCTCCAAAATACCCACTCGTCTTGTTTCTAAACTGTAATCTCCTGAAGTTAGTCCTTTTTTTTTATCTTGTGACATAGAACTAGTACTATTATTGTCAAAAATTATGGCCAGAACAAGGTGTGAAACCACTTGGATGTGTGCACACATCCCTCAATACTTAAACAGTTAAACTGGAAGAGTTTGTTCCTGTCTTTTTAGAAGAAAAAAAAAGAGGAAAACCTAGTTCAGAGTGAGTTTTGCAGATATGTTCCTATGGTTTTGTGTTACAAGTTCATACTGCTGCTCTTGGAGTTCAGATATTCTGAATGTGGGCATGTTGCGTGTTTTTGTGACTTTGTTTTGTTTTGGTTGATTGGTTTTTCAAAAATCTATTAAACACTATGTATTTCAGTGTAGATAATGGCTGCACCCTGTGTCAAGATGCAGAGAACACAGGGCAGAAGAGGAGAGCTGTTGAATTCACGCTCTCTCTCTAGTGGCTCTGATGGCAATGGTGAAGTAGCTGCCAGGCTGTGTGTTAATGCAGCGTGTAACAGGGAGCTGAGTGGCATGTATTGGGGCTGGAGAGGTGGGAAGGCTCCTTTGGCGTGTACCAGTCATCGCCATGCTGTATTTTGGCAGGAGATACACAAGATTCCCTGCCATGTTGTGCAGTTCCTCTGCAGGCAGGGCACAAGATTGATGTTCATGAAAGAACAGTGTGGAAAATCAGCACTGAAATAGTATGAAGAAGTGTTGCAGTGAGCCAGTTAGTATTACTATATGGGCTAATCTGGGCAAAATTTATATTAAAGGCCACTTATTTCCAGCACTCAGGAAGTTGACAGCATTCCAACCTTCATTACGGAGCTGGACCCTACTGCCATTCTTGCAGCTGGAAGCAGCATAATGCAAAGCTGCTGTGCCAAATACACTGCTGCCTGTCTCAGAGCCTCATTCCAGTTGCTGGGAAGGTGCTAAGCAAGCCAAATGTTGTATGTCCTTTTGCAAAGAGGTGCAATAAAGATGTGTTGTTAGTATGCTCTCTTCCAGATAATGGCCAGACCAGTTCTTCCCATCACCTGCATGCTCACTCTGCTCTAAAAGTCTGTGTATCTGTAGAAGTCAGTAGGACTGACTACTGTCAGTAGCAGTGTTTTTCTGTTTTCACATTTCAATTTTAGAAGAAGTTGTGACATCTCTTGGCCAGACCTTTGCTGCAAGCGGTCTGGCAATACAGTCTAGTAGTAAGCCTTTTCTGGGAGCATACATACAAACTTCAAAGTTTCTTCTGGGATACAGATAGTAATTTCTTTTTTCTTTAAAAAGGGTAGAAGAAAATCTTCTGCAGAGATTTTGGGTGAAGAGATTTTAATTGATGAAATTTCATCACGAAAACTCAAAACCTAGAAGAGAAGTGCCCAATACCTGGTCTTCAGTAGTGTTACCTGAAGACTTTGGAAAGAACTTGGACAGGTGCTGCTAAAAGTGTCCTAGATGACTTACATGGAGCTTAGGCATTATGAACCTGAGTTTGTGACCCAGCTTCAGGACATCTTTCTCCTGAATCTCCTGTTTTCCTCTAGGACTTGCTGTAGCAAGCTTATAAAATTGTTATAAATGCAACACAAGCTTAAACTAAACAGCTTTTGTGGACAAGTCTCATCTTGACAGGAAGGCCCTCTTGCTGAATGCCTCTGAATCCCTTTCTGCTGGGTTGCACCTTCATTGCTGGAGTCCTGAGTGCTAAGGTCCTGGCTTCCTGGTTGAATTATTACTGCCTCTTACTCATCTTACTTTGTTCTCTGTGGAGCATGCTGAGAGAAAAATTAAGAAAACTAGCATAGAATTTTCTTCTGTTGGCTGAATTATACAAGCATTTCGTTCAACTGTTGACATCAGTTGATGTAGCTAAGAATTAGAAGGCCATTTCACTGCTGCTGTATGCAGGAGTCTTGCATTGGGTGATGGCGAGGGGGATATTTGCATGCTTGGTTCGTGTAGGACCATGTGAGATGCTTTTGGAAGACTAAAGGAGCCAGATCTATCAGCATCTGTACCGCTTGTAGATGCGAGAGGTGAGCATATGCCAGCATCGTTTCTGCATTTTAAATTCATTGCCAGTGGAGCTAGGTGGCATGTGTTAGAGTGTACAACAATGTGTAGGCAGTCTAGAAGATTAGTGGATTAGTACTCAAGTGTGAAATCAGGAGTACTGTAAAGTGATGGTATAGAAACCCTGCAAAGAGCAGACTTGGCAGGAGTTGGCTTGCAATGCCAGAACAGATTCCCCAGGTTGAATTGTGCAGTCTTATCCTGCAGGATTTACTTGGTGCTGTGCATTTAGCTAGGCTGAAGCAAAAAAGGAGAGAAAGACTTTTCCTATTTTACATTTGTGTAAGTTGACCACTGCTGTAAGCAAAAATATATTAATAAGATTATACCGATGATATTCCTTGTGCCTATACAGTGTAGTCTCTTAAGTGGAATTAGCTCGCTATGTGTTCTTAAATTTTACAGATTTTAGTACTGAAACTACCAGAGCCTACCTCTGGCAACTGGTGCTTATGATTAGAGCTGCCAAATACAGCAAAACATGTATTGCAAACATTAATTTGAATTCTGAACAGCTGTTTGATTCATGTTCGTGTACCTCTGTTGTTCACTGTTTGCAAGCATTCATGCAAATGGTTTTTTGTCTGCATTAATGCAGTTCTTTACGTGAATAGTCATTTTCACAAGCAAGTAATATTCTTTGTGTGAGTGATGATGTCACTGTAGGTGCTTTTGGGTTTGACTACCCTCCCCTCCCAAATTTAAAACTGTCAGTTACACAAAAAGCAGAATAATTCAGTGCATTATATGGAGCCAAGCAAGCACCTTGATTAGTTCACAACCATCTCTGCTGCTGACATTTATTTAGCAGGTAAGAAAAATGTCTAAAAAAATGAAGCTTTGTTTGCAAGCTAAGAAAAAGACTTAAATTCAAAAAGAGTATTAATCACAACAAATAACCCAAACATCTCGGCTTGTGAGCATCAATATTCATGATTTGACTGTGAAATTATTTGCCAAGTCTCCCTAGCATGTTATAGTACATGCTGACTGGCCAGTGGGTGGGAGTTGTTTGTGATGAGTACTTTGCAGTAATGTTTTATGTGTAACATCTGTTTTCTGCATCCTCCAGTTCAGTTTGCAGTCATTTGCATAGAAGTGTTTTATGTTCAAAAGTGAATCTGTATTGCTGCTACAGACTTTAAATTTTTCTGTACTTTCAGTTGATACATTTGAGACAAGGAAAATGCAGTGTGACACATAGGACAGTTATTTATTTAATGCCTGCCTTTTGTATTTATTTGTGGTTTTATTTTCAGATGAGAGTTTTTCTTCAGGTAGATTTTATCATGAAATGCAATCAGGTCTCAAGAGGAAATTAGTACAAAATAGGGTTTCATAAATTAACCAAAGAAATAAGTAGTTGAATTTCTTATACGCTGTCCCCCAACCTCCCCCACTCCAAATGCCGATGTGTTCATGAGCTTCTTTTCCTCTGGATTTTTCTGGAGCTTTAGTCAATAACTGATTTCTGTAGTGGGGCTTTTTTTCTAAATCATGAGGATATATAATTTGAATAGGGTTCTCTTTTATTATTTCTTATCTTTTTTTATGTTTACTGCATATGGTACATGCTTGATATTTATGTCTTCACAGGTATGCTCCATACTTGTTCAGTGTCCCAGATGATGTTGTATGAGCTGTATACTATAGCACTGAATTTTGCAAAACATTTATTTGAAAATTTTGGCTAGGATGAAAATATTGTTGGATTTGTCGTTGTGACTTGTCCTGGTTTTGCCTGGGACAGAGTTAATTTCCTTCTTGGTAGCTGGGTCAGTGCTGTGTTTTTCAGATTCAGTATGAAAATGATATTGACAACATGCTAATGATTTGGTTGTTGCTAAGTGGGGCTTGCTCTAAGTCAAGGACTTTTCAGTGTCTTATCCTCTGCCAGTGAGGAGCTGCACAAGGAGCTGGGGGGAGCATGGCCAGGGAAGCAGACCCAGACTGGCCAAAGGGATATTCTGTAGCATAGAATGCAGTGCCCAGTATATAAACTGTCCATGGGTGTCGGTGAGACACTGAGGATACGGCAACTGAAGTTAGGTTTTGTAGAACAAGTTTAGCAGTGTATGTTACCACAGTATCATAAGGAAAATTTTCTCCTGGGAGCACAGGTAATGAATGCACTGTCACCTGTCCATTCACTCAGTAATTCTAACATCACTCTTTTTAGGCCTTTCACTGGGATTTGGAGATACCTGCTATCTAAAGAAGATATCTAAAGGTCTGCTGCAATGAGATTGTTACCAAGATTCTCTAAAATTGCCAGCCTTTTTTAGGTACCAGAGAAAGTCAAACCAGCCAGTCTTTTACATTATTTTACTTTGTAGGTTCCAGATAGTACTGTGACAGTGTGAAATATATCTCCCACATTTACATGGGATTTTTATCTTCTAGTAATAACATATTGCCTCTGAAATTTTTAAATATCGGGTGCCTGCCAGTTATCTGGCATCGTAGGAAGGCAAAGCCTGTTGCCATGGAGCTTTGAGGACTTGCTTCACCAGTCAGCATACCTGCAGCTAGAGAACTGGCTAAATGATCTCATTGTAGGAGTAGTTTCATCAGGGTGGAGGAAAACTAGGAAGTGAAAGAGGAAAAATGGATGGGGAGTGTTTAAGAAAGATACATTCTTCTCACAGCCCATATCCATCATATGCTTCTGCTGTGTCAAGTTGTCATTTTCTTGAAGAATCCTTAACTGCGTTAGGCAATTGGTGTTTGACCTGGAGCTCACAGCAATGTGTTAGCTTATTTTCCTTGCTTTAATACTGTTTCCTCTGTTTCAACTCTGTTTTGCCTTGCTGTGGACTAATGCCACACAAGCATGGTGAGAAGGATGTCAGAGGATGATGTATCACATCGCTGTGCAAGGATTTTTTTGTTGTGAAGGGTATATCTACGAACAGGAAAGATTCCAGCATCTGCTTGTTACTCATTTGTGTGAATCGGAAGGATGCTGCTCTAAATCAACTGTAGCTACTAGACAGCTATTTAGTAATCATCTGGAAAGGTCTGTTTCTAATTGAACCTTTCAACCCAGCTTTTGCCCTTTTTAATCACATGGATGAGTTTGATATAGCAGATCTCTTTACCTGTAGCTGGTGGTTGTTTTCTAGCCTCTGAAGGCTGAACCTCACTGGTGTCTTAGTGGAAGTCCAAGAATACTGATTGACCATCTTGCATTTGTTTTTCTTAGTCATGTGCTGTTGTTTGGTTCCTATAGTCAGACATGGACTTCTGTGTACTGCCTTCTATACCTATACATATTTGCTCCCTTTTTTTCAGAATATATGTATTGCTGAAGTACTTCTGTGTATTTAAGAGTATTCCCATCCTATATAATGGTAATCTCACATACCCTAAGTGACTCGTGTTAGCAAAATTGTATCACTGCATGCATTACCCTTACGATTCCTCCTATCAGATACGGGGTTTATTTATAGTTTTGCTTTCCATTCATGTATTGAAAATTTGACTTGTGTAAGTCTTCGGTGCCCTGTCCCATTAGATCTACCTCTAGGGTCTTCTGTTCAAATGTGGCTGGATTTGGATTTCTTTGTGACTGCAGTTGCTTCAGCTTGATTCCCCAAAATCTGAATTTACCTATTTAATTGTAGTTACGGTGCAGGACAAAGAACAATTCAGTTGAGTTCCCTGTCCTGGTTCCCTGACTGTGCACTTAGGGAGCCTTTAGTGATACCACTAACTTTGTAGCCTCACTGCTGTTACAAGTTTGACTGTTGCTTATTCCTGTTGGTCTCTGGCATATATCCGTGTCTTCCACTGGGATATATCACACAATGAGCAAAGAGCACAATAATGCTTTCATAAACAGCACTGGGCTGTGTGTCCCATGCTTATTATGGCCTAGTTCCTGGAGATGTGGATCTCACTCAGGTACTGCAGAATGCCTGTGTAAACAAGGCTATCAGATAGAACATGCCTTGTGAACTACTGTGCAGATGTGCCTCTTTCTGAAGAATATTGGCTTATGGAGCAGCATCTGTTTATACAGATGTTATTCTAAAGGGATCTCCTGCTGCTACATAGTGTGTACAGACAGCTTTAGATACTCTCTAATCTATCTCTGTGGTAGCCAAGCTCTTGAGTAATGGAAGTGTCTCCTTTCCGCCATGTAACATATTCCTGGGGAGACTTGATAACAGAGAGATTAGAATCAACAGGTCTCAGGAAAGTGGCAACACCTAAATTAGATCACAACTACTTTGTCAAACAACCTTCTCAGTAATCTTCCTGGAAGAGATCCAGAACAAAAAATCAGGCAACAGTCACACTTCAATATATGCAATGGATAACTATGCCTTCTTTGTGTTGTGATACTCAGGTTCTGCAGTATCCCTGTACCTCCTGGCTTATCTTGATCAGCTAGCTGTGTGTAGAGCTAACCTATGCCATTTCCAAGGATCCTGACACCCATTTGTTATAGTTCATTATACAAATTATCTTAATGAAATGGCTTTGCTGCTACCAGGTTGTCGCACTTGTTGCAAATGTAGGCTATGCTAAAAACAGGCAAATTTAAAACCCTTTGGTGTAAAAAATATTTGGTTTTGCTACTTGCTGGGAACAGTTCTGGCTGTTGACACTGTCACTATGTGCAGAGATTTCACTGATGTGCAAGACACCATTTAGTCATCCAGTCGCTGTGTGCGTTTACTGGTGGGAGACAGCGTCTGACAAAAGGGCTTTTGTCTGGAAGTCATCTCAGGGTACGAAATGGGTTCTTGCTCTCTGACTGGCTGCACAGTAATGATAATCACAGGTATTAGGTTCGCCTCGCAGTGCAGTTATGACTTACGTTCTTTGGGCCTGGAACTTCGCGACTCCTGTAGCCACAATTTCAATGGGCGCACACATGGATTTGACTTAGGTCTCACTTGTACGATAAACTCTTTGTCAGCTCATTTCTCACTCTCTTCACTGAGATGTTTGAGTGTAAGCATTTTCTTTCTCACACTCCAGCTGCTTCTTTACCCTCTTCTACAGTCAAGCTATAATCCCGTGGATTTGATATTGCAGGCTGTTGCCATGGAAATAATGGTGATTTCACAATTTCAGTGCTGTAAGCACTGCAGGAGACAATGGAAAAGGTGGTTGGCAAGAGATATAGTGAGGATATGGGGGACAATTCAGAGGAGTTGTTTCTGAACCTGTGCTTGGGGGGTGGTTCTTTATAATTGTGGGGTTTCAGTGTGTGTGTTTAGTTCTTTTATCTCTTTTTTTTTTTTTTTTGTAAATGTGTTTTTATTAGAGGTTGGTTCATAAAAATGTATTCTTACATGTTTGTAAAGGTTATTACAAAGTGATGCTAAATTCTCCTTTTTATATCCTGAGAATAAAAACACAGTGCTTTCTTTGCAGTTTATAGTAATTCATTTTTGGACAAAAGGGCAAAGGTTGAGATCTAAGCAAGTTCTGTTTGAGTCATACATTTAGCCTGAAGAAATCCCTTTCAGGAAAAAAATTTTTTCATAAATAGTAAAACAAGCTGAGAACATCGTGGTGAGCATATGTATTTAAACCTGTCTGTGTGACTGACTGTATGAAACCCTAATATATTTGTTATTTAATTTTTAGTGCACTCTGCATGCAAACAAGTTTGGTGCTGAAGATCATCTTATGCAGCATCTGTTCTTAGCATTATGTCAGGATTCCACATCTATACTGAAATATTTTCTCTAAATTAGACACATCCATAAAGGTAGAGTAAAGCTGACTGGAAGAAAGAACTATGTTATAAAATGAATTGAATTGGCAGCTTAACAAGCTTGAAGGCAAGTGGCATCAGATGAGAATTTTTGATACTATAAGCTTAAAAGCATCAAACAGCAGCCTTTTTTCCCCAGCTATTTACAGCAGCATTTCACTGATTAGCATAGTCAGAGAGTAGATATTATCTGTAGCTTTTAAGTTAAGATCTTAGAATTAATTTTCAGTCTTCAGTACGATGTAATCTGTAATGAGGGTGATAGTAAACAATTTTTTAATTAAAGATAGAGAAAAATTGTTTCAACCTATCAGATGTATTAAAATTATTTAAAAATTGCTTTAAAAATATTTTGATCCTTTTCTGCTTGGTATTCCATAAATGGAGATATGAATATCAGCTCTTATATATGAAAGGGAAACAGTAAGGAATGTTCAACATGACTCTGGCTTTGTTGGGCAATGTGATTAGGAAGTCAAGTTCTTAAGGATAGATTCAGTCCTTTGATGCTTGTGTGAATGGAAATAGTCTACTTGTGTGCCAGTACTCATATCTGAATTTCAAAAATGCTAGGCAAGAAACTTCTGAGTAAATTAAAATGACAAAATGAGCCAGAACTGTATACGCAGGGCCTGGCCTGGAAAGATGCAAAGTGTCTCATACAGCTCTCAAATCTGATTGCAATGGCGGGCATTTGTTAGTACTGAGAATTACATAAATCAGACCTTTAAAATAAATCAAAAAAGAGAATGAGGTTTTTTCTGAACTGTATTTATTACGGAACAGTTTTTGTCATGTAATGTTTCTTGATGGCAAGTAAGTTTCTAAGTGCTGTATAAAGGTCTATTTTTGATTAATTACATTGGAGTATTATGCTTGACCTAAATTTGCTGCATAACTGAATATATATCTATTTATGTATGAGATTGGCTATAGAATTTTTTCTGCACTGGTAGAATACAGGTAGCATTTACCTTCTCTCTTAAAGTCAGCGAGATGATAAATATACTGATGATAAGTTGTGGGGTTTTTTGATTCCTTCTTGGAAAAGATTTTTAAAACTCTTGGTTGAAGACCCATTTAGCTGCAGGTAGTAGTATCTGACTGATATGTGAACTCTTTCATGATAAATGAATTGGGAGACCTGCACAGTAGGCGGGTGTTTCAGTGCCTTATTGCCTCTGTTCCTGTTACAGGTGCATGTTGACAGCATTGCAGCAATGAGTGGAATTTTAAAGAGGAAGTTTGAAGAAGTTGGTGGAACCTCGCCCTGTTCATGTGTGTGGGAATCAGATGACGACGTTTCTAGCAGTGAAAGTGCTGACAGTGGAAGTAATGTCCATCCCTCTGCCTCTAACCATTTTACTCGTAAGTACTAAAGGGGTGCGTAAGGCATGATGCTGCTTTTTATACAAGCTGAGAACGGTTCATTTTACTTGTTAGAAACACAGTGAAAGCTATCTGCTTTTATTTTGAAGTATTTTTTCTGTTTTATTGCATTTAAATGCTGGCCCTGTGAGGAAGTACTTATTTTTGAAAAAAGAACTATTTCCTCGGGTAATTGTTTCTGTGAAAATTTTTATGTCAGAGTGAGTTTCAGAGGAAATTCCATGTTTGTGCTCTATCATTCACATCTAGTTAGTATGACGTGTTTTAAGTATATAGGAGAATGTCTTCCATTTTGGGTGATGATTTGGGGGAAGGGGGAATATTGGCAGTAACTAATTTGGAGGCCAGTGCCTCTGCTTGGTGTTGTGTGTGCAGAGTTGAGAGTAGTGTACACAGTCTGTGACAGAATCTGATCAGTCATCCTGCCACCTGAGCCAATACAGCCATGCAGCTTTCAGGCATTTTTCTTTCACTCATTACAGGGGTAAACAGAGGAACAAAATTGTAATCCTGCCTGAGAGGGTATTTATAGTATAGTTACAGTATCGTTTTATATAGGAATCATGGGTTTATTGGAGTGATCACTGTAACAGATTGCTACTTAAGACTTTTCACAGGCTCTGGAATTTCTCGTTTTGTATTAGAACACATCTCTTTACAACCAGATTCTGATAGTAGTGGTTTTCAGATTCCTGTCCTCTGTTGTGGTTATTTTCTATTAGTCATCAGCTTCTGTAAAACCCAAATGCCAAATTTATTAAGAGTCAAAAATCTCTAGATGTAATATGGAAACAGTAAGAATATTTGCAAATAAAGATTTCTTGTGTGAGAAAGTTGCAGGATTGGGTTGCATAATGTTTGATTATGAAGCAAAACAAGAAAACGCGCCTTGCTGTTGCAGACAACTCTATCCTCCCTAGTATATGCTATACACCAGCCAGCAGGCTTTTAGAATATGTAAGACGTTTGCTCTAGCCTCATCTGAGTTCAGTGTAAAATTCTTACCCCCTCAGCCCACCTTATGAAGTAATGTGTTTATTCTGTACAGATATTCCGTGAAGTCTGGTCTCATACTATGTGCCCAAAGCCATTCTGCTGTTCAGAAAAATCTAAAAATATTCATATAAATTCTTCCCACTCTTATTTATCAATACATGTGCAGATTAGTTTTTTCTCCAAGGGACTGCTGAGACACACAACAGCAATCTAAAAAATCCTCTATTATGTCATGAGCTTCAGTAAACCGTGTCAGTACAGCGTAAGTCTTTGTGCTAGTAGAATGTTATAACAGTATTTTATAAGCTCCATGTAGATTAAGGCTGTTGTTAATCATTAATACTCAATATTATACATGAATATTTATATGTAGCCTGTCCTACACAAAAACAAATGTTGTGCATATCCAAATCAATCAAATTATTACAGTAGCCTTATCTTGATTTTCTTTTCCTCAGTGACATCTATGGAAATGAATAGGCCTTTTTCAGAATTAAAGTTTTAAGTCTCCATGCATGCATACAAGTGTGCCTATATTTGTAGTATGAGAAAAGCATAACTATGTATGTATATGTGCTTTTTCAAATGGCATACATGTACATGTGTTTGTGTACATATGTATGCACACGTGCAGTAATTGTGCTAATGGCATACAGAAGCCTTGAGTGATATTTTAAACGTAAAGTCTGTGACAGAATGCCATAGAACTGAAGAGTGAGAAGCTACAGGGTTTTATACATATTTTTCACTAGGGTCCCACCTGTGGTAACTGAAGAAATTTATTTGTCTCTCTCCCACTGAGGTTTAGGGATTTGTGTGAATCAGGTACTCTTCTAGTAAGAATCCTGCATATAATGCAGTAAACAAATAAATCATGCTATTCTTTTTAAGGAGATTTGATTTGTGGGTTTTTTTTCCTTTGTTCCTTGAAAAAAGTTTATTATTTCACTCATGGGTTGTTTGCTGGTTATTTTACTGGAATCAGGATTTCACTTTGGTTTTAAATCAAAACTTTTTTCCTAAACTCATGGTTAGGGAAGTTAACAGGCAAATTTTGCTGTCTTAAACTTTATCTTAGGTGCAGCTGGAAGGTTTCTCTGTGTATGTCAGTTAAACTTCAGTTGGCTGCTAAAGCATGTTACACACCAACTATGCTCACCCTGCCATTAAATGTAATCTTTAAGCAGGGCGGGAATGGGGGTGTGGTGTGAACATCTGAAGTTGTTTAGCAGGTCTGGAAAGTCCTAGATTTGATCATGATAAAACAGAGTTTATTTAAGACAATTCTAGGAAAGCACAGGGAATCCAAGTACCTGTTCGCTCTCTGTTCAAAATATGTGTACCTAGTTACTTTGAAAGAATAAATTAAAGGTACAGAGGGACAATATGTCAGAGGAAACCAATTGAAACAAAAAGAAGTCCCTTAAATTTCTCCATAAAACTTAATTCAAGGCTTCTGAGATAGTTATTTTAAGATCTGAGTACTTCCACATTCACATTGCTGCTTTTCGTGTTACTCGTAGTTAAGCTAATCGGTTTGCTCACCTGTCGTGAGGCCAGTCCAGTAATATTCCTGTGTATTATGACTATTTTCTTTTCAGCAGGGTGATCTCTGCTTAAAGGGCAAGTATTTGCAGTAAGGCAGCCCTGTCAGTTAGTAATTATGAAGTGTCCAGTGGTTCCAGTAAAAGGCTGGAAGAACTCTGGTGTTGAAGTTGGTCTGTGATACAGCTCTGGGAGATGGAGAGGGAAAGACTCTTGTAGCCTGTGTTAGTCAGGAGTAAAGTTATATTTTACAGAGTTTCATGTCATAGGGAAAAAGCCCAAGATAATGTTTGGAATGGAGCTGAACTACCTTGTGTGGGGCAGAGGCCTGCAGATAGAAGTCTCTTTCTGAACAGCTTTTGTAAGAGACAGAAACTAATGGCAATTAGATTCTAAAGTGGTTTGTGTCAGTTTAAAAATGCCAAAAATGGGATCTCAGGAATGCTGAGAACACTGACCAAAAGTCCCTCCAGGCTATCTGAGATGTGTAATCAGAGAAATTCGGTCCCCTTATAGCATAAGCTTGTACTGAATGTTTTGAAAAGAGTCTGTTTACTGTTAATGTAGCCAGTGTGGAGAGCAGGAGTGATAAATGCTATTACTTTCCAGACTCTGAACAGATTATTAAAAACAATAGTAGTACCTGCTGTTATAATAGTCTTTGTTAGATTTGAGAAACCTGTTGACTCCCTGGTTAAATTCATAGAAACGTCTCCAGCACAAAAACCTGAGCCTGCAGACATTTTCCATTGCCCTGTTATTATGTCATGACTGACTTCAGTTTTTACAGTTTCTATGACAACTGATTTTTTGATTGGTAAAGAATCAAGCACGAAAGGATTTTTTGGAGCTGTAAAGTATTTTTCCATCAAAGGACTAGAGTGAAAATATCAAGATGCTTTTCGCTAATCAGTATTGAAATTGAATTGCTGTCTAAATGTGGATACCTGTTTGTGGCACGCTTCACATACACTGATTTTTCACATAGAACAGATGAGAAAATAGCCCTATTACAGCTGCCAAATAACTTTCTGGAGAATTAATGATAATTTATGCTTACAATTTAAGACATTCTTATTTTTCAAATCGTGTAGGTATTGTCATTCCCAGTTTAACCCCTGAAGAAAGGTACTTACCAAGACATAGTTCAAAGCAACACAACTGGGTTGTTTTCTGAGATTCTTAGGCAGTTTTTGCCAGTCATCAGCGAAATGGTACTTGGGAACTAATGATGAAATTACATGGGAGGGGAGTAAAAAAAAAAAAATAGAGATGAACAGAATGCACAGGTGAACAATTTGTGGTTACTGGG
Source organism: Pachycephala philippinensis (assembly GCA_013397055.1). Classification (NCBI taxonomy): domain Eukaryota; kingdom Metazoa; phylum Chordata; class Aves; order Passeriformes; genus Pachycephala; species Pachycephala philippinensis. The sequence goes on from VWZT01001035.1 coordinate 39,382, forward strand.
GAAATACAGAGAGGAGCTAATAAAGAACTCCTCAGGGTGGGAAGACAGCTTATGGACTATGTCATATATGAAGGAAAAGAGAAGGAGGTTCCCTGAGATGAGGAGCTTGACAAGCAGCAGTGTGTTTTTCAGTAAGAGCAGGAAAGCAGTGGTAACAGATTTTACTTGGTAAATATGTCAGCTTGCAGAAAGGGCTACAGATTGGCTGGCTCAAAACTGGGAAAAGGGGGGGGCTAATGAACAGAATGAGAACAAGCCAGCTTATCAAGATCAAAGGAGTTTAATGCTCCAGGAGTTTGCAAATTCTTAGTCATTGAAAGTGACTCATCCTCTTTCACTATGTTAATGTATATGGAACATATTTCAAAAACAAATTAGAAAATTACTGGGAAATGTTGATTTTGATTCTACAGCACATCCATGTCTGTGCTGCATTTATTAGTTAGAGAAAAGCACCTTGCACTCAGAACATGTGTATAAGGCCTGGTCTGCATTCAGGAGTGTGCACTGTCAGCAGGTCTGGAACCATCTTTTGCAGGCAATTCTTAGTTCAGAATGATGTTAACCCAATGTGTGGGATTCTATATGCTGATCGACTGTTGTCTGTGAGAGTGGATAAAAATTAAACATGATGGTTAGATATTGTCCTTGATTTGTTCTACAGAATTAAAATTATACAGCTACAGGTTTTAGACTTTTTATAGCAGTTGCTGTCTCTAGATGCTATTACAGTATGCAAAATAATTTTAGTAACTTTACTGTCTAATTTATAAAGTCAAAGAATATGAAGTTTCTTTTTTCTCTCACCAGTGATGCATGCAATTTTAGAAATGCAAAATCATGATGATAATGGCTTTTTTGACAAAGGGGGACGAACATACCTAAGCTCACAGATTTTCAAATTCTTTCAGTTTTTCTTTTCAGCTAACTTCTAGCTTGGGTTTGAACTAGTCTCAGCTAATATCCTTCTCTGGAGAAATGATAAGATTGGGAAGTAGATGAGTTTTATTTTAGTGAAGACTTGCTCCGTGGTCTTTGTCAAATAAGATCAGAATTTTAAAATGTTTTTGTAAGGGTAAAAAGACCTTAAGATGTCTTGGGTACTAAAAGTAGCTGTCCCTTTTTTCAGGTACAAAGAAGCATTATGACAACATTTGGATACCAGTGAAAGCTGTGGGTGGCCTGATACCATTACACTAGCTTCTGTAGGGAAATAATTGGTGAATCAAATCACAAAGCAGGGAAAAAATGGACTTTTCTGTTACCAGTTTATAACTATGAATAGATTCATTTTTGTCTGAAAAAAAAGTTTCATGCTTGCTTTCTCTAGACTGCTGTATCCTAATGCTCACTTTTATTCCTAATAAGAGTCCCAGTGGCCTTCAGCAGCTTTCTTTGAATTGCTTTATGTGCCCTTACAAAGCAAATGAAGCTTCAGAAAGATTATTGCAATATCCTGTCTCCTTATCTAGTGCCATGATTAGTACATATGCTTCATTTTATACTAGCTTACGATGTTTCCTACCAGTCTGTGTAAAGATGGCTTTAAAGACATTTTGAAATTTAAAGCCAAGTTAGATTCAGTGCTTTTAACAATGTTGTCTTATGGAACAGGTTGGATGGGACCTTGAGCAACCTCACCCTCATGGGTGGCATCCCTGCCTGGGGGTGGGAGGTTGGAACTAAATGATCTTTAAGGCCCCTTCCAAACCAAACCATTGTGTGATTGTACATTACAGTAAACTTTATAACTAATTTCGGACTGTAGCAGCCTCAGTGCAGGAGCCATTGTGCAGTGTTTTCTCCTTACCGAACGTTGCTCTGCTGTTCTTCACTCTGATTTCGCCAAGCACTAATTTAGCAATAGGGATGACTGAGGGGAGTTAACTCCAGAAGGACAGCAACATAAAGGCACAGATTCTACTCGTAGTGGATCTTGTTTTAGAAGTTCCTTCCAGGGACTTGTCCCTGCTTGAAGGTTTTTTCTCTATCAGTTGATACAGCTGTTGTTTGTATGAACATGCTGTAAGAGATCTTAAGTCTCTAGCAGTGAGCTGGGAACAGCCTTCTGTGGGGTTTGGCTTTTGTTGTCCTTTTTGTGGTTTGTTTTAATAAACTGGCAGTTCTGCTTGCAAAGCAGAATTAACAAGCAGATGAACTTCGTAGTTTTATCTTGGTGCTTCATAATGAAACCATTCTAATGCTTACAAGAAAGGTGCAACTGTATTTTATCTCTATTTTCTGTCTCACCAGCCTTCAGTGGTCGAGTTTTATATTCTGATTTTTCTTACGTGATTTGTATTGTACTAGGACTTTCTGGCTCTCCTGGGGACCTGGACCTGCTTAAGATGAAAGCCTGTATCTGCATATAGAAAATGCAGAGTGACTTTCCCCAGTAGAAGACAGCAACCACATACAGTAAATGTAGGACTGCAGGGAGGAACGAATCCATGGAAATTACTGACCCATGGGCAAATAATTTAAGAACTTTGATTGAAACATTAGGGAAAAAGAAAAGTATTCTGCTTGCTTGCTGGAGGCTGTATTGACTTCTTGCTTTCTTCTTCCTCTGCAGACCAGCCTCATGTCCCATGTGTGTTGTAGTCTTGCTGGGATGTCCTGGTGCTCAGGGCAGTTCCCTGGTGTGCAGCAAGCGTGAAGGTGTATTGAAGGTCCTGATCCTTACAGGAATATAAAGAAATTGAATATCAGTCCCCTCCCCCCTACAAAATACTGTAGCGATGTTTTCAGCAGGTGCAGTTAGGAGACTATAAACAAGCTATCGTTTCTTTGGAATTTGCCAATTCAGTGAATTAAAACCAGTTACATTAATTGTTTGAGATTCTAAAGTTTTCACAGCTGTCTCTATTCCATGAGGGTTTGTTTATTTGGCTTCCCAGCAGTCTTGCTGTGGTGTCTTGTGTTCATCTACCTGTTCATCTGTCTGTCTTGAGCTTTCAAGAATTTAAAGCAAGTGAGGGGATGTGATTCTTCATTGATGGTATTCAACAATATTGATCATCATTCTTTTGTTCACTAAATATGCAGCATTTTTGGTGTTCTGATTGTGTGAATACTGATGCTACCCTACCACAATGTATTTGTAGTACTAATAGCATTAAGGCATGTGGATAGCATCCAGACCTCGAAGCTTCTATTTCAGCGTTTTTTTAATATCTGTAGCAAAAAAAACCCTCAAAAAACCAAAAACAAACCTCAACCAACCAACCAAAAATAACGAAAGAAACAAACAAAAAACCCACAAAGAAACAAACAAAAAGAAAAAGAGAAGATAAGCAGCTCATTTAGTCTGAAGTTACATAATAGTGATATGACTGTTCTGAAGGGGAAAACCAGTTAGCAGTTATCAAGGACATTGGCTTGTCATCATTCTGTTATTTCCCAGTTCACTATCAAAGCCAATTAAGACTCTTTTTGTAATGTGGAGTCTTTTGTATTTTAATGAATTCATCATCAACTATGTATGCCCCAGAGTAACAGTGGTGAAGAAGGGAGTTTCACCATCAGACTGATTGAAGACTCTATGACTTCATCCCAAGTGAGGCTTCAGCAGTTATTATCCGTGGCTCCAGCCTTGTTACATGACTCGTTTTCACTGGGTGCTTGTTTGCAAAATAAAAATGTGCCAAGCCACTAACCCCCCTTGCAGTGAAGGTACTGAGTACTATCACAGGACTTGCTGTGAGATTATCAAAGACAGCTTAACCTAATGGCAATGCTTGTTGAATTTCTGAGTTACTGATGTTTAGTGAATTGCTCCGTATAAATAGTTTTTGTATTACAACTTCTTCTAAAGTTGTTTCCCTCCATTTTCGAAACTCCAGGCCTGAGATACCAACAAAGAACAGATTTTTAGTACTGAAAATTAGCTTTTGTGTGTTTTCAACTGGTTATCTGAGTGTTTTATTTAGACAAGGATATTAGGAGATGCTTTTGAAAATGTTTAAGGAGGAGTTTTGTTTGCAACTAAACTAATGTCAATTCCAAGCTCTTTCTAATTTTAATTGAGGTATGACTGCTAGCAAAGAAAGCAGCCATAGGCAGTGGTCATCTGTAGAGCAAGAGTCAGCAGTGGTTGCTGTGGCAACCATAGGTGACCTACATTTTACCAAAAAGTGATCGTGTGTCGTCTTTTTTTTTTTTTTAAATGGAGCCCATCCATTGACTTCTACTACTATTTTTACTCTTTGACGCATTGTTTTACTTAAATAGTATTCTTGGTTGTGAGTGATTAGTGTGGAATGGACATGAAAAGTGTTGGAGCAGAGATACCATTTCATTGTTACATTTCTATTTAAAATTAGTAGTAATTTTTACCTTTGCTGTCATGCCCAATTGTATGTTCTTAGGAATAAGGTAACACAATTTAATTAATTACAGTTGCATTATAGTAATGTATTATTTGTATGGCTACCAGTGTGTGGTTTATAATGGCTTGCAGTAGAAAGACTCATTGTTGTGAATTTATCTATTTCACTAATGTTACGGGTCGGTAGGCTATGGTATGAATATGCTTATTCAAAGTCCAAACTTTGGACTTTGAATAAGCATCAAAAATGCTTTTGGCTTTAGTAAATTCATCTTGTCATTGCCTTTAAGGAAGTGAGAATTTTCTCAAAAAATGAGAATATTGTGCAGACAGACAGAAGAGCAGCTAGGAGAGATGACAAAATGTGACATTTCAGGTAAAAATTGAGTTGGCATTTTAAATGTACATTTTTCGCAATGAGATTAACACAGAACAGTAGGTGCTGGATCAAGGAAGTCATTAGATGTTGTGATTTGTCTAGAATTTTGGCTTGCAGATGAGCCAGGCCTGGATTTTCAGAAAATTTTGTTAAAATAGGTTATTCGAGAAAGGATTTGCCTTTTTTTTTTTTTTGATTGGAGTGTGTTTGGTAGTCTTCAGATAAATACACTATTTTACTTAGAATTGTTTATTGTGTTTTATAGTGTGAAAGAATCTTTAGTTTCACATAAATGAAAGGCAGAGAAATCTACAATAGAAACATTAGGGAAAAAGAAATGTATCACGATCAAAAACTTTTTTTCCTTAAATCACTTTGAGACCAATTTTTTTTTTTCCATAACTTAATGGATCGCCTGCTAATTACTGAAACTCTCTCATAGCCGTGAGAGTCTGTCATGGCATTTCATGGGACTGCTGAAGGCTGAGGTGAATCCATTCAGATCCATATTTTGCAGTCTTTCCTCACTGTTCCCATACATCATATGTATCCTGCAGCTGATAATGGAACCACCTCCCAATTTCTCCTATATTTTCCACTTTCTCCTCTCTGCCCACGCATCTTTTGTAGCCTGTTTATTGCTTTGAATTTTATCCAGCCCACTCAGTTTCATCCATACTGCACGGCATGCTTTGCACCATCACTTCAGTCATGTGTTATTAGATTAGCTATAGACTCATTTGTTTGCATACCTCAAAAAATAGAACATTCTTTGTTTTTTATCTTCTTTTTTGCTTCAGAAAGCTTGAGCTGTAAGCTCTATGTCCATCTGCATACACTCTGATACATGCAAACAGCAGCAGTAGTATTGGCAAGAAATATTAATTACTTGTGTGAAACAGCAGTACTAAATGCTTTTGGGAGTTGATCTAGTTTGTCTTTATGATGCAGAATTTAATTATCACCTACACTTCCTGTATCATGATCAAAAACTTTTCTCGTCAAATCATTTTGATCCTAAAAATTCTTATGTATCCCTTAAACAGAAAGTTGCAATAGCAAGCGTTGCAGCCCTGATTCTCAAGGGACGTTTTGTTATTTCTGAGAGGGGCTTACACAGGGCCAAGGCCCTTTCTGCTCCTTGTATGGCCACACTGGAGAGGGGCTGGGAGTGCCTGTGAGGCTGGGAGGAGACACAGCTGGGACAGGTGACCCCAGCTGACCAAAGGGACACTCTGGACCACATGACAGCATGCTCAGTGTATAAAGTGGGGGAGAGAAGGAAGAAGGCGGTTGTCTTCCCAAGTAACCTTACCCTTGATGGGGTCTTGCTCTCCTGGAGATGGCTGAGCCTGCCTATCCGTGGGAAGCAGTGAATTAATTCCTTGTTTTGCTCTGCTTGCATGCGTGGCCTTTGCTTTCCCTATTAAACCCATGAGTTTTCCAGCTTTTACCTTTCAATTCTCTTCCCGATCCTGCTGGTGGGGCAGTGAGTGAGCGGCTGCCCAGGGCTTGGCTGCTGCCTGGGGTTTAATAACTATGACAGGCATCTCTAATGGCAAAGCTGGCACTGTCACTGCCTTGTGCCACCAGTCCCTTCTATCTATATGATGACTGCAATTTTGCAGTATGGATTAAACGTTTGTTTTTAGTTTTGCTTTTCTAAAAACTATATCCAAAAACGTCTTTTAGAAAGACATCCAACCTCACTTTAAGGACTTCAACAGATGGCAAGTCTGTCACCTGCCATGGCAAGCAGGATTAATGTTTAATTGTCCTTGCAATTACTGAATTTGGCCTGCTCAGTGAAATACAGGAAGGTTTTCAGATTCCCTGTTGTGTCAGAGCAGAAGTACCTCATGTATACCAGAAATCAAATGTGCATAGTGGCTGTGTGCTCAAAGGTTGGATGATCATTAATTTTTTATGTATCAATATGCTCTTCTGAATTTTTTCACCTTAATATGGTAACTTGGTTTCATTGCAAACAAACGGAATTTTCTGTTTGTTCTGTGAGTCTGCATACAGCATCGCATAATTTTTGATAGAAATTCTAAGAGTTTGTTGGTATCATTTTAACAGTAATGAGACATGAATTTCATTTTTTTAAGGACAGATTAAGGAAATGTCTACAGAGTGCAAACATGATTTCAGAGATCTAAAAATCTCCTGAGAAAAACTGGTGTTCTTTGAGATCACAAGGTCAGTAATACAGTAGCAGTTATTCACGTGCTTATATCTCTACAATTATACAGGCCCAATTTCATTTTTGCACCATTTGATGGTGCAGAACATGATGCTATATTTTACATCTCTGCAGAGATTTTGGTTGCAATTTTGGAAGAACATAAGTAAAAAAAAATCAGTTTTCCAGCTGCACTTTTGTGTTTAAAGATGCTTAAAATTCATGTGGAAACCTATTGGATTAGTATACATCAGCAACTTCCAGTGTAATTAGATTTATGCTGGTAAAATGTTCGTAACTTATTGTCCATGTTTGTATGGGGTGGTTTGAAGAGACTGAGTTGATGGACAGGGTTTTAGACCAATCGCTTCTCACGATTTTGCATATAAAAAGGCACTGAAGAGGGAAAGTCCCTCTCTTCTTTTCCGGTCCCTGAGCTGGGAGGGGTGGCGGGCCCGGGCCCCGC
>VWZT01001035.1:47256-112422 GCA_013397055.1 Pachycephala philippinensis
GGCAGCAGATTTCCGGGCGGGTCTGTTTGCTGTGGCAGTTTAAAGCACCACATTGAAGCAGAAGGAACCTCTTTTTCTTTCAAATATGAAAGAGACTTAAGAACTGCAATTCTGACCTAAAATCACATGTGTTATCTTTTGTGCGAGTTGGGAGATTATTGGAGGGAGGTGCTGGAGAGAAAGAGAAGGTTTGCTCTAATTTTTATCATTTTCATTCTTTTTATTACCTTTAATTTTGTTAGTAATAAACTTCTTTGTATTCCTTAAAGTTTTGAGCCTGCTTTGCCCTTCTTCTAATTCTTATCTCACAAAAAGTAAAAGATACAAACTAAACCACCACATTGTAAATAAATTAATTATTGTATATTTGCATCCTTTGTCACTTGCTTGCAAAAGTATCAGCTGTTTAATATTTTGGAAAATGAAATACCAAGTTATCTGAACAGGTACTTTCAAGGCTTTTATTTTAATTGTCACATCATGAAATGATTTATTTTTTCCAAAGACTAGAAGTAAGGGATATGATTCATTCAGCCACAAGGAGCTGGCCAACACACCTCAAGTGGCAAAGTGTTCAGAGAACTGTGTGTAATCAGTATAATATTTTAATAATTTCAAAAAGTGACTTAAAATGCTTGATAAATAGCAAGAAAATGATGATAGCATCTTCTCTTGGATAACAAATTCATAATTTCATGTAAGCTTTACTCAGATATTGAAAAATGGGTATTTATCTTTTAGGTGTTTGTTATTAGAATGTTACTTTTAAATGTTGCATGTTCTGATGAAGGAAAAATCAGAAAGCATGAGTGTAGATAACCCTTCTTCAGAAAGGTCTGTTTGATTTAGGGGTTAACCACAATACGAATGCAGACATTAAACCTGTCTGGTTTTTGTGAGTCTAAGTGTGACGATTTGTCATATTGTTCTGATTTGAGATGTGGAAGAAGGATAGGAGTTCCCACCCCTGCCCTGCTTCTCCCTTTGGTACTCAGAGTTAGGTTTCTGGTCTATGTAGGAGATGAGTTGAAAGGGGATTCTTTCTCTGGGCTTTATTATTTAGCAAATAACATACGTAACCTATCTAATACATGAGATACTAGGATAAGTAAAATGATAAAAGAGCAGGCATGGTGGGTTTTTTTGTTGTTTGCTCACCTTGCCTTTTGTTTTGTGAAGAGCAATTTTGTTCTATGTGCTCTTTAAATGGCAGGTTAACGGCTGTAGCTAATTCACAGGAATAAGCTTATACCAAGACAAGGTCAAGCTGGGAAAATTAATAATTTAACCTCAAATAGGTGGGATCTCTGAATTTCTCTTTCAGCTACAGGGCAGACAAATAATAGAAATGTAAGACGTAACATGACAAAAACAATTTTGAAGAAACAGGTTTTACCCCTATCACACATAAGAGGAAGGAATTGCTAGCTGATTACAATTCTGCTTTGATTTTGTTTGTTTGGTTGGTTTGGTTTTTTGTTGGTCTTTTTTGTTTGTTTATTTTAAATATCCAAACACAAGGTCCTTGTCCACCATTTATCTTCACACCACAATCTCTGGCTAACAACAAAGGGGAAAAAAGACTACCACCACAACAAAGCAAACAATCCCCCAAACAAAAAACAAACAAAAACCCTTCTACAGGTCTTGAAATTACTCTCCTTTCACAAGGTCTGAAGAGTGATGAGGATGAAAAATTTACATGTTCAAATCTCAGTCTTAAAATGGGGAGAGTGGAGAGACAGCATAAATCACTAATCCAATTGTGCTAGAACAGCTGCCCAGATACAGCAACTGGGAAATCTGTGCTAGCAACCTGATTAAGTTGTTTTTTAACCACTGTGTCGTCTAACTTAGCTCTGTGTGCAGTATGACAGTATCTGGATTCAGTGGCTGCTTTAAGATGTTTTAGGTCGTGGGGACAATGCCTGATGAGAGTTCCTGCACAAATGCAGTGGTGCTGGCTTGGGGCTGGATTGTGCACGCAGTGCAGGAGAGATGTGAGACATACAGAGGTTTACCAAAGACTATAAATTTCTGAAGGGGACAATCACCACTATCACAAATGCAACAGTTTTCCCACGTCAGGATCTATAAAACTGCAAGACAGCTGAACAGAGGATATTTCAGGAACAAATGATGGCATAGTCTTATTTTTAAAAAGGACATAATTTAATTTTATGTGATGGTGCCTGCATTTTAATGCATAGGATAATAAAGCCTGAACCCTTTGGCTGAGGTCAACCTATGTACTAGTGTCTTCTTTTAGGAGTAGTTAAGCATATAAAGGAAAAAATTCTTCTCTTCCCATAAATACTTTCCAGTGGTTAAATTCAAGAGCTTTTAATTAGAAATCACAATATATGAGAACTTGGAAGATTTCTGTGCCTATAAATTCCCTCATAGCACTTTTTCCCTAGAAATTAGAAATACAGACTAAAAAGATAAAAAGGCATGTGTCCCATGTTGCAATTGCCGTAAAATTAATGTTGTAGTACTTGGGGTTAATGTTGTAAGTTGTGGTCTGTGGTTTCCTGTTCGAGAGTTTTGCTCAGATGCCAGTTTTAGCTAAAAATAAATAAATAACTATTTATTTGGGATAGCAAAAGCCACTATCTAGAGAGCAAAATTAATTTGTAGGTTTGGACTGCTTGTGATACAAGCTATAAAAATGCATGACTTGTACATTTCAGGGCTGGGAGACAGTTTAAAAATCCAAAGTAATTCCACTGGAGAAGGTATGTATTATGTAAAGAATAAGCACTTTGATAGTATCTCTACCCTTTTGTCTGGTAAGACACAGATTTTGTTGATAGTATGATGTAGTGTTTGAAATGTGACACAGGGAATTCAGAGACTTGCATTCTGTCCTCTAGAGTTTCCTTCCTTTGGGAATTTGAAGAATTCATTAAATAAATCTGACCAGAGGAGATTAAAGCCCTCTTTCAGAAAGGTGCTTAAGTTGGATTCATGCTTAATCAGAATAATTGTGCTGGGACCATTGTTTTTTAATATTTGTTCTCACTCAAAACCTTAAAAAAATCAACCATCTAAAATGGCAGCAGAATAAGTAGTTAAGGATGCTGATGAACAATTTCCAAAAAACATACTATTCACAATATTTTAAGAATCTATTTCTTTCTACCTCTGTTTCTTCATCACTATCCCTATTATCCTTTTGATTGTTTGAAAAGCATTATAATTCAGTGGTCTGGTTTAGTACTTAAGTAAGTCCTAGACACATTCTTGTTATTTCTAATCCATCAAGAGTACCCAACAGCTCCTTTATTTTCTTTATACCAGCCTAATGAGGTCAGAAAGGTCAGAAGAAACTAGCAAGAAGGGTCAGAGTGGCTTATGCAAGGGTCCTTTTCTGTAGGCTGATATTCAGCATGCTGGGAATGGGTCTGGCTACAGTATTTGCATTCTGCAGTGAAATAATGACATGAGCAATTTGACAAGCAGGCTTCATTATCCTTTCCCACAAAATGTATTTCCACAAGTAGAGCAATTAGTAGGGATTATCTTTGAGATGAGAAATAAATGGCTTTTAACTGCTTCATGTGTACTAAAATACTGCTAGATGCTTTAAATTTTTCCCATCTGGAGAATTTATTTTGTCTTTTAAATTCAAGTGACAGGATATCAGCCTGTATCAGAAGAAACAGTACTTTCCCATCCACTTACTGGTCTCACTTAGAAATAGAATCCTGAGGTTCATATCAGGCTTAAATTTCCAGACTTGCCACTATAATTTTCCTTTCCCCCCCACCTCTGTTCTTGCTGAAGGTGTAAAGTTTTTTCTTCCTCTAATTGTTTTTACTTGTTCAATGAAACAGGTTCTCTCTAACTGGTGGTCTTGAAGCAAACCTTCTACTTGTAACCACTAAAAGCACAATTGTGGGATAAGTAACAGTAAGATATTTGATCAGTTTTTTAAAAAATTTATTTTATTTTTTCAAATGGAGATGCTAGGTATGGAGTAGTGAAACTTCTCAAAGTCTCACAAAAGTCCTTGTTATAAGTGGATTTCAGGATCCAGCTGATTATGCAAATTGATTTCACCTATCTACTGCTAGTTCAATGCTAGCAGTTCATTAGGTTCTTCTTTGTACAATCCAGAGAAAAGTTTTGAAATACAACCATTAGTTAAAGTATTGATAACACCTGTATACTGAAAATAACAGTAGTGTAGCATTTAATAAGCTCGGCATCCCATTTGTTACCAGTTTTTGTTCCTACTGCTGAATCGTATGGGCTGGCTGTGGCTCGAGAGTCCCCATGGGTTACCCATTGTCTAGTAAAAAATTCCACTACATTTTATTTGACATTTAATACGTGTGCCTCTCAACTTTTGGGTTTGTTTTCTGAAGATTTGACTTTGGCTGATGACTGGGTGTTGGATAGAGACCATAGTGTTGGATATCACTGGCAGATTCACCTTATTTGTATGCGTGGAACAAAAGACTGGATGTGCAGGCAGGCAGGAATTTTCAATTCTGGTCCAGGCTGTATTTGACTCAGCTCTCAGCTTGTCTAAGTGTTTTGGCTTTGGCATTCCCCACCCCCACTGATAGTAGTCTGAGGTCACTGGTATGTTTTTGCCAAATTCTCTGGTTTTGTATAGCAGAGTGAAACCTTTCAGATCTTGCACTTTTTGCTCAGTGCACTTTGCACTTTGTGAATTTTGCCGCTGCGTTTGCTGGAGGGTTGGGATGCAAGGGAATTCCTTTTTATTGCTTTTTCTTTTTAAATGGATAGAGTTATGTTCCTAGCATAAATTGGCTATCAGTGCCACAGTATGGTATTTCTGATATTCTCATTCAATTAATTTTTCTCTGTCGTTCATTTACTTTAGGACCCATGTGCCTTATTTTCAGCACATATATATTAGATAATAATATATTTCTTAGATCTCAAACAGTTTTGTCTCGTCTTTCTCAGTACATCTTCAAGAATTTACTGTATTTCATCTTCTGAAATGTTGGGTTGACTGTGCTTTTTTCCACTCTTGGTTCTTTTATTCTTCTAATTGCTACTAAGTTTATTTCAAAAAAGTCACTTCGTTCCTTCCATATCCTACAACTTTGTATAAAGTTATATTTTTAGTGGCCTTTTCATTCCCATCTGTACTTTTTCTGGTTAATCTAAAAAAAAGAAAAGCTTATGTATAATGCCTGTGCTAACAACATATGTATCCCTCTCTGATTTTTACTGTAAGATTGTTTTCCAGTAAGCATTTTGTCTCTTCTCCAAGACAGTTGACTGTACTCAGCTGTGAAGCAAAAAAAAAAAAAAAAAGAATCCTATGCAAATATTTTAGCAATTTCCATCTCAGTATCACAAAATCCTGGCCTTAACAAATGCATTTGTGCCGTGTTCTCTCATACATCTCAATATTGCTTTAAAAGTGATGTTTCTTTGACCTGCTGATGCATCTATTTGTATCCCCATTAGCATCACTTTTTACTGTCATAATTGTGCATTCTTTGTCTCTGCCTCTTGAACTAGAGGCAAGTTTTTGGTCTTTTCCTGTCCACTTACCAGTCAGGGTTCACTAATATTGGTAACTTTTAAATCAAATCCCACGCTGTTTCAAATGTTTTGAAGCATTTCCTGCAAATGTATTTAATTTTTTTTTTAAATCTTTTAAAAAACTTGCCTTTGTCATTATGTGTATAAAATCATCAGTTGTCGTGCAAAAATAACTGCTACAAAATGACAAGTGGTAGCTCTTTGTTTTCTTTGCAACACTAGGTCTCTGAATCCATCTTTGCTTCCTGCTTGACATTTAAGATACTTCGCTTCTAAGATTATGTATTGGGTTATATATAGCTTTTAAGGCTGTAAATGATGTCATTATTGTGGTAAAATAATTTAAGGCATCAGGCAAGGTTTGTGGGGAAATTAGCATTTTTTAATTAGATTAACTTCTACAGCTAGAAAAGTAGGCAAGCTTTTGTGTTTCTGACCCCTTTCTCATGTCCTCAAAGGGTTTGGTTTTCCTACTCATCTCAGCTTGTCTACTTCAAGATAGTGCTGTTCTCTGGAAACTGCCTATGTCATTGCCTGACACACTGAATGTCACGACAAGGCTGGCAGTTGATCTGGGTCTGTTCCTGTGTGATAATGATCATAAAGCAATTTTTGAGTTGTTTGCAATTTTGCAGCTACAGAAAAGAATAAGAAGATCAGCACAGAGCATGTACCAATTTGCTGCTGTAAGTATGTAGCAAGCTAAATGTGACAGCTTTTCAGGAATTCTCACAGTGCTGGAGATAATAAGAGAACTGCAGGATACACGCTGCACAGTTATGAACTCATTGCCATTGTAAATGACACAGAATATGTTTTCTGAATGTAAATGGGCCACTCCTGTCTCTCAATCCAAGACATCCAGGGCAGTGAGAATGTCTTTTGCTCTTAAAAAGTAAAACATTTGGCACTGGCAAATCTTTATACTACTTGAAATCTTAAATGGCTGAAGTGTACATTTGCAGTTGTGTATCCTAGAGCCTATGTAAGTGCACATAGGACAGGAGAGCAATTCCAGGCAGGCAGCTAGAACAGTGCCAGTGTCACTGATATCTGCCTACCCCGGAAGATGGGGAGAACCAAGGATCTTGACTTCCAGCTCTTCAGTCACAAAACTGGTGAGTTCCCCTATGAGCTTGGAGCTGTCGATGTGGTAAAAGTCTGTTAACAGCAAATGACAGCTGGTGCTGTCAGCTTGCACCTTTGCTGTGACCTGAAAGGTCAGAACAGACACTCTGACTACACTATTTCTAAATATCTGACAAGCCTAGTATTATCTCAACTTAATATAGCAGAAATAAACACAGTCCTCATGTTCCTAAAAGCAAAAATATTGTGATGGAAACAATATTATCCTCAATGCTTAAAGATGTTAGGCCAAAAGAATAAATCCCTTTGAGAAACAACAATCATTGCAGGGATGCCAAAAACCACACTGAGTTGGTAATTGCTTCTTTTCTGCAACACGGGAAACTGTCAGATGATGCAACTTTGTATCAGGTGTTATCAGCAGTCCCTACAGTTTTGTCTGTGCCATAAATCAGTGATCCTTATGCAAAGTATTTGCATGTAATCCTGGTTGAAAGTCTAATTTATTTTTTTAAGATGTTCACTGGAAAATATGTTGAATAATGGTTTTAAAAGAAAAAAATAACAACTCCTCTGCAAATGCACCAATACAAGAGGCTGCAGCCTTTAGGAACTGTAGCCTGACATCCTCAACCCTTGGCTATTGTACTGCTGTCAGGGTGATAAGTGTGTCTACTTAATATTGAGAACAAAAAATCTAACTGAAACATTAAGTTCTGCAGCTGGTAGGTTTCAAGCAGTTTAATTAAAAAAAAATCATGATGGCTTCTGAAATGCTGAAATCTTGAAAGATATTTCAGCTATAAAAATTCTCTAAGTCTTTATTTAGTTATGATCCCTTTTAGGTAGAACTCTTAGATAAAACAGTCACTCGGTAACTGCTTCTACAAAAGAACTTCTAAACTCGATCATGTTGCAGAAATGTTAATCCTTGCACGCTCTCAGGGCATGTGGCTACTGCACTTAAACCCTTTATGCTCTTGGAAAGTTAGACCAAAAGCACAGTGTTTTTAACTTTGTCTTTGAACACCAGCTGAAAACCGTGTAATCAAATTATAAATCAGCCCTTTTTGATCTCTGAAGTTATACGAGAGTGTCCTGGAACTGTCCACTAATTTGCTAATATGAATGTGGTTATTTAAATACTCCATCTTCTTCCTATATGAAAGCAATGGCAGTCAGTGCTCCTTAGAAAGTGTATTTCTGAATGGGACTGGCTTACTTTCATAGAAGAGAATCACAGGCTTGAGTTGGAAGGGACCTTAAAGATCATCTAATTCAAAGCCCTCTGCCATGGACAGGGATGCTACCCACTTAGAACAGATTGCTCAAAGCCCTAGCCAACCTGACCTTCCAGGGAGGGGACATTCACAACTTCTCTAGGCAGCCTTTTCTAGTGCCTCACTACCCTCTGACTAAAGAATTTCTTCTTTATGTCTAATCTAAATCTCCCCTGTTCTAGTTTAAAACAGTTCCCTCTTACCCTATTACTATCTGTCCATGTAAAAAATGACCCTCCCTCTTTTTTATAAGCCCCTTTTAAGTACTGGAAGGCCACAGTGAGACCTTCCTGAAGTAATCTCTTCTCCAGGCTGAACAGCCCCAACTCTCTCAGCCTGTCCTCACAGGAGATGTTCTCCAGCCCTCTGATGAGCTTTGTGGCTCTCCCCAGGACGTGCTCTAACAGGTTTGTGTCTCTCTTGTGCTGAGGATCCCAGAGCTGGCCTCAGTTCCACAGGTGGACTCTTCTGAGCAGAGGGGCAGAATCACCTCCTGTGACCTGCTGGCCCCTCCTCTTTTGGTGCACTTGGCTTTCTGGGCTGTGAGTGCACACTGCTGCTGGCTCATGTGCTTTCTGAAGCCTTAGAATGTTACAATGACCAATGACATAATAAAAGGTTTGCTGTAAAAGTACAGCAGTTCAGCTTTTAACTTGATGGAAATTGCATATGTGTGCTAGGAGAATAATTCTGGATGCTAAAGTATATGAAAGGATTTTTCATTTAATTTCTTTAACACTGATTTTAAGGTAAGTGAAATAATTACTGTGTTTTTTAGGGTAGGAGAAGGGGAATTACCTGCAAAAGACTTTTACTTTATTAATGTTGGCTACTGCTGTGGAACATTTGTTGGGGGGGTGGGGAGGAATTGTGTTGTGTTCTGCTGGTAGAGAAGACTCAGCATAAGCAATAAAATTCCCATTGCTGTGCTGATGCTATCACTGATGCTGGAAGACAAACAAAGAAGTAAATAAAAATTATTTTCAAGCTCTGCTGGATACACATAAGGGCAAGAAATCAATGCTGGCCAAATGGAAATGGACAGAGTTATTAAAGAAGAATCAGTTTCTATTCTTTAAAGGTTATTTGAAACAGTGAAAAGCTACCTTACAACCTAGAATTCAGTGTTTTTTCAAGCTTTAAATGATTGTGTTGTATGTGGGGCGTACAAAGGTGGGAAGAAGTGTTGTAGCAGATTCACTTCCTGTGGAATGAGATCCTAAGCTGATGTTTAGCAATTCAAGGCAGGCACCTTTTATTTTAGAATTTAGGTATCTTCTTGTCTATTTGATTGAAAGTCCACTATGTGTCATGAAAGTCCACTATGTGTCATACTTATTCTAAGTAGTATGTTGAAAATGTTTTGTGCTTTAAGTTGGAAGGCTTCATAAACTAACTGCCATGAAATGTAAAAACCTATTTACATTGCTTCTGTGTGTCTGGTATATTTTTACATCTGTCTCTGCTCAAATTAAAATACTTGTGTTTATGGTAGATGGGAACAAATTTGAAGATTGTAACAATAAAAAATTCATCTTTCTGTGGAAGATGAAAACTAAGGAGCTTGTCTGCTCCACTGTGGAAGCTGAGAAAACAAGGAATGAGGTAATGTTGCTGGTTTAGCAACAGTGGTGTTTTAGGAAGTTCTGTTGATGACAAGTCCAGTAAGGAAAGATGGCTAGCTTCCTTCTGTCTGGAATTTTTTTCCTGTTCCAACTGCATTGACACAGTAAACTTCTTTTTGGTTTACTATGGTACATAAAAGGGAACTAGAAGAACCAAACAGTTGGAGAGAGAAAATACTAGCTATAATGCTCCTTCAAATATCTCCTAATTTTATTTAATTTTAAACTTTTTCTGGTCAACAGCCAAGTGAAATTTGTAACTTGGAAAATGATACTGGGGGAAAAGGTGTGCTTAATGACCAAGCAAGGAAAAGGGATGGAGTAAGGAGTATGTCAGTTAATTATAAACCAAAAGGCACCTTTGTTTCTTCTGTTTGTGTCTTACAATCTTACAATTTCTAACCACACCAGGCATAGCTCTGTGTAGTTCTGAATTACTCCTCAGCATGGATCATATTGGAATGTCTGAGGTGCCATGGAAACTGGATGGAGAAAAGCTGGCTTGTGAAGCCGTACAAGACAGCACAGGCATTTTCTCTTCAAGTATCTGCCTTCTTCTAAGCCTTTTTTTTTTTTTTTTTTTTTAAGGAGAATGACCACTTTGCTCTTTCAAATAGAACTTACTTTGTTTTACGTGAAAGAATCCATGCTCTTCTGGCATTTTGAACGATGGCTCTATGAAGCATTACATTATTAATTATTTGCTGTGATTATTGATTATTAATTTTTTTTTATTCACATCATCTAATACAATAGCAGTCCAGAGATTCTTTTGCTACTTGGCTATACACCTCTCAGTACATTAGTTTGCCTGTCAAAGCTAATATTTCTTTGATTTTGGTAGTTAACTATGAGTCTTGAGAAAGGTTGTGAAAGGAGAAAGAATCTCTGTATGTTTACTGCAGAGGAATATTTTTGTTTGTGTACAGTAGCTCTTCTAAAGCATAATATTTTTCAGCGCTATTTTCTGAAAGGAAGTGTGCTCTCCTCTAGGATATCAGCCTGGAAGAGGTTAATTTTATCTTGGAAAAATGTAGTTTATGTAAGATGTAGCAAGAATGTATCATTAAAAATGAGGTTGTTTTCAAGACCTGTTGTGCTAAAAGTCATTGGGAAGGGTTAAGCTGTGCTATACCCCGCAGTATGTATAGAGAGAATTCACTCTTACTCTGTGCCAGCTTTTTACCCCATGATTTAAGGAGTTGCCTTTGGTCAAGCAGATACTAAGAGTCAGAAGAAAAGCAAACTATAGATGGTGTCCTTCAAATTGACATTGCGGGGTAAGGGTGCCAGAAGTAGGAGTGAAGGACAGCACTGGCAGCCTTACACTGACGTGCCACGAGTCACTGTATGAAGTTTGGTGATGGGATTGCTGGAGTGCCCGAAACCAGAACACCTGCTCACAGGCCTGCCCCTCAGGTATAAGCTGCTTTCTCCATCCATCTGTTGATCTGAGGATATCACCTTTCAAATAGATTTTGTCTATTTCCATTCATTTCACTGACTAGACTCTTCTTTCAAAACATGGTGGTATTTCTTCATTGAGAATGCCATTTATGAATGCATAATATTTTCCTATTTGTGCAGTTCAGGAACCCAAAGTATGTCAATCTTCCAGTCATGGCAGGCTAGAGAAATCTATCAAGCCCCAGTATTTGGAACTGAATAGTTAACATGACACTACTTGAAGATAGTTTAGCTGTGACAGTGGTGTATCTAGAGAAAGCAGGATATTTGGGGCCAGGGTGAGGAAATTAATTTGATTAAATTATATTTGGTTTGGAAAGAAATACATAGAATTTATACTTAAGATTATCCTACCCCAGTGTTACTGATTGTAACTTTAATTAATACTACAGTATTTTCTCTTAGGTGAGCATTTTTAACTCTGTAGAACTTCTGTAATGGCAGAGCTCCCTGGGCAGTTTGCAGCTATGCCTCATCCTGAATTCAATGTAGAGGAGTTTGCATGGACAAGGTTTATAGATCTTTCCAAAGAAGTGACCACAAATCATCTATTTCCAACCCTGAAAGCCAATGCTGAGGCATTTAAGAGCTGCTGCTGCTGCTGTAGCTCATAAATTGCAAACCATGGCATACGAACCATGCTGTTTGTAAGAGCTGGAGTAGAGCGTGTATGGTCCACTGAACACATTTTATAAATCCTGGACTTCAAATCTTTTTTGTCACTAGAAGACTCTAAAAGTTTCAGCAAAACCCTCTGTTTACTCAACTGGTATGGAAGTTATTACATTTCTGGTGTACTTGGAGAAACTGGACCTCTTGCATTTTATTGCAAGGTACAGGATTCCAACCCTTAGAATAACAAGGCATTGAGTGCAAGTTGCCCCTTTTTTGTTTCATGACATTGAACAGTGCTCTTCCCATAATTGTTTTGATTCATGTGTGATTCATCCAATTATGATACAGGATACTGAACAGCAGATTAAGTTTGATACCTAACAAAATAATGTAGTTGTATAAGGTGGAAATGATTGGAAGTTCAAACCATGGGCTTAGTCTGGTTTGTGATATATGGCTGGTTTTGGGTCTTTTGGGTTTTTGTTTGGGGCTTTTTGTTTGTATTTAAATTCTGTCCAAGATATGTATTTCAATGCATATAACCTTTATAAAAGTACTCAAGTCTAAATGCACACCGAGTAGAATAAACCAGGATTTATAAAATTATTCTTTATTAATGATGGTGATTACTCAGAGTCCAGATTTCCTTAGCCAGCTCACTTTTGCTGTAGCTTCTGTGAAATGGGAAAGCATAAGAATGTTCCTATTAATTGCTTTTCTTACAAAGTAGATGTGGGATCTAACAGTTTACCCTTATTTACAGATGGTCAGCAGATTCATGGTTCTGTTTCCATTTGGATTCACAAAGAACCTTTTATTAGAGAAAAGAGAGCCCTTGCTTACCTCGACTCTCATGGGAGACCCTGGGTGGGAGAGACTGCTAAGCATTTGCATTCTCCCACTGTTGTTTCAAGGAGAGGTGAATTTGGATTCTCTTGAAGAAATCCTGGCTGTCACAGGAGGGGTATTAGGAAGTATTGTCTCATTTGAACCTCTTCCTACTGTGGAGTGACAAGAGAGGCCTGTGTTTTGGCTCCTGTGAATCTCTTGGGTGATCCATAATCCCTTTTGTGATGGCAAAAATGCGCTTCCTCAATAGTATGCTTGGGCAGAAATTCAGCAATGTAGCTCTGACAAAGACTTCCTTCTATTTAGTAACCCTGTAAGAAGAGAGGATGGGATAGAGTATAATTTAGCTACCTAAAAATGTCAAGTTATAATTAGGAAATTCAAAATTCCACTATGGAGGATTGAAGCTTCCCTCCCTCCCCCCACCAACCTTGAGGAAGTGATTAACTTAGGGTGCCTCTGAGCATGGAGACTGCTTGCTGCTATTGTCTCCTGCAGAAACAACACTTTGCTGCTAACTGGTTTAACTGTATCATGTCCTTGAACGTGTTTTCCTCTAACCGCCTTTCAGGATTTGAGAACTGTTCCATAGTGTATATAACAACACACAGAAAAATGTGACTATAGTACTCTTTTCCTGACCAGTTTTTGTTCTTTCCATCTGTCAAACGTTTGGGTTTTCTTTTTTCCCCTGGTGCTACTGCAGCAAAAATGCCTGCCTTTTGTTTATGTCTTCCTACACTAGCATCGTGGCATCATCAGTGGTATTGCCAGGGGAAAAAAATATGCATAGCTGTAGCTAAACCAGCTGTTCGTTAGCAATCCTTCTAGTCTGCTTTCATTTCTTCTCATTAATGTACACACAGTAGTGTTTCCTGCCTAAGAGATGCGGAAGGTTCTCAGCCACAAAACATCTGCTCGGTCCGTGTCTTTGGGTAGATGAAATGGTGGCACTTCAAAATACACTCATTCTTGATAATGGCATTTTTTTTAAACTGAAATGAATGTGAGAGCCTAGAAGATATTCATTACTGGATTTAGTTGTGGGTAATTCTGAATCCTTTACTAACCATCTTGGATAATTCAGTGTAATCATAGAGCCTGCATATCAACTGTTACAAAACCTTAATAATACAAACTGAGCAAGATGCCAAGAACAATAAAGAAATGAGTTTTGTCATTGATTTGCATGACGACACGGTAAGGCGAATGAATATGTTAGTCATGCTTGTCCCTTCTTCCATGCAAATCAGCAGCAAAACTTCCACTGACTTTGATAGGACCAGAATAATGCCAACCATGAGCTACAAGCTGTCATTTATTCTAATGAGAGAGATCTTAAATAGAATAAGGAGGTATTTCATTTGTGGAATGTTAATGAGAAAACAGTTTCTTTTGCTATCTTATGTTATCAAAATGCTCTGAATTATTCTAGAGATAATTGACTGTTTTGTAGAATAGCTGCATCTTTGCAATGTTAATATTATGGATAATTGCGTGTTCAGTATGAGTTTTCAGGTTGGAGGAGAGATGTTCATTTATCATCACTAGCTGTTTGTAGAAAGCTAGTTTTAAATTAGAATACTCAGGGAATTTGCTCTGCAATAGGAATCAAGCTATGTCCAAATATTCTAGCATGGAGCCCTGATACTGAAAATGGATCAGTGAAAAAAATAATTAATATTTACCTTTTTCTGTAAGGGCTTTTGTAATTTGAATTTAGATATTCACTTATTCTAATATGAAATACTCAGGTAAATATTAAGTTTTCAACCATTATAAAATGTTGTTTAAATTTATAATTTTTTGTTTAAAATAAACAACAAAACCCAAGCCAACCAACCAAACGCGTGTACGCACACACACACGTGAAAACAAACCCCAGAGTATCACCAACTATTACCAAGAAGAGATTAGACTTCATTGTATTACATAATTTGTCATTTGGATTTGAGAGTAATCCCTGCTCAAATGGCCAATTCTTATTCACCTGAGTAGTCTCACTGAAGCCAGCAAAACTCATTTTACGACCAGAGATTACAGGATAATGCCCTTGACTGATGAGACAAATTTAAATCAAGGGGCTGCTTTTTAGGTACAATTTTTCATTTGCAAGCTCGTCCTCCACACAGAGGATAAACACTGGCAGATTAAGTGTTGGCGAAATATTACCTCTTCAGAATATTAATTTCAGTGTGTACTGTGTGCAGAGCGATGCAGACAATGCGTGGCTTGTGCCACTCCCCACAAGAAAAAATTACTTTTAACAAATCTCTTGAATTTCTTCTTGGACCAGTGTTACAGTGGGAGCGATAATAATAATTAAACAAAAAAGTTGAGGGGATTTCCATAACAACTGCTGCCTTAATGAACTAAAGAAGCCTTAGAATTTGTTATTCCTTCCTCATAGTAGACCTCAGCTGATAAAAATATCCGTAGCCGGTGAAATCAGTGGCATGCCTGGCTTTCTCAGACAAAACTCCCATGTGATCACGCAGGCAGCCTCAGTGAGCCCGAAGCTGCTCAGCAAGCAGTAGGTAATGAGTCTTTGTGCAGAGTGAAGCTCTTGTGGCTGAACAATAAAGCATATGGTACCAGCAATAAAACACGGTGCTGGGAAATTTAAGAAGATTCTGCTGGAAGTGGGAAGACAGTGAATATGTCAAACGTTATAAAATGACGATCAATCTGGTTTGGTTCCTAATTAATAAAAACAGTGCATGGATTGGAAAAACAACAATTTGAACAGGTCAGTTGATTTATAGATTCTTCACACACTTCAGTGTTTTAAATATGAACGGGGTTTTTGCTGTTTCTTTATTGTTAATAAAGGCAGGTTTTTTTCATTCTGGAAGGTGGGATTAGAAGGATGCACATCAGTGTGATACCAAGCTAAATAAATTGTATAAGTTCTGTGATCAGATTCATTGTAAAAATGTTTTTACCATTATTCCTATGCAATTCAAACTTCAATTGTGCATGAAAAATGGGATAGCAAGTAAAAATAAATTTATGCTAGATGGATCATTTACCAATATCATAAAATATTTAGTAACAACAATCTATTATTCTGCTATGTATTTGAGACTAATTCTTTCTCAGTAGGAGGTCTGTAGTGTTTGTGTTTGGTTAAAAATAATGTAACATTAGAGCATATCCAACAGTGCACTTACAAGGGTTTTTTTCCTCCACATTCTTCTTGGAAATTTTTGGAAGTGGTGTTTTGTGTTATTTTTAATGCAATTGTATGCACATGGGAGTGATACATTATAACCCTCTGCATGCATTTCACTCTAATATTAATGCAAAATGTTGTTATTCTTCGAGCAAGTACTTATATCTCATAGTAGTTCTTATTTAATTATACATCTTTAATTTTTGAAAACTGCTCCCAAAGATTTCTGTGGCCTGTGTTTGTCTTACAGAGGATAGACGTGCAAATTCTCTGTGGTATCACATCATGTAGAAATTAACCATGTAAAAGTTTTAATCCTGTAAATCTCTTTACAGTACTGGGTTTGCGGGTTTTTTTCTTTCTTTTCTGAGTGCTGGAGATCGTGAATTAGATACGCTGATTTTTGGGGAGTATTTCAGCAGGAAAAAATGGAGCCCTTGAAAAGCGATTGGGGAAATAAACAAAACTCGAAACGTAGAGAACAGGATCTTCTTTCATGTGTACTTATGATTTCAGCGGAGAAATGTGCTTTACAAACAGCGCGTTTATTCTGTGGCTGTGGCGGTGCGGGAGGCGCGGGCCCGGCGCTGCGGGCGCTGCGCAGCCGGGGCTGGAGCGCGGCGCTCGCGTCCGTCCGTCCGTGCGTCCGTCCGTCCGTCCAGGTTCGCTTTTGTGCGGGGCTGCGCGCACGGCGGAGCCCGCGCTCCCTGCCCTCCGTGGTTAAAGAAAGGGAGCAGGGGCAGGGAGCCCGGGCTCCGGCTGCAGAGCCGGGGCCGGGGGGAGCGGGTCTCCCTGGAAACCGCCGCGGCGGGCGGCTGTCGCCCGGCTCGGGGCGGGGGGCGCGGGCGCTGCCGCCCGNGCCGCACCCGCACCGGCACCGGCACCGGCCCCTCCGCACCTGCCCCTGCCCCTGCCCCCCGCCGGAGCGCGGCCCGGCCGGGGTCGTGGCTGCCTCCGCTGCGGCCGGGGCCGCGCAGCCCGCGCGCTTTCGCAGTCGGAAATGTGCTTTGGCTTTAAGGGCGTAAATTTCCAGTTGCAAATGTTGCTGATACCTAAGGGAAGGTGCTTTGCAGTGTCTGCTTTAAAACGGTTCTCCTAGAAAAGGTAATTTTATGTTAAAATCCTGATACAGCTTGGCATCTCAGAACGCAGGCCTGTTCATGTTTTAGACAATAGATCAGAAAGGATGTGTAAAAGTACTTTTTCATCGTACTTATGTGCAGCTATTAATTTATTTAACAGAGAACCCTGGTAATATCGCAGTAACACCTGCAGTATGTAGCATCAGGTTGGATAACACTGAACATGTCACTCTGTGCTAATTTAAATGGAGAAAATATAGCAGTATACAGTCATGCAATTATCATATAATTACTATAGTTGTCTAAAATGAGTACAGTGGATTTTAAATCTAAATTTATGAGGCAGTTAGGTACTTACAGTAAGTGCATACAGAGATAAAATTAACTGTGTGCTGTAAAATAACAATAGGAGCATCCCTACAGAACAGCATTCCCACTGTTACAATGGAATCACAACTTTGAAATACACCTGTCTTATCCATTTATATAGGCAGGAAACAAAAAACCAAACGTTTTGTCTGTGGATCAGGCACTTCGTATTCTAAAACACTCCCAGTATTAAGTTATTTAAGAAAGCTTAAAGTAAAAAATCCTAAAGCAAAAAGGTGTTCTATGTTGCTACCAAGTTATGGTAATTTTAAAGCACACTTTTCTTTATCTCATCTAAAGTGTATTGAAAGTATGGTTTATGTAAACATTTTGTCCTGCAATTGGAATGCTGGCTGTTGAGTCTCTTTAAGAATCATAAATAGAACCAAATCTTTATGTACATATCCGGCATTTTAGAGACAGAAGCATGATTTTGATCTCTCATGTTACTGAAGTCTTGTGTTAATTATACTGTCTTAATTTACATCTCGGATCTGAGGAACCCAGGTCTGGTGTGCAATGTTTTGGTTTGAGGGTGCAGTGTTCACTGCATGTCTTAGTTTTTTGGTCTTATTTGTTTATCAGAAAGAGGAATTTGCATTTACTGTAAAAGATCTTGCTTTGGGCAGATGCAGTAGTTGACTAAATGAAGTTTAAGTTCCATATTAATTGAAGACATGTAAGTCATGCTATAGAGTACACAATGGCAAATGTTTGGAATTTAATTCCAAAGCTTAACTATTTTCCCTGAGATAGCAACAGATGATGGTGTCATCTAAAACTTTTACTTGCTTTTAAAATGTACTTCTAGTAACTGAACCTTGAAGGTTAGAGTTGTCTTCCCTCTGAACAAGCAGGTGGAAGGTCAGGCTGAAGCGAGGCAGCTATAATCTTTTGCAAGATGGGTAAAGATATCTTAAAGATAAATTACATGTAGCCTGTCAGTATCTCTTTTTGTCCTTGCTCTGAGCCAGATATGATGCTGAGAAAAAATGGATCATAGATGCGCCCTTCCCTCAATAAAATGTCCCCAAACACCATCACATCTTTAAAATACTGATACCATTTGAAGTCCTACCGGTGAGTTTTGATCACTGTTGCTTCATTACTCTTTTGTCGGCTTTTTTTGGCCCTGGAAAAGGGATTGAATGTAGATAAAAGACAGACACAACTCATCCACAAATGTACAGAAGCCAAAAATATTTACTAGATTAAACAGCTCTGAGATAAATAACATATCTTTTAAGTTCTCCATCTCTCCACAGATATGGATACAATATTCTAATGAAACTTGTGATAAATGGGAGATGTGAATAATTGCTACCAAAAAAAAAAATCAAACTGGAAAATTGTGGCCTTTTTCTTCCTTAACATTTGCATATGATTCTCTCCTACAGCTTCCCTATCTCTAGTCTTATTCCCCACCCTACAAAAGAGGTTTGCATTTTCAGCACCTCTGCTTCAGTTTTCCATCATCTCATATAATTTTTCCACAATGAAATAGGGAAAATGGGAAAAGGAATAAAAGCGTGTATTACCGTAACAATTTGATGGAAAATTCACTTAATATATGTACGTAGACAAGTTACATATTGTGAAATTAAGAATAAAAGGAAGAGGAGCTGCTTGAGTTTTTTAAGGTTTTTCTATGCTTAAATGCAAAAATATAAGCAAGGATACTTTTTAAAAATTAACATCGAAATTCATTGGACAATTTGCATTTAGGCTTTCGGATGAAAAGATACATGGCTTTTGGTTAGTACTTAATAAATAATTTCATGGAATATATAACTTGAAGTCCTGATTGATTTTGAGGCTGGTTTGTATCCTGCTCTTTCATAAGCAATAGGGATTTGCATATTTATTCCATTGTCTAATGTGAAGTAGGAAATGTGGGCTGCCTAGTATGGAGCCTGACCCTCATCAGTGGTTCTGAGGGATACGGGCAGGAACTACAACATCATTTACCGATTGTAGCTTCACCATCTCACGTAGGTTTTGGATTTGGATGAGGCAGTGTAAGCAATGATACCATTATGTAGGGGAAGGCCGCAGAGTAAATAAGCCTCTGTGGTATTTGTAGCTCTCATTAGCATGCTGCCCCTTCATTACATTTATTTATTTAATTCTGGCGAGTAATTTCTGTGCATGCCTGTAAATACGGGGTATTTTTCCCTGTGCTGCCGTGAGGATGAAGGCTGCGTGCTGAGCCCGAGGCGCGCTGAGCCCAGGGCCGGCCGGGTGCGCGGCGGGGCCGGGGCTGCCGCGGGCTCCGTGCCGCACCGCCGGGGAGCCGCGGAGGGGCAGGGGGACAGAGCAGGCCTGCGCTGCCTGCTGGGGATCTCTGCTCGGGGAACAAGGCTGTCGCTGCAAACACACCTCCCCGGGCTGCCTGTGAGTGCGGTCAGGGCTGCGCCGTGTCTGTGGGCATGTCCCGCCAGAGGGGCAGCTGCCTGATCCTTCTGGGAGGATGAAATAGGCTGGCATGGTGCTGGCTTCAGGAGGAGGTTGGGTTTTTTGGATAGGGATATGAATCTGATGATGAACTGCTCCGTGATTTAAAATCTGTTCTTTGTTGTTATTGAACAGAGTCTGCTTTTAACGTATCATGAATATATTAAAAAGGAAGTTGAATTGGAAATGTTTTTAGTTGCACTTCCTAAGCGATAGCCATCTCTAGGAAATGCTATTTGTGTGGGGGTGATAGGGTAAACAAAAAAATGTTGAAGCCACAAAATGTATTTGTTAATTTTTTTTAGTGTGGACAGCAAATGATAGCACTGCTTACTTCCAGTGTGAACTGTGACAGCTGAGCAGGCTGTTCTCAAACAAACATTTTTGTCTTTTAAATACATTATTTTGGGGGTGGGGAGGGAACCCCCACGGCTTAGGGGGGAATTGACTCGCAGAGTTGCCATTGTTTTGCTCTCTTGTTGTACCAGAGCTTTTATAGAAGCATTCACTTTCAGAGTAGCCAGAGGTTTAACTTTGTAGCTTTCAATTAAGTTGCTCAGTTGTTTACCATTATGCCCTCCTCACCCCCTCTTATTTCTAAACAAACATCTTTCAACAATAAAATGGAAAAGTGAAAATGGCACATTATTAACATCCTCATCTCAGCTTCTTTAGAAAAGACAGAGTGAACAGAGATTTAAGAAGGCCAAATATGTCAAATTAAAAAAAAACAAAAAACCTCAGGTTGGAAGTGTAAGCCACATACCTTCACAGCAGTGCTTTTCAGGAGAGTGTAGGGCAGATAATTAATTTTGTCCCAGCAGACTCCCCTGGCTGAAGTGGCGCTGAATGGTCATAAGGTGCTTACAAGTCAGGCAGTGAGATGGGAGTGGGCTCACTGCTCAGCTTCTATTCATCACTGTCTCAGTGACAGCAGTGCCTTGGGAATTGGATGGGTACATACTTATTATTAGACCTGCAGCTCTTCTGTCAGCTTTCTAGTGAAGTTTTCAGCTTTGAATTATAAAGTGAACTGAAAAGAATTCTTAGACATGTTTATTAGTATACAAGTCACTACAGGCATAAAGTCCCGATTTTCTTTAGTATGACAAAAAAGTGAACAGAGTCAACATCCAATTTTAACACAATCTGGGGTGTAATTTTAGGTCAGTCTTACTGTGGTCTGTCATGTTAACACCATAGGCCCTTCCTTTGGGTACCTTTGTGTTGATTACACATGGTACCCATGTACAGGTGAGTAGGTACCTATGGGTAATTTCTGCTGGCCACAAACACGAAGTTATTGTTGGAAATCTTGTGTGTAATTGAATATGTGCTTTAAAAATCCTTTTTGAGGTTCTCAGTTATTGAAATTACAGAGAAGACTACTGGCTTATAGGGAAACATTTTAATTTATTGATTGCACGTATTTTATCTATCTTCATAAAAAACATCTCATTCTATGATACCACGGTCACTAAATCTGGGACCTTGAAATCTTAGTGTAGCTGATCTTTTTGACTAATTTCTTAAGGAAATTAGGTTTATGCAGTTATCCTTTCTCTGTACCTGTCACATTGTTCAATATGTCTGTCTTGTTTTCCTAATTAGTTTTTTTAACCTGTTATCTCATATCAGCTGAGTTTGAAGCAGAAGCAGTCAATGTTCTTCAAGTGTTGTGCAAATGGGTGGTGAGACGGGAAAGAGAGATTGCTAGTTCACACCAGTAAAAAACAATTTGCACTCTGACTAAGACCCTGATTATCAAAGAAACCACATAGAGGAAAGCTTAAACACCATGACCCTGGGGAAGAGAATCAGTGAAGCAGCCTTGAGTAATCCATCCAGAGGAGACAAATCCATAAATAATCAAGTTCCGCTGGTTTCTCAGATTTTTTTCCTCTTTTTTTGGTAAACTTGAAATTAAATTCTGCTCATTTTTAGCTGATAACTGAGTAGCTTATTTTTACCTTGTGCTGTTTTTAGAGGAGAAGATGAATTGTCAATGCTCTACATATATGTCAGTGGCAGAAGAAGACTTCACAGTTGTGCTGTATAAATTCACGTTTCCTGCATTCAGTAATTTGTTGTGTATGTTACGGGGGGGGTTTTTGGTGAATTTCCCTCATCAGTGTTTAATTTTGAAATAATATTATTTCTAAAAATCTCCAGTTTTTTAAAAAATAAATGTTTTGTTTTTTGTAGTTGAATAGATAACACCATGTATGGTGCAAAGTCAAGAAGTAAATACTAGAAACAAATAGCAATTTTACATCTTTTATTTTTGTGTCATTTTTTGTGGGCCTGAATGTCTACTTAGGACTATCTTGGGTGTGCATGAAAAATGCAGATTGTAACATTGTATTTTGGTTGTGCATTGTCCTTGATCTAGATAGAAAGCTTGAATTATTATAGCCACAAAGCTATTTTTGAAGATAGTAATTTCAAAACATCACAGCCTTCCAGTAGATATTAATAATTTATATTTTCCAGTACGAATAGTTTTATTGACTTTATTCTCTAGGGAGAAAGATGCACTTAAACATATTTTTACTAATTTTGGCTTTACTTGAGGCCAAGCCTTGAATGAAGTCATGATTTTACTGTCATGCCATGGAGCTACATTCATTTCATTGGTGGCAATTGAATGTTGTCGCCTGCTGACCAAAATTGTTCTTCTTTTTAGGGGCCTGTTTCATTCCTCCTCAGACATTTCTGCTGGCAACAATAATAGGTTTTCTAGTATTTTCCTAGCTGCTCTTTACTTTCTACCATTTTATTTCAGCTTTATAGTACAAAATAGCAACAGAGTTTTGGGCTACCACAGAAGCCAGTCTGTAACTTTACATGACTACTAATAGCTGTGCCAAATATTTACTTGCTGTCTTAAAAATGTGCACAGCACGGTGATTTTATTAGAGAATTGGGTTAATTATGTTCTTTTTAATGTCAACATTTATTAAAAAGATAAAAACAAGCTGTTGTGGGAGATTTTTGTGGTTTTGGTGTTTAATAAAAAAGAGAGAAGAAAAAAAAAGGAAAAAAAAACCCCATCAGCCCAAAATCTTTTGATTGGTTGCTTATAAGTTGTTGCATGCAAACAACCAAGCTCATACCATAAATTCTGAATGCCTTGTTATTCAAGTCGGAAGAATATAATCTGATTGTTGAAGTACCAGGGCTCCACGCTGTTTTTCATGTGTTCCCTCACTGAACATGGAGACTCCTGGAGCATGCGGGTCTGTCAGTGCTTGCATAGGAATAGGAGAAGGTATTCCTGTAGCTGTGCCTTTTTTGGGGTGGATGTGAGAATGCAAAGGCATGAGGTTGGACAAAACATCTGCCAGGCTGGAATTTGAACACTGAACTGAGGAAAGTTGAAACAGTGTCCATTAGGGAACGTGCTGAGCATGTCTATGGTATAACGCTGCAGCAGTACTGAAACGCAAATGGCTGCTGGCTGTGCACAGGCAGGTCTTTAATATCACAGGATTTGCTGCATAATAAGCTAAGAGCCTTTTTCATGCCACCTCTGTGATGAATTCTTATTACCAGTATTTGTTAAAGCATAGTAAACACGTACATTAAATGTATATACATAATTAAATTTTACCAGTGTATGACAAAAGATAACCTGTGTTAGAAGAGCAACAAAATTTGCAGTTAAGTAATGAATAATTACTAAACAGCTTAATTTTTCCATCGTATGACCCTCTTCGGCGTATTTATGGTGATATCCAAAGCAATGTGTATTTACACTTCTGAGATGCCTGTTGAAGCTGAAGACGTATTTCACAGGGGCACTGCAAATGGTCTGTGTTAGGGCAGTGTTCTGCTCCACAGATTAGTTGTGCTCAGAAGCTGTGTATATTAGTGCAGCTGATCTGCTTCTGCTGCTTGTGCTGCTTGTTGAGAGTGAGCTGAGCTAATGCAAACCCTTAGCTGTACGTTCAGATACACAGCGTAGATGAACACCACTAAATGGTAACACTCAATTTGGAGGACACCTGTGTTTTTTGTCTATCTGCTTTGTATACCTTCTCCTTTGTAACTGGCCTCCAGTGATCATGACAGAGCATGGCTTTGCTATTTCATTTACATTTCTCTTAAACAGTGAAGGAAATTTGAAACTCACTATTTTTGTCTCAGAGTCCCACTTCTGTAGGAAATGAATCTTTTCATAACCTTTTGCTTCAATTCCTTCTCATGTTTTTTTTTTCCTTCAGTTTTGCCTCTTCCAAACTCAGTTTGTGTTGTCATTTTCAAAAAGTGACTGGTTTAGGCAATTTTTTATGTTTTTAGGCACATCTTCAACATTTCTCAAAATGTCTCTACTAAGAATTTCAAGTGTTTTCAGTAATGTTCTTTGGAGTGAGAAAGCTTTTCAACCACTGTAGTTGCAAAATTTTCAACTATCTTTGGTTTTAATGCAGATAAAACAATTTATCTCTTTCTCCTTTTTGAATATTTTTGCCAAGTTTAAAGATGTGTAACATACATACAAAACTTGTAATGAAGATGAGAGAAAATGGGTAAAAAGTGAGAGAGTGAGAGCAAGCTTTTCATGTTCCCTCTCCAGAAGAACCCATTTAGAGGTCAGAATAGCCAGCATAATTGATTCCTGCCAGAGGCGGTATGAATTTATATCTTTACCCTTGACTTGACTTTTAGCCTATATTTGTTTAGCCGTTTAAATTGTTGTAGCCATTTCTTTCGACCATGCCCTTGGCAGTCTCATTGTTGACACTTTCACTACACTTCCTCTGCATTTGAAGTCATAATGCCTGGAAATATTTTTGAAAGAAAGCTTGTACGCTACAACTAAATACTGTGTAACTCTAATCCCAAGAGTTAATGCTTTCTCAATTAAAGCAAGCATTGTGTAATATAAGGTATATTTCCTCACGGGGAAGTTGTGACTAAATATTGAAATTGTAATCTTGATGTTGCATTAGCTGTGATATGCAAACGTAATGCTTTAAAGATGCTATTAAGGCTGTTTAGAGAGAAAAGTTGATTTTAAGGTGCTCAGAAGATAAATTTAAGGAATTCAGTTGCCTTTTATTGGAGGGGACGGGGGGAAATTTATATTCAGAAAAAGAGTTTTGAAAATTATTAAGCCAAACTATCATTCCCCCAGACATTCTATTATTATACATCTGCTTTGTGTATCAAATATTTCCTTTTAGAGTGTTTTAGAATTGATCAGAATCCCATTGTATTTGAAGACAAGGCAAAATTACAGGGCAAGCAGAGCTAGTTCACCGATGCAGAGGTGCATGATGTAGGGAGGAGTGTGTGTTTCCTAGCAGTGTTGAGATGGCTGTAAAATTCTGTGTCCTTCCAATGGCTCTTTGAGCAGGCAATGCTTTTTCTCTTGTACTGAGGATTGGCTGTGGCCACTGAGGACTACAGGTCTTCTGCTTCTGAGTAAGGTTTCAGGATTAGTCTCTAAGTCACGTCCCTGTAATGAAATAAGAAGCAAGGCAGTTGGAGGTTAGATGCTTGAGAGATAAATGTTTTAATCCCCAGTGTCCGTGTGGTTGCCCTTCAGCATGGAACCATAGCTCAGGCTGTTGGAGCTCCCTGTGCTCTGCAGGCACAGTCCAGTGCCTGCACCTGAAGGCAGGTACATAGACCTTCCCTTGCAAGAGCGGAGCATGGGTCACTCTTCCTCTCAAAACATCCTTCTTGTAAAGATCTGCTGCTGAATGGGTCTCTTGTTAATTTACACAGTAGAACAGCTAAGAAACTCACCCAGATGCTGGAGAACTGAATCTGTTGTTCAGTACCTGCTGCCTCTAAGGTATAGCTTAGTGGAGAGCATCCTAGTCCTTTGTCTAAGTGGAGACCATTTCACTGTATAGAAAATAATGCCAAGATTCAAAGTCCAAAGAGAGTGGGCACAAGTAGCAGCCAAGTGCTGTACTGTATTTACCAGCCTTTGGGTGCATAAACAATTGCTCATGGGTTTGGGCCTGGCCCAGCCTTTCTGTCCCTTTTCCTTCTCAACATGCTTTGCACTCATAATAGATTTTCCTTTTGTTCTTGGACACCTTACTTGGAAGAACATGAAGTGTCAGGCTCCCAGGGAGACCTCAACAGGAACTTATTTGGACATCTGACATCTCTGTAACTTTGGGTATGTACAGAAGTACCTTTCTGCTAGGGGAACTTAAAAGCGAGACCCTGCAAAAGCTCACATGCCTTTGAAGACAATTTGGTGACAGATTGGCAGAGCCTTCTAGGAAAGGGGTTTTGGTCTGAGGGCCGACCAAAGACAAGGATGTTGGAGTAATTTCAAAGTTACTGGTTGTTTCACTGAAAGCAGCTGTTGCTCAGTCAACAGGCAGTAATCAGCCATTTGTATGTGCCCTTGCCGGGGGGAGACTGAGCAGGTGTAACTGTGAGATGCCAAAGTGTACCTGTTGAGATAGCACATCACTCCCTCTGTTCTTGTTTTCTAGCCTAGGAAATACGGCACCAGTTCCCAGAGTAGGCACACGTTTGCTGTATTGGGGACCAGTGCTCCTTCTACGTTATTCTCAGGAGCTGTACCTTCTGATGGGAATTTGGATCTTGTTCTGGGGATTATTAACTCAGAATTGGGAAGAATCTGAATCGTAAACAAGTGAGCAAGCGTTTGCAGACCTGCACGGTTTCTCGCTCATTTTCTCTTCCGTGTTCTTGCTGAGGAACACTTTAGTTCCCACATTAAAAGTGGAGTATCAGCAAGAGGCTGTGTGGCTTTGGGGAGCTCCCCAGAGTCAGGCTCTTAAGGGTTGCACAGCTGTGAGATTGAGAGTGGGGGCAGGAACGTGCCAGGTGCTTTCCAGCAACTGCAGCCATTGGACAAACCCCCCGGCTTTGGCATGTGGAACTTAATGCTGCAGTTCCGTTTGTGTCTCCATCGCCATTCCCTCCCTGCACACCCCCCAGATATAAAGACATTTCCTAATTCTGTACAGGTTCAACAGATGCACTCTGCCTCCCATGCAATGTAATCACTACTGAAATGGAAATATCACTGTAATACAGCACCAAGATGTCAGTGACTTCTCTTCAGCTGTTTCCACTTCGTGGGTGGTACCTGTGTAGTTGTATCTAGTACAGCATGCTGCTAGACACTGGGGCCTTTCTGCTGCTGGTTACTGTCCAAAATATTGTAGAGATTGAAACTTCTGTGATTTTGAAGGGGGTGTGGCTGTAGTTTCAGAAGAGGTGTTTTGTTGTGGTTTTTTTCTTCTCACAGAAAACTAATAAGAAACTTGTTGCCTCAGGAGACCAAGTCAAGTGAATTTCTAAGAGGCTGGGCACTGTCATACAGCAACATTTCAGTCTTGTGCTTAGGGGAAATTGACTGCAAGGATGAGGAAGCAGAGCTGTGTATCTGCAGTGGTTTTGGCTGGATTTTGCATCCCATTGCTTTCCATTGAAGCATTAAATAGTGACTACTGCTGGAGACAGGATATTAAACTTGGTAAATCGCATGTGTGCTTCTTAGAGCTTTTGATTCTTAACAAGTGAATGGACTCCCTTATTATTAAATTTTTGTTCTAGTCCTTGTAATTAAATAATATCATAAAAATGTTGTATAATGTATATGCAGTTTCTAGTTTTGACTTACAAAGGCAAGTTTAAACCTGCTCATAACTCACTCCTGCTGTGCTTAGGAGCTGGCAGGCAAGGTAAAATGCTTTGTCAGCAAAGCAAAACAAGTAATTAGAATTAAATTTCTGTTGCACTGGGAAGAAACCACCATGTTCTTGCCACCTCAACCCCTGAATTTCATATAGACAGACTTCAGTGTTTGCTGAATTATGATTCTGATTTAGTCTTACAGACTCTGAGAACTGGTGAGTCCTACTTTTTCTTTCTTTTTTTCTTTTTTTCTTTTTTTTTTTGGTAGTTCTCATCCTCATATACCCACCTTTATCCTGTTATAACTTCATACCAGGCCTAAAGGTTGCAAATCCCTTCACACTGTCCCTTTGTTTTCTCCAGGAAAGAAACTGGTGTTGGGGCTTGAACGGAGCTGTAGAATGCATAGGAGACATTGAAACTACTTAGTATGAGACCAAGTGTGAGCAAAGATAGCAGAGAACCTGCTGAAGTGCTGTGCTTACAGGGTCAGAACATAGCAGCTACGTCCCTGAGACTGCCTCTGTGCTAATTGAAAAGAAAGATAAGAAAGATGCAGGCTGGGGACAGCATTCTCTGGCTTCTGCTGCCAAGTGGCAGGATACAGCTCTTGTCCACAATGGCTAAGCTGTCAGGCCTCTGCCAAAACCCAGGTGCCCTCATCCAGCCTGCCTGCTGGGAATGGTCCTGGCACCTGCTTCATCCTGCATTATCCAGGAGAGCGCAAAGTGGCCTGAGCCAAAACCCTGAAATGTGCTAATTGTTAAATGTTTTGGCCAGTGCTGGAATCTCTGCCCTAACCTTGTCTTCTTTAGTAGCCACTTAGCCCAGCTTATGCAAGCTTCCTCACACATATACTGGGGTTTTAAACATAGAGCCATAGAAATGTTGGTTGGAAGGGAGTTTTAGAGAGTATCTAGTTCAGCTTCCTGGAAGGAGCAGAATGTGGCTGGTTCAGAATTAATGAGTCCTAAAGGTAGCTGTAGAGATTTTAAATTTCTGAGATTTCTTTTTTATGAGCAATGTAAATGAATTTTTTATTTTGCTTGCTTTCAGAGGGATTTGGCAGAACCCTGTGTCAAGTCCATAGTGCTGGGCTCTGTGTCCCTGACAAGTACAGTGCATCATCAATCCCAGCCAAACTTTTTGCCTGGATAAGTGTTAGGAGTGTTTGTCTTTGCAGTGCTGCAGATGGGATGGTGGCAGCTGTGTGTCCCCTGGGCAGGCTCCAGCTGTTCTTGATCTCTCCTCAGTTAGTAAATTGCATGCAGTACTTCCACCTCTGCTGTGTCATGGTTTAGGAGGGGTACTCCCCAATTTAGTGCTCCCACAAAAACTCTCCAAACCACGCTGCCACTCACCCGCTCCCACACTCTTCCTCCCCGCTGCAGTGGGCTGGAGAGGACAATTAGGGGCACAAAAGGTGAAGATCATGGGTTGAGATAAGAGCAATTTACTGGAGATGGCAATGAGATAAGAAAAGGAGCATATTAATGACAGACGGTACAAGAAAAGAAATGTTATTGCTCACTGTGGAAACCCACAACAGACAACACCCAACTGCTGCCTCTGCCACGCTACCGCCACTGCTTCCTCCAGCTTGGAATTGGAGCCATAAGGAACCTCTGCTCCCCAGAAAAGACTCCCTTACCCCTACCCCCAGTAATGATGTGAGATGGTATAGAATAACCTTGGTGTCCTGGCCATGCCCCCTCCAGGCTACTGTGAAAATGAGCCCTGTCCTGGCCGGAACCAGGACATGCTGCTCAATTTCTGCTTGAATACTTAGCTTTATAATATTCTACTCAACCTCAGGAACATACTAGGCATTTAATTTCTTAATTTTGGTATCAGAATAATTTAGGTTGGAAAAGACCTCAGAGATCGTTGAGTCCAACCATTAACCTGACCTGACAAGTCCACCACTGAACCATGTCCCCGGGTGCCACATCTTCATGTCTTTTAAATACCTCCAGGAATGGTGACTCTGGGATGACTTCCCTGGGCAGCTCATTCCCATGCTTGACCTTCTTCTTTCATGGAAGAAACCTTTCCCAATATCCAATCTAAACCTCCCCGGCATAGCTTGAGGCCATTTCCTCTTGAACTGTCACTTGTTACCTGGAAGAAGAGGCCAGCCCCCACCTGGCTAAAAAGTCCTTTCAGGGAGTTTTAGAAAGTGATGAGGTCCTCCCCGAGTCCCCTTTTCTCCAGACTGAACACCCCAGCTCTCTCCCCTGCTCATAGGAGTCGCTTTCTAGACCTTCACCAGCTTCATTGCCCTGCTTTGGACTCACGCCCACCTTTGTGTCATCTGCAGACTAACTGAGGGGATGCTCGATCTCCTTGTCCAGGTCACTGATAAAGATATTTAAACAGGACTGGCCTCATCTGAGCCCTGGGAGACACCACTAGTGACCAGCCACCAGCTGGATTTAATTCCATTCTCCACCACTCTCTGGGCCATCCAGCCAGCCAGTTTTTACATCTATCCGAGATGTAAGCAGCCAGTTTCTCCCTGAGGAGACTGTGGGAAACATTGTCAAAGGCTTTAGTAAAGTCCAGGTAGACAACATGCACAGCCTTTGCCTCAACCTAGTTGGGCAAACTAGGTGAACTAGGTGAACTAGGCAGGTCACCTTGTCATAGGAGGAGGTCAGGTTAATCAAGGGGGACTTGCCTTTAATAAACCCTTGGTGGCTGGGAGAGGAGAACATTTGGGAGACAGTTGGTGTCTCTAACAGTTGGTGTCTCTAACTGGTCTGGGTAACTTCTGAAATCCGGGTATTTATTGAGCACAAATTGGTATACGGTCTTTGTGTCTTCACTGCATTTTATCTGTCTGTAATATTGGAATTATCAGATGGAATTCTTAAAGGGTGATGTGAACAGTGGTGATGTCACATATATTTAGCAATGGGAACTGTAGTGTTCAGGATGATTTGTTCTTACTTAATTTCATCCCTGATTGTGAACATTCCTTCCTCCTGTGGCAGCCAAGGGAGGGACCAAGTCAGTAATTTTTTTCTTTGTTTGAAACTTCACAACATAACCAGAAGACAGGGATGCTGTTGACATCGTGGGAAAAATACTCCCTGAAAGCAATCTATTACAGATTATTCTAGTGAAATAACCATCTCCATACATGTAAAGTTAGAGTAGGACTTACGATTTTTTTTTTTATTCTCTGTGGCTTCACTCTCTCCTAATTAGTCATGTGTAATTTCATATTAAATGATTATTCAAGACTAGAAGTGGCAATTTACTGCTATTTTGAAATGAAAATTAATTTGGAGGTTGTGATTGCATATTCTGCAGCTGGGTGTTTCAGTCCCTCATTCCCTCCGTTCCTGTTACAGGTACATGTGACAGCATTGCAGCAATGAGTGGAATTTTAAAGAGGAAGTTCGAAGAAGTTGATGGCTCCTCACCTTGTTCATCTGTGCGGGAATCAGATGATGACATTTCTAGCAGTGAAAGTGCTGACAGTGGTGATAGTGTCAATCCATCCACTTCTAATCATTTTACCCGTAAGTATTAACTCTGTGTACCAAAAGAGTTATTCCTGTTTCTCAAAATAAGATAGATTTTGTGGTTAGATAAGCACGATGATTATTTTTAATTGAACAGATCATAAAATAGGCTCTCTGTGATGTTCAGTTTGTGACTTGCTCGAAGTGACTTAATAAAATAAACTTACATTCTTTTGACTTCTTGTCTGTTGTCAGTTTGTTACTGTAAAAGTTTGAAGTCTCTTGGAAGCTCCTACCTATTTGCTATTTGAATTATGTAACTGTTTGTAGTTAAAGCTGGGAGTTGTTCAAAGTATTTCAGATAGCTACTGTAGGGAAAGTGCTTTAGCTCAGTTTGTTTATTTTCCTTAGCTGAATGTATAGCAGCTGTCAGCTCTCCATAATACAGTATTGGTGAGAGTTCTTCTCTAAAAAACAATATAAGCTTTCTTTTATTTGGAACAGATGAGTGTTGTGTGTGGTACACATTATTTCAGTAGTTTCTGTCTTTCAGGTAGCAGAGGATATCTCTGTCCTTCACAATGGTTTTGTGTACAAATAAGAATTTGGTCTTAAGTTAGCAAAGCTACATTTGCAGCATATATTTCTGGGAATGATAAATTTACAGTTTATATTTGCAGTTTATGATACTTGTTTTAGGTGGTTATATTGTTTATTAGCAGTGAACTGCATGTTCTAAAAAGCAGGGGTTTGCCTCCTTCAACTCTGTTGCAGTTAGATCTCCCCTAGAGAGTTATTCCTTAAAACTGTGAGCCAAGGTGAGGCTCCTCATCACTGCCCATGCAGAATGTGGTCCGTGTAACTGAGTGGTTTGGATTGTGCCTAGAAATCCTGTTTGTAGCATGTGATACGAATGTTCTTATAGCTGACTTGTCTACCAAATGCTGCTGTTCAGTTTGAGAGGGTCTGAATCCCTTTGGATGCCAGGGTCTGAATCCTCTTTGCTCTAGTAGGGGACGTTCCTGTGCACAGGAGGGACAGGCACAACTTTTCAGATGAGTTTACATGGACACTCCTGAGGTGCTATATGATGTTTCAGATGCAGTGCTAGTTGGAGACCTGTTTTATTGAAATGCCACAAAGGAGTGAGTGACCCAGTAAACCTCTTTGGTAGTATTTACAAATATCTTGGTGACAATATTATCTGCATGCTGATATTTGAACATTTGCATCTGTTGAAGAAGTTAGTTGATCATTCATCATAGACTGAAAATAGGCTTTTTACATGAAACAGTCATTCCCACCCACACAGAAGACCACGATTTTATTGTGAATACACAGGTGATGTAATGAAAGGGAATGATTCAGGGGATAAACTTGGAAGTTGTAGTACATGCATGTAACAATAAGCTTTAATTGTAGTTGATGTAATAAATAATTCAGTTTAAAGGAACTTCCCTTTCTGTAAGAGAAATTACAGTATTTCAGTGTTATGATTAATGATCTATCTAACTGAAATATTTGTGGCCAGAGTAATAAATGTTTATCTGTGTGTACACTCACACACATACAGAAACTGTACGTATTGCATTTTTTTAAAATACATGTGTTTATATCTGTTGGTGATACATAAATAAAAAGAGCAAATAGTTTGTATGTTCATTGATATTGTTTTTTAAAAAGTATTGTCTTTAATATAGATGCACCAGGCTAAATTCCAAGAAATCAAATACAGAACCCCCGTATTATGTAAGAGCTGCTGAGTGATGCTCACCTGAAAATTACATGCACATGTAATCTGTACTAACAAAACTCTTAACAGTGTACATTGGAAGGTATTTTGTTCATGCATTAAACTCATTCATCTTCCATAATAAAAGACAAGACACAAGAGCTTCTCTAAGTTGAATATTTGAATCTATATTTTTAAGGGTGAGGTCTGTAAGACTTTCAGTGAGCAGACTGAAAAGAGCCAGTGCAGAAAAAAGGCTGGTGAGATTCCTTGCCTCTGTTTCATGCCTGAATACCTCCTTGATGGAGGTTATCTTCCTAAGCTATTTCCGGACACGTTATACCATTTTCTGTTCTATTTAGTGAGACACTGTCAGGTCTTGTGTACTGTCTTTTTTCTGGTCTGTTGTCATATAGGTGAATATGAAGTTTACTATAAACTCTCTTTTACTGACCGGAAGAGGGGGAGAGAGTTGTGTGACCTGTAGTCAACATCAAGGTCTATATATTAATTCTTAAATTGAGAATTAAAAAAAAAAATCCTAACATGGTCCTCTAAGTCTTACTTTTTCTTTCTAATTGACCTGACAAAGAGATAATTCTAAATTGCTTGTAACTACAACCCTTTCAGCACTTCAGCAAGCAGGCAGTTTGCATATAAATCCATCTAGCACAGCTGATGCGTACCTGTATTTACACAACCCTTGAAATGGTATGTATTGGGTCAGATAAACAGGAGCCTAGCAAGGATCCTGCTCCATTAGTCTTAAAGTCAGTTTAACCTGTGTGCTAAGTGAGGCACACAGCTGCTCTGGATCATTCAGGTGGGGCAGAACTACCAGAAGATAACTTTGTTGTCAGCAATTAACCCTGTAATGTGATGGCAGAAGACACATGACTGAGATGGCCCTAAGTGCTGTTGTTTGTGACTATTACACAGGGATAAGTACAGAGTTTCTTTAACAATATATCAATTTAAACAAATAAAGACAGCAACAAAAAGAAATTCATCAATCCCTAGCCTAAGTTGCAGGCATCTAAGTCAGTAAATAAAAATTAAAGTCCACAAAGAATAGACAACTTTTACCATTAGCATTTTCTTGATTAGGTGTGTGTATTTTTACAGATGTGCACATTTTTAAATCTCTTAGCAAATGGTGATGGAGTGCCTTCGTTACTGCTGGCAGATACAATCCGTGTTGTGTCTTTTACTTACGTTTCTCAGTCTATTGAAGCAATTTCAGTTTGATTCAGCAGGTCATTAGTCATTGCAGATTTACTTTAATGGATGCCAGAGCATATTACTGGCTAGTCCACATACCTGTCCCATTTCACAGCCCTGCCTTCGTAGCAGAAAGAAGGATGTTCATCTTCAAGTAGCAGTCCAAGCGCATATATACAGTATTAGTCAGGACTTAGGAACACATGGAATACAGGGCTGGAGCACTCACAATGCCATTTGAGCTCCTTTAGATTGCCCTGTTCAGTTTTGGCACCCCACTGCTGGGTTTCATCTGCTCCACAGCTAGCTGAAAAACCTGGAATTGCTGTTCAGGATGTCAGTACAACACCTTGACCATTCCCACATGGTGTGCTCTGAGGAGCACTGGGTTCACATTCCAGTTCAGTGGTGGGGGAATATGTGCCCTTCTAGGGAAGGGTGATGAAGCTGGTGAAGAGTCTGGAACATAAATCCTATGAGGAGCAGCTGAGGGAGCTGGGGGTGTTCAGTGGAGAAAAGGAGGCTCAGGGAAGACATTACTGCTCTCTACAACTCCATGAAAGGTTGTGGCAAGGTGGGGGTCAGACTCTTCTCACAGACAAGGGGAAATGACCTCAAAGTGTGCCATAGAGGTTTAGGTTGGATATTAGGAAAAACTGCTTTACTGAAAGAGTAGTTAAGCACTGGAACAGGCTCCCCAGGGAAGTGGAGGAGTCGCCATCCCTGGAAGTATTCAGAAAACAAGTAGACATGGCACTTCATGATATGGTTTAAAGGGCATGCTGGTATTTGCTCAAAAATTGTATTTTATGATCTTGGAATAAAATTGTATTTTATGATCATTCCAACATCAATGATTTGATAATTCTGTGATTCTCCCTGCTTTGGTGAGGTACCTGCCTCTGTAAATGCTTGGTCTTTTTTTTCTGATATAGAAAAATACCCAAATTTAAGTTACAGAATCGCATGCAATTGAAAGACCCGTGGAGCCCTTGTGAAGTCCTATCTTTTGCATTTTGGTGCTGGTAATAACTCCCCATAGCACATTAATCACAGATGCATCTCTTAAGAAACATAAGGAGCTGCTGCTTTCCTCTGCCACTTCAACTTCAGTGTCGTGTAGCTGAAACTTTATGAATTCTCTTCCGCGCCTGCAGAGTCACTTGAGATCGCCAGCAGCAGCTTATCTGACAAGGTGATCGTCACCAACAGGAGGTGGTGCCATCACACAGTCTGGTTGATATCCTCCATCAGTTATCTCTCCATTGCCATTAACATTATCACTGTCATGATGTCATGAGTGAGGTTATCCTGCGGCCACAATCATAGATCCGGTCATTCCACTAATTAGGGTCCTGTCTTTAGCGTGTTGGATGCCTTAGGTTCATTAGGAATGGGGCAGGTCACTGAAGGCTCTGAGCAAACCCTTTGGTCTCTAAGTGCCCTCGCTGTCTTTTGATTTTGCTGTTCAAGATAATGAGGAATTTGAAAACACAAATACATTCCTGTTGCAGTTCCTTCAATATGCCTTATAAAGCACTGTTTGAATTTTCTGGAGTTGCTGACATACTGAGATCGCCTCATCTATGTGGCCATGCATAATGTGAAAGAAGGTATGAAATCCTTAGGAACGTGTAGCTTCTCCTCAGTTGTCTTTATAGAAGGATAAAGTTTTGTTTGGTGTAAGGTCAATAGCACAAGACACTACCTGAGCTTTGAACTTAAGCTGTGTGTTTAATTGCTGGTTAATGGTAGAAATCTAAACGGGTTAGAAGTGGTGGTGCTGGTTTACTATGGGGAAACACTTACAGTTAGCTAAATGCAGGCATTCCTTTTTTGATGCATCTTGCAGTTATTTATGTTGCCGGCAACCAGGCTTGGAATTTCCTTGTTAATGAGGAAAGTGTTCTTATTGCTATTTGTTGACTCATGTTATGAAATGCTAACAGGTTTAGAGGTTCTTGTATTTGATTTTAAAATAAGTCAGCTCATCTAAGCATTAAAAAGCAAGAAATGCAAATAAATTCAGCGAAATGTAGTGCAATGTCTTTGCTCAAACTCACGCAGAATGACAGGACAGGGTATACCATGACAGCATCTTTTCATCTGGAATAAGGACTACTGTAGGGAGAATTGTTAAAAATTGAAAAGAGGGGTTATAAGGCAGGCTCCCACTAGTTTTTAGAATGATTTGTGCAGCTAATTATGTTTTTGTATTTTTAAATAAGTTCTCTGTTATAAATTAGTGCATTTTGCACATAATACAACCAGAGAGACAGTTTTTGCCTTACATAATGTTTTTGTTGGCTTAGAAAACATCAAACAAAATTTTTTTGTTGGAAGATGTTCATGATAGATACACAAAATATGTTTGCAAATGCAAAGTCACCAACAGCTGAATGGGTAGCTGTATTTGTATGAAATGGCCATTCACAGAAGTCACACATAGGATGGGACAAAGGATTGCCTGTAGTGTCATAGGAGAGCTCAGCAAATGCAATTGTTACGCACGGGTGTTCCTGCAAGGATCCCTGGTAGGACTTTCCTCCTTACAAAGCCGGGGCCAAGGTCAGAGTAATCGTCTATGGAACAGCAACTGGCATTTAGAGGAAATGGTGAGGCAGAGAGCACTTAAACATCTCCACTCCTCCCCACAGGCTGATGATATTTGCAGAATTGAGAAACTGGACTAGTGTGGTGAATGTCACAAAAAGCATTCTGAAGGTAGAGGGTGCTGAGGAAGTAAAAACAAAGCTTTCACTGAAATTTTAGTGGTCAAGTTCCGGCTTCTAGCATGCATCCCAACAATTAAACATTTCTATGAGATTTCAGACAAAACTCTTGACAGTGAGGTAAAATGCTTAAAATACGAATTAAAATCCTCTATTCATGTCAGACTTGTCTGTAAGCTAGTAATTTTCAAAAAGCTTTTCAAATGTGACTTAAATAAATCTAGCATTAGGCAAGCATTCCCATCCAGCTCCTCCTGTGAGGTGAATTTGGCTTTGGCTTTACTCTGAAGAAAAGTACTAGAAGGATAGAGCAGTGAGTGTTCTGGGTAGGTGGTGTTGTTCCACAGTATTGTCCCTCTTCTCTCAAATTTCCACTTATTTACAACTGAGTATGCAGTTCCCTTCAAGATTCCAGGTTCAAATTTAGTCTAGAAAATACCTCCCTTATCCTCAAGCCTACACGTTTCTTTTGGAGGGTGTATTTTATGTCACAGCATTTCCTCTTAATGTGGATTTCCAGCATGTAGGAAAAGTGTTTTATCATTCAGGGTTGGAAACTTTTAAATTGAGTGTGTGGAAACTCTTCCAAAATACCTTTTGGAAGACAATGGGATAGAAGGAGAGGTAAGAGAAAGAGGTAGAAGCAATTTCTGGATACAACCTTTTCCTAGATTTTGTTTTCCATGAGGGTTGGGAAGCAAGCTGGCTTTTGTAAGCAGCGGTTTGACCTGGATTACCAGGACAGATTAGGCTTTGCTGTTCTGTAGTGTTAGACTTGATGAAACACTGCATGGGAAAGTCATGGAGCAGGTGGAGAATGGTGCTAATCCTTCTTGCCATAATGGTTTATATGACACTGAGTATGTAAAAAGCAGACAAATGGGTAGTAGAGTGTAAGAAATGCAGCATTTCCTCTTGTCTGAGATAGAGCTTTAATCCAAAAGGCTGCTTCACACATGTTTTTTACAGGCTTTTGAAATTTTCACATGCCTAAGATATTTCTGCACCGGT
Source organism: Pachycephala philippinensis (assembly GCA_013397055.1). Taxonomy (NCBI): domain Eukaryota; kingdom Metazoa; phylum Chordata; class Aves; order Passeriformes; genus Pachycephala; species Pachycephala philippinensis. The sequence continues at coordinate 84,607 of VWZT01001035.1, forward strand.
GACAATGAATTGCTTTGCCCTCATTGATGCAGGAGTGTGAGTAATCTGCTGGGGAGCCATATGGTTCACATTTATTTGAATGTGTCTTTGACATGAGGAGAATAGCTGAGACAGCAGAAGAAAGTGCTTATGTCTTGGAGTTGAGCCAGAACTGAGATAATTTAAGTTTTGTAATCAAAGAACTACCAGTTTTCTGGGTAAAAAATGTTAGAAAAACATGATGAGCTTAAAATGTCGTTCCTATCAGGGTTGTATAAAATTAGGAAGCAGGTTTTGCATTTGATGGCTGAATACAGCTTCAGCGGGTACTTTTCTTAGGCGGAGGTTTGGATTCTGTTTCAGCCACTAAACTCGCAGCAGGAAGTGCTGTGTCTCCCACAGGTTTCACACTGCTGGAGCTCCACTGCCCAGCCTGGAAAATGAGGATGTTGAAAGGCAAAGGAACAGTGCTTCTGCATAGTGCCTTGGATGTATGAGAGAGCAAGTCAGGAAAGCTTTGTTTCAGTCTGACAGCAATATTACTGCTCTTGCTTACCTATTTCATCAGTTATCATTTATTCATATACAAATGAAGCTTGGGTGATTCTTTTAAGCGTACATTGGACTGTGAGTGGAAATACTAATTTTCCCCTTTGGAAAATTACTTATCAAGGGATTTTGGAGTCGGATGATGATATCTGGTACCAAGATACAAGAAATAAATGATGACTAAGTATGATAAAACCTTAATTTTTCAAATGTGGAAAGAGCTGGGAATATCTTCTGATTTTTCACAAATTCACAAATAGATGAAAAACAGTTACTTTCAGGGAGGAGTGAAGAAAATACACCTTGAGGTGAAGAAGGGTGGGGCACCAGAAGCAGCTGCAGGACTTTATCCCAGCGCTGGAGGAGGCAGTGGCTGGGAGTCTTGGCAGGTGGTGCCCACCAGTATCTTCCTCCTGCACCTCTCAGGGCTGGGGGCTTTCCAGCCTGGCTGGGGGCTGTGGGTGGGATGGGCAGGCAGGTAAACAGTTAAGCCCCATGTGCAGACATCCGTAGGAGTCTGCTTCTATCTCTCCACTCCTTGGAAAATATCCTGGTATGGGGTAGGAGAAAAGGGCACATGATTTCAGAAGTTAGAGAGCTGCTGATTCATGGCTTTTCGTAAGCTGTGGAAGAGAGTCCTAGTTCTTCAGTCTCCCAAAAATACATAACAGGGAAATTTTTTGTTTGCAATACAGAAGTGCAAAAAATCTTACTGTTACGAGACTGTTGGTAGGAATAAGGTGATGGCAACCATCTGGTTTCTTCCGTATAACTACAGCACTAAGGAGACAGTCTAACTGCAGTGCTCAGTACAAATGTATTACACTGATCTGTTAAAAATCAGTGTATTGCTATATCTTTCTTCACCCTTGTCTATTCATAGAGGAATACATTCCTCTAGATGTGTGTTTAAACTTTTCTGCATATTTTCTGCATATAAATTGCGTCATTTTTTTTATTAACTGTTGATAAACAAAAGAGTTTCTGTCGTTTCTAAGCTCATGTGATTTGAATGGCTCTCATTTTTCTTACCTTCTTCATTGAGGAGTCTTGCTCCAAACCCAGAAAGTATTTGCTTACTTGCTATGTTTGGTGACAGAATTCCAGCACAGATCAATGTGTACAACATACTTTAGGCAGGATAAATCTGACAGGAAATTTTATTTTCAAGCCACTACTCGTAATATTTACCCTTCTCCCATTCATTGCCTTTGGTATGGAGATTTATGTGATACAGCAGCTTGAGTGAGAAGGGACAGCAGCAATGGAAGCTAGATTAGCTATATTGCAGAACAGTTTTCTTTTTTAAGGCTATGGTTATTTTCATGATAGTTGCTTCTTTTTTTTTTTTTTTTTTTTTTTTTTTTTNGTTTTGACATTGATACTTTCTTCCATTTTGACTTTAAAGTTTTATTTTGAGAGTATCTTTGAAAAGTCAGTTAGTGGGGCCTCCTGTTTCATACTTGACATACTGTGTCTCAAAATACATTTTAATAATCTTGATGAAGTACCTAGAAACTGAAACAAAAAAATCTGGGAAACACAGTCTTTCTGATAAACCGTCTTACATGTCATTAATGTTAGCCACTGGGAGATAAAAACTGTACTTTTTGGTAGATAAAATGTTACCACTTTAAATTGCAACCATTTTAATAAGCATAATGCGAATAAAAGTTATGTCTTTTGATGTTTGTGCACAGCCTTATGAATAAATCACTGAAATCTCAGTTTCTTGATAGACTGTTGATCAGTTACCTCTAGTCTGTATTACAGTCAGTGACTGAAAAAGGATCTTGCTGTAATACAAAACCTTGATATGGAGCTTTTAGGCATTGTGCCCTTCTGCAGGTCCCTGGCTCGCCATACAGGTGCGCTTAAATTTTGGAAACCTTAGAGCTTCCTTGTATGTTCAATAGCCAGAGAAGTGCATAACCCAGGAATTGTGCATAAAGAGAAATGACAGAAATGTATTCAGTCAAATTATATGAACCAAAATTATAACTGCAATGGCTAAAGAGAACTACTATGAGGGAGAGAGGTTAATAACTAAGAAAAAATGAGTAGATGCATCCTTCTGTGTGTCTGTGCAGGCACACCCTGAACAAGGAGAGCAAAAGCGTGAGCACAGAGGGCACGTTGGGTTTCCAGGTTGGGTTAACCACACTTGGGTTAAACAATGGTTTGCTATTAAAAGCTTTCCTTCCATTATTACAGCCTTACCTTTAGGAATTTTGTTTACATACAGTTGCCATTTTTGCCATAGATAGTGTGTGGTTATTAACTTGAGCTCTGCTCTGCTCAATCCAGAAATGAAGCCATTCAAATGTCAAATGCCAAAAATCAAAATTTCACTAATTGATATTATTTCATGTGAGGACTTCTGGCAGTCCTGTTTAAAGATAACTATTCTGAAGACCTTGTTAAGATATAGTGACCTTTTCTTAGAGATAGTTCTGTAGTACTGGTAGTTATGTTCTTAACACTTTTAACCTTCCCTCTGGTTATTGATATATTTTATGCATTGCAATACTTATATATCTCTCAAAAATATGTAATTCCATATAATCTTGAAACATGGAACTAAAAATTATATTACATTTTTAAATACTTGAGAATGGAGTATTTGTTTCCTTCTGTGGAATATATCAGACTTGTAGTGTATAAATGTGTTGAATATTGTATGTGATCCATAGGACGGTTTTAGGTGATGATGAATACTCCTATTCCCTCTGGCATCCTCACCCACCAAAGTGGTGCCATTCATTTCAAACCCCACTGTCTAGTTCCTGTTGACAGTGTCTGTCCAGTAGCTGCTGAAAAACCACCTCTCAGCCCAGCAGCCCCTGCCTGGAGTCAGAACCGTGCTTTTTGCACAGAACAGATGATGGTGGCATCCATTGATAGCAGTTGTTACACAAGCAGATGGCTTGGAAGTAACTTTTTTTGAGACTGGCCAAGCAAGGAGGCCTTTACCAGATCTCTTCGGGAAAACTCTGGCATTTACACTCTATGAATAAAATTACAGGTTACAAGTTTTTGTGTAGAAACTGACTCTGTGCAAGGCTTGCATGCCTCTACAATCTGTGTCCCTCATTCTGAAAGGAAAGTACTAATTGATTAATCTCAGTAGATTTTGCTGGGTGTATATTCATGCTTTCTGTTAAATCAGAACATAGGTATTTTGTGTGTTCTTCTTCTCTGTCTTGAGTTAAGCACTGTCCTTAGCAGTAATTCCAGCAGATTTGAACATACTGTGCAAGGTACAGGGGCTGCAAAATAACAGATGCCCCTGACTCTTGATAAGGTGGTAGTTCTGTTTTGGTTGGCTTGAAGCAAAGGGTTTGAATCAATTAGAGAGCACTTTGTCCCTGACGTTGGAAAATGTTCAACACTTCCATTCAATATCTAATATTATTCTTGAGCTCACATCAAGGCAGGCCTCTGCTCAGAGATTTTTAGGAAGTGTAACAGAGCAAGAACACAGTGCCTTTGCGGTGCTGACCGTGCTTCTTTCCATGTCCTTGGTAACTAAAGTGGTCGCAATTCCCACGTCTCCTCGCTGACATTCTAATCTGTACTTTTGAGTAATCAAATATAATCCTGTAAACTCCTGCAGTTCCTGCCAGATCTGTTCTTGTACATGACATTCACATAAATATGAATATATTCTCTTTCCTGACAGTAGCACTCGGGAGATGACTGTGGAGTTCTTCACAGGGCCTTAGCTCTGCCCTTCAGTGAGCTCTATCGAAAGATAGGATGTGTTCAGAAAAAGTAATCCCGTGTATTCTGAGGGCTCTGAATGTTTATATACATGTTTAATTATACAGATTGTCATATAATTTGTCTAACTTAGAACTATAACATTAATAAATAACATCACAAACTTTAATGGTATTTACAACAAATGCATGTCAGCTCTGACTTTGTCTTCAATACACGTCTTCAATCTAGTGCTGAACCTACAGTGCTGGTGACAGTGCAGTTACAGTACGTCAACATTTTCATGAAGTTCAGCTTAATTCTATTTTGACACAGTTTTAATCAGTGATATATCAAAAAACCACACAAACAAACAACTTTGATGGTATGATGTTGACAATTCAATTACTGAAACTGATAAGAACTATAAAGAAGTTGAAGACATGCATTAGTGGGTTCTTTAAAACAGCCCATGACATCTGCAGTCTCACTGAGAGACTGCTGACTGAACTTCTAGGCATAAATGTATGGCAATGCATGAAATTCATGTTCTGAATTTTGATGGCACACATATGGGCAAAAATCCACATAGTGTAAAAGCTCATTCATGGTATCTAGTTTTTATCATAGATGACTTTTTTTTTTTTTTGTCCATCTGGGAGTAACTAGGTGACAGACTCTTCTGCTTAGCTTCATTTAGCTATTAATATTAGTATGTAGTGTGTGAATAAAACTTAAGGGTCATTTATTTATGCTTAGACATTAGTATGAAAGTAGTATCTCCACCCTAAAGAGATTGACAGACATGAACAAACAGAAGTGCTTTTATTGCAGCATTTGTCATTCCTGCCAGTAAAGCAGCCCTGTCAGGAGTTCCAGAGCTAAGATCTAAACCAGATTACTGTCAACACAGACCTTGTGTCATAGATACTCAGGTTTACAGATGAGCGTTCAAAGGTTTGTGTGATTCTCTAACTTGTGAGATTTACGGGTGCAGTTACCTTCGATTTCTTCATGAAAAAAAGAAAAATTTCAAGAGCAACCTTCCTTTTCTTTCCTTGAATATTTTAAAATAGTTTTATTTCTCATTTCATTTGTGACTGGTTCATTTATTTGGTGAAAAAGCTGCCTGCCCTTCAGTAGCTGCCAGTATTTATTCTGAAATAGAGGCATCATCCAGTTGAGATCCAAATGACATTGATACTGTTCTGTCAGAAATTGGGTACACCCCAGAATGCTTCAGATACCTCCTTCAGCAGAAAAAGGGTTTTTTAAATATGCACTTTCTTATATATTAGAGCATATCAGCAGTGCAGGTTCTGATTTAGAGTATTTCCTTTTATGTTTCATTGAAAGAACATGTCTCAGTATGAAAATTACCCCATCTTTCACATGCTAAAAAATTGGTTTTATTAAAGGTAGTTTTGTTTTGAAACTGTGGTATATACGAAAAAGAAGAGCACATTAAAACTTTATTTAATATCATGCAAAATTGACACATCCCTGTCAACTATTCTCTGTTAATGAAATAAGCCTCTTCCCTCACAACATTTTTTCCTATAAACATTTTTTACAAGCTTTGTTGATACGAGGTTTGCTTCAACTTGGATATAAGTTAAACATGCCTAATCTAACAGAGTTTGTCTTTTGATTCCCCTTTGTACATCCTACACCATTTTTTGTAACAGACTTTACTGGGGGGAACGTGTAAGTAACAGGACCTGATCTTATTTATCTGTTTTATATTTATAATCCAACATACCTGCAGCAGGTCTGAAGTGCCTCATTTATATAGCAATCCATACTTTTAGCTGCTTATTAGTACTTAGGAAAAGTAATCCTCTTTCAATGTTTCTGTGAGCCACAAAGAGTTCTGTGGTAATGTCAGTAGGATACACTGTCTGTAATTTGGATACAGGGCTTTATTTTCTAATATACTTAGTTTTCACACAGTTTGGTAGATGATGCTGGGGCTTTTGACAGTATTACTTCATGTAGAAGTTTGTGGATTTACATTTGTGGTGATTAACATTTCACAATATAATAATAGTAATAGAGGCTGAACTATGTTTTACCTGTTCCGAAACCAGACCTGAAGGCCAAGTGCATCCCATCTCTAGAAATGGTGGAATTCTAGATTATCGCTGTACATCTTGTTGCTCTTCCTGCTCTTATAGAATGGTTCCAAGCCGTTCAAGAGTGGTCAGGCACCCTTTAAATCATTTTACTGCCTGAATTCTGGCAATGAGCTCTCTCATTCACACCTGCACACACCTGCAGTTGTTGCCTGTAAACTGCAAAGCAATGACTTATTAGCTTCATTCTCAACAACCTGTTGCTACTTTGCTACAAATCAAATAAATTGAACTGCTCGTTTTAAAAATCAGGGAGTGTCTCTTATCTTTCTCTAAGATTTCTGTGTCTTTTTTTATTTCCTCTAAAGGTATGCAGCTATTATCAGTGAGAAACAGTAGATCAGTATCATGGGAAAGAGTTGCTAAGTGTCTGTAGAACCAAAAGAAGAATATTTAACAGTTAAAATTTGGCATTTGTTTCTGAACAAGTTTCGTATGTTACTGCATATGTTTATAAAAAAAACTGAGCACAGGTATGAGTGGACTCAGAAAATAATTAGAAAATACTAGATTTAATTTTTTGTCAAAATTCTACACATTAGACTATATACACACACATGTATTCAGTGGATGGCAGCAGAGGGAAGGATGAAGGTAAAGAAAAAGTGGGTTTGACTGCTCATCAACATTATTCCTATATCATTCAGTGGTGATCATGGTATGAATTTCTGAGACAGTATGAAACACTGAAAATACTGCTTTTATAGTTTTTTCAACATTAATTTATTACAAATTAGATTATAGGAAATACTAATCTTTTCCATCAGTGTGACTCAGTGCTGTAGAGTTGTGGATCTCTGCTGCCTTGCGCAACCTTGTTTTGTTGGCAGGGGTTGGAAGAAGCACAAGTCAGTGGATCAGCATCTGTGCGGTGACACTGTGAAAGAAGTTCCTTTTGCTAGGATTTGGTTGGTAAAAGGATAAAATATTTTTATGACATGATGGGAGAGAAAACTTTCCTGGCCAAGTATTTCTGTTCTGAAGTAGACAGTGGTGTAAATGACTGTAACACCTTGCAGTGGCTTCTAGGTTTGCATACGTGGTAAATATTTCTAATGTTATCTTCTTGTTTGGACTGCTCACCTTGGAATGCAGTGTCTGTGTAGTCAAGGTATTGTCACTTGTGTAGTTCCCTTTATCTTAAAACATCTGCTGCCTGACTGCAAGTTATCATTCACACTGAAATCTGCCTCTGTTCCAGCATCTTCAATCCTGAAGAGAGAGAAGCGGAAGAGAACGAAAAATGTCCATTTTAACTGTGTTACTGTGTATTACTTCACGAGAAGGCAAGGCTTCACCAGTGTTCCCAGCCAAGGAGGAAGCACACTGGGAATGTCGACTCGCCACAACAGTGTGCGCCAGTATACACTGGGAGAGTTTGCCATGGAACAGGAGAGGCTTCACCGAGAGATGTTGAGAGAGCATCTAAGGGAGGAAAAACTCAATTCTCTAAAGTTAAAGGTAAAACTTGTCTAAGACTTTGATCCCTGCCTTAATGCAAATGAGCAGTGTCAGAGCTATATAGGCCCAAGGTGTGTGTGTGTTAAACAAAACCACCTCCTTTCTATGAGCTCCATTTTCAATTGAAATGAACATTTTCTTGGGTTTTTTTAATTTTACTGAAGATGCATTTTTGTTTGATAACACCAAGTGCTCCTGTAGTTGCCATTGCTGTGTACCTCCAGGTGCTTTACAGGGAGGTTGTTGTTTACTCCCTGTTTTCTGCAGAGAGTGGTGGGAGTTAGCCTTGAACGGGGTATCCAGCAGAAGTCTGGAAGTGCCAGGAAGAGAATGAGTCTTCTAAGCCTGTGCACAGGGCCTGTCAGACAAGGGAATGGTAACATTGTAAGTACAGAAAGTGAAAGAGCTTCTTTTCTTAGCTAGCTTAAGTGACTGTGGCAAAAAGTAAGAAGCAGTGATACTAAAATGTTTTTGTTTGCAGTATACCGATTTTTATGGTTGTGTGTCCTTACTATTTCACCAAAGAATGTCTATTAAAGAAGAAATGTGTCAGATAAATTAACCAGTTATATCAGGTTAGCTAGTCAGAACAAGTCCTGGCTAGTTTTCACAGAATCACAGAAGAGAGATGCTTCTGAGCTCTCATCATCTCTGTGGCTTCCACTGGACCCTCTGCAGTAGCTCCTTGACTTTCTCAAACTGTGGAGACCAGAACTGAACACAATACTCCAGATATGGCCAAGCAGAGGGACGGGATGTGACCCAGTGGCCACACTTCCTGATGCATCCCAGGATACCACTGGCCCTCCTGGGGCCAGCTTCCCAATAAAGCTGTCCTCTTAAATACAGCATAGGAGAGGAAAGAAACTCTGTATTTGAGTAGAGGAGAACAGGGAAAGGGACTGTGTTCCTTTCGCTGCTTTAAAACTGGTGGCAGAACTTCTGGTGTTTTGTGTTATGAATTGTGTTGGGTATGTTTTTGACTCTTTTTGAGATGAATCCTGTAATTAAAACAATATTTAGAACAATATTTAGAACTGTAGCTGAGCTTCTGCACATCCCCTTCTTCTGTGACACTAGATCTCTGTTTCTGCTGTCTCTACTGCAGAGCAAAGTGTCACCCTCCAAGTTTAAGAAATGCCTTTAAGCATTTTTCCCATAGAATGAACTATGAGTTCATGAGTTCTGTGTATGAAGGCCTGAGGAAGTGTGCATGATCTTCACATTTTTAATTACTTTTTTCAGTCTGTTTTTTCATAGCTAAATACATTCTTAAATAAAATCATAAGGTTATAAAATTTGAACTGTTGTAGAACAAGCATAAAACCACTGAGGACAAAGGCAAATCAAAGACCGATATTTGGATAGGTTGGAAACCAAAGGCTACTGGAGTGTTAGTGACTTATCACTTGTTAGAGGCTATACCTGTAACATCTCACATCACAGGATTTTCAGAGCATCAAGTGTGAATTGTGCTGTGTCAGTGTAACTGATGACTAACTGTAGATCCCGTGGCCGACTTCCAGGAATCAGCTCAAAGAGAGGAATCCCCAGTAGAGTGAGTAAAGAATAGTCGAGCACACAGATATTTCACTTTTTTTTGCAGCTAGAAAGTAAATCAAGAAAAATTACAGATCTTACTTACCTTGAAAGATTGGATGAGGCCTTTTAGCCCTCATCCATATGGACTAGAGCTTGGCTCTTCATCTTTTCCTAACCCTCCTCTTGGCTGGGATGGGTCTCCTTTCTTCGTTAACTTATTTCACTTCAGCCCAGTCTGTTTTGGGAGCACAGACCATACTTTTTGCTCCTTTTCCAAATACTTGTTCTTCCATCTTCCCAGTCATTTGTTTGAGTGGATGATTATTAAGACTATTAAGTTCCTGCAAAATCTCTTCATAACTATTCAGTGAATAAGGAGAGCCTTATTTGCATTCCTTATTTGCGTCTTACTGTTGTTAAATCTTTTACTAGAGTAAAATATTCCTCTTCATCTGGAGTATTTATAAAAACATAGGCAACAGAAAACTTCCTTTTTACTAATCCATTAATCTCAGTTTAGTTGCATCCCTGATTATGTGCTTGTGTTTAAAAAAAGAAAAAATTTCAGACATCAAAAGAAAATCCAGGACTTGCTGAATTAGTGAAGAGTCACTGTAAAGCACCGAGCATGTTTTGTTTGCTTAAGAAAACAGGGCCTTGCTGATTTTCCATTCTAGAGATGGAAGAGCTGCTTGGTCATTCACATAGTTTCTAAATGAATAAAAAAAGAAATGTGGTATTCTAAGGTGACAGTGTCAGCAATTATGTCAGCAAAATTATTCATTTAATGAAAACGTGCTCATCAGGATTTGCATAAAAAGATACATCACAGAAAAATGAAGAAAAAGAGAAAATTAAGTAGAGCAAAGTTTAGTCAGAGGTTTTTCTATTTGAAAACCATTATGCAAATAGAAACTAACATTTTCAGTGTGGTTTTTAATTTCAGTTCCCTGAGACTTTTTAAAAAATTTTTTTTGCATTGCATTAAAATATACGAATCAGGGGGTAGAAAGTGTTCTCTCCTGTAGAATTTGTTAAAAAAAGATAGAAATACAGGGAGATATTGAAATTGAGTTTCCATAATATTAGGTACTTTTTATTGTTTTAGTTGCTAAAGTCAAAGAGCCAAATAAGAAACACCTCTAATTAAAAGCAGATAAAGACTATGAAATCATCTTCAAGTCTCCTTGGCCATTTAGTACCAGCACTTTGGTGTAAACACTGCTGACAGGGGCATAAACACTTATTAGCAGCAGAGCGTGATAATTCTGGATGTAAAAGCCATCTTATCAAATGGTACAAGGTAGTCATTTGAGAAAACATGAGTAAGCACAAAAAGTTACCCGGAAGAGTCCTTATTGCTTATTCATAATGTCTCCTAAAATTAAAATTTATTAAAATTATTAGCATGAGACGAGTGATGTTAAGGCTCCCAGGTCTGTGGACACAGTTGGTTCCCTTTGTAGGAAGTCGTAAGGAATAACTTCCAGCTAGGGCAAGGCAGAGGTGTCCATCCTACATTTTTCATGTTTTACTGAGTTGGACTGAATTTCCCCCAAAGGCTTCACATATTCATTGGCCCTTGTTCTGTGGTTATGACATTAACCTTTAGATTTATGAGGAAATTTACCCATCCACATGTTGCAGTTTGATGCTGGTTAGGCGCCAGCACCACAAAAACTATTCACTTATTTGCCTCTGCTATAGCTAAGCTCTGCTGCTAAACTACCACATTACATATCAATTTTAATTCAGATGAGCAATATTATGACAACCAAGACAGCTTCTGTTCCCCTGAAGTTCTGGAAAATGTGTTTGATAGTTCTTGATAATCCTCCTCCCTCCGTAGTTACCCAGTTACTTTTTCAAGAAATGTTAGAATCTTTCATTTTATTGATTCATTTGTTCTTTGTGTGGCAAAATGGAGAAAAAAGAAATTAGAGAAGACAACAAGGAAATCATCCTGCAAAGAACTCAGGAGCTAAGTGCTTTGAAATGGCAAACTGCTGGCTGATGCCATGTGTTTGATGTTCCAGCCTGCTGGGTGCATGTGGCCTTCAGCACATGGCTGGAGTCCAGTCCTTAATGCTCTGCTGCTGCGGAGCAAAGCAGTTAAGATTTGCAGGAGGAGGAGGAGGAGAAATACATGACAGGATCGGTATGGTTCTGTAGGTGCCTTTGTGTTGCTGACCTTTCACCTCATAGGTAAGAGCCCTAGAAGTTATTTTTTATTAAACAGTAATTGAATGAAATAGTAAAATAGTTACAGAAGCAGGGATTATAATTTTTCTCACTCCACAGTTTCAAACTTAGATTAAATAAAAGTGATCTGCTTAAGGAGTGGTTTGAGCCTTGTGTATATAAAACTAAAGAAATCACATTTCTTAGGTAGGTCATTCTGCTATTATATATTAAACAAACAAAGAAATCAAAGAAACATAAATACACTATACTTAGTTTTACCTTGCTAACATACAATTAAAAGATGTAACCAAGGGTGCCATTCTGGATTGAAATATTCAGGCTGAGTTGTGTGTATGATGGGGTATTAGCTTCAGGCAGCTAATTTAAGATGCATTCAATCCCTGTGTGGATTTACTTCTCTCTTTCTGTAGAGTGTCCAGGAAAAAGGATGACTTCTGATGTTGCTTTTCCCACCCTACTGAGCTAATACGTTAAAATACCTGGTGTAAATAATCTCCCCATTGTCCCAGGGCCTGGCAGAGCTATTGCCCCCTCTTTTATCTGCCAGTGTAATGTGAAATGCATAACAGAAACTGGAGTAAGAAAACAATCTGAAGGAAGTTTGAGAGGACATTTTGAAAATGCCTGTATTTAAGATGAAGAAAATGCTAGAAGTATGTGCACATGGATTAGGATTTGAATGTTACAGGGATAACAGACATGATAAACTGCAACATTAAATAAAATGAAGGCACTAAACTCCAAAGGCTGCAGTTAGGAAGAAAGTTTGAGAATACATTAAAAAGAGAAACAGTAGTGCTTGTGGAAGTGACAGAACACTTCTGCGTGAACTAAACGTGGTGCTGAATTGCTAAGAAGGGACAATTGCTGATCTCAGGAGTTTTCTTTGTGCAGTGTAATGTGTACGCATAAACTGTATGAAAGGACTACCAGTCATGACCCCAAGACTCTTCTCCTTCAAAGCGAAGAATATTGCTTTTAGCCTGACTTTACAAGTCAGGAATAATTAGTTGTTTGTTGGGGTTTTTTTCCTATGAAAACACAGGTTTTCTTGCACAGTTGTTCTAAGCACAAAACTGTGATTGCCAAAAACAGTGAGCAGTCAGTAGGAGTTCACTGTCAAGTAATTCAGTAATGCCATAAATGACAGTTACAATCCAAAAGACTGTGGAAAGGATGGACTGTTAATATAAATGGTAAAATGAAATAGTTGGGAATATAAGAAAAGCAGAAATAGTGGAATGGTGAAGATTCAAGGCTGCTTTCATACATATCAGAAATGTAGCTAGATGGAGATGACACAGTAGCACAAAAATGGGGACTTACTTTTACAGTGATAATTGTTAAATGTCTGAATGTTAAAATGCACCAGAAACAGGTTATTGTACTTATGACTTCAGTATTTTATCTCATTTTAAAACTGGTGCCTAAAAATTTATTTGGGATAACAAGCCAAGGTGAAATTTTCTGCAAGTAAGTAAGGCAAAACCAAGAATTTCAGTGGCTGCTGATGACAAAACTGTTAATGCAAATGGGACTTGAGACTTCACCAGTATATAAATATCACATTGTTGCACCATGTTTTCTTCAAAAATGTATGAGACCAGGTGCTTGTCTTGTGTAAATCAGCAACCTCATCACCTGAAACCATTACAGAGAGCAGGGTGAATATTGTGAATTTGTTTGTTTGTTTGTTTTCCCATTTTAAGCAAAATCATTTCATAGAACAATAATAAAAGATTTATTATATGACAGAACAAATCATATAACTTCAGTTGCTTCACATTTGCAGTGGAGAATGATGCTCAATCTGAGTAAATTGAGATTGAAAAAATACATTTTTTGTAGTGAATGTAATAGTCTCTCTGAACTTTAATAGCTGATATTCTTTTGATTCTCAAGCAATTTCCTCTGTAGAAGAATCTTTCTAGACCCTGTAGTTGTGTTTTCTGGCAGATATAACCAGTGAGCTCTACCTTCCTTCAGAGCAGTAATACTTTTCTCCTTGAATATATTCACTCCTTTCTATATGGGATGAGTTACAGGAGTATGGTGTGGAAGTGTGCCATGTTAGGAATGTGCCACTGAATGTTTTGCTCATGGCCATTTAATTTTGAAACAATTTTTGAAAGGTTTGAGAACTAGACTGTACATAGGTAATAATAAAGTACCAAGATACTTGTTTCTACAGAGGCTCAAAAATTCACATTCCTAGGAAAAGAGCACAAATCCTCTTCAAACTTCTCTTAAGATTCTCCACAAGAGGTTAACAACTTACTTCCTTTTTTTCTAAATGTATTTATTTGTTAGCTACCTAAGAATAATCTGGACTGATTAGTGAAGTACTAAAATCTATGAAAACACAAAGCTAAGTGGGTTCTTCTCAGGACCAAAGAGAGCTAGAAGGAAGTTCAGAAGAGATAAATCCTCAGCAGTGTGAAACACAGTGGAAATAAACAGGGAATCACAGAATCACTTAGGTCAGAACGAAGCGATGTAGATAGAAAGAAGCAAAATTAAGTGATTTCTAGGCTTAAAATTGTCAACTCAAGAAGCAAACAGGTGTCTGCCCAGATGATTAAGTGGAAATACTGCTTTTTGACCTCAGCTGTACAAACATCAAACAACTTGTCAGGCTAAAGAAGAATAGGATAGTGAATAGTACATAAAATACACCATTTTACAAACCTGTGATGCATCATAATCTGAACCTGTGTCAGTAGTACAATTGCTACCTCAAAAGGGATATTTACGAATTTCAGAGAGCTCAGAGACAGGAATCAATTAAGATCGCAAAAATTATCTTGTGTAACAATACAGAAAAGACCAGGATTTCAGAAAGGCGTGAGCTCTAGCAGCTATTGACAAACAGTAAATTAGGTAAATAACAGATAATTTCCTACCTTCATTACAAACTTGGTATTTAAAAAGTGTATTTAGTTCATATGCTAAATGTGAAAGAAATGCCTGGTCACCTGTGATCATTTTCTGGAACTTCCTGGCAGCCATGCAGCATTTTTACCTACAGCTTTGAACACTGATAACGCATTTCGCATATTGACATCTATGACATGATGTACGTGTGAGCGTAGTTTAAGGACTTTGTTAATTGTTCCGTGCAACAGATGACAAAGAATGGTACAGTGGAATCTGAGGAAGCCAATACCCTGACTCTGGATGACATTTCTGATGATGATATTGATCTAGACAACACTGAAGTAGATGAGTACTTCTTTCTCCAACCCCTGCCTACAAAGAAGCGGCGGGCATTGCTGCGAGCTTCTGGAGTGAAGAAGATCGATGTGGAAGAGAAGCATGAGCTGCGAGCCATCCGCCTGTCCAGAGAGGATTGTGGCTGTGACTGCCGTGTGTTCTGCGACCCAGAAACTTGCACCTGCAGTCTTGCAGGCATAAAATGTCAGGTAAATGTCTACATTATTGTCATTATTTAATTATCTGGGGAGGGGGAAGGGTGTGTGTCCATGTACGTGTGTCTACTTTCTGTTCTTGAAGTTACAACTGTGGGAAATTAGGCAATAACACTTGTGGATCTCCAACCAGTTTTTTAAGGCCCCATTTTAAGAGTATTTAGTGGGCAATCAATAGAAACAATCTCCTAAAATATATTTATTATGATTTTAGGCACATACATGGTTTAGGGTATTTTTTGTTCTTACACAAGTATTCTGCTCCTCATACTCCTTTTAGGCCTTTATCTAAATAGGCAGATACAGACAACAGAAGAATAAGTAGCTTGCAGATTTCAGAAGGGATATTACCTTTTATTTTAGAGACAATTAGCAGACAGTCTAAATGTGAATTAGAGTCCAAACTCCATAAGAAACAATAAATGACATTCTGCGGTACTGTCCTGTATGTAACATGCATGATACTTAAAATCTGTGCATGATAAATTTGCATGTAGGCAGTAAAAAGGTATCTGCTAATATAGCAAATAAGTTTTTCCTCTGCAGACTGAAGAGGTATTTCATATTGTACATTCACATAGTGTCAGCTGTACGTGTCCCAAAATGTTCCCTAAAAGATATTTCTGCTAGTTCTGCTGAGTTGCTGTTGTGCAGCTGAGTTTTCTTCCTGAATGCATTTTTCATCATCTCATAAATCCAAGCTAAACTTTCTCTGCTATTTTAAATAATGTATTCTCTTTGCTGTTCCTGTTTTCATCTCCACATAATGGGGAAGATGTACTGGATTGTGTTGTGTGGTTCTCCTGTGCATATTTGATGTTTAGGTGTAGATGAAAGTCAGAGACTTTAGGCTATCTAATCAAACTTGCCTATACATGGATTTAGTTGCATTTTCAAAAATTTAAGATGAGTATTAGTAGAAGTTCTGTACCCAGTCTGCTGAGCTCACGATATTGCATCTAGAATTGACTGGATTACCTTTTAAAATGCACTTGAGTTTTTGTTCCTGCTTTCTGTGATCAGGTGTCCCCACTGGTAACTTTATAAAGGTTTCTACAGACGATTCATTTTGTTTCAATAGGTGTCTAGTTTCCATGATTTTTACCAAATTTTAAGATGCTTTCTGGTAATGCTTTTGCCTGGATATGAGCACAAAATGAAGTAAAGCTGTAGCAGATCAAGAAATTGAAAAGCTATCTAGTTTTTGTTCCACTGTGTAATACTTTCACCTATAAAACAGAATAATTTTTTCCCTACTCTGCAATAGTGGAGCATGTCCAGGCCCCTTACTGTTCTCTTAGTACTGCTAAATTCCAGGGCTGAGTCCCTGAACGACTGTTAGCTTTGACTAATTTTACAAGCATCTCAAGGTGAATCCCACTTCACCACTGTATTTCTCTAGGCTGTCTAGGTTCTGTCATGTCACCAGGCTTTTGCTTCCTATTGTTAATCTGTATTCTCTTTTTTAAAAGGTGGATCGTATGTCTTTTCCATGCGGTTGCACTAAAGAAGGGTGTAGCAATACAGCAGGTAGAATCGAATTTAACCCTATCCGTGTACGGACTCACTTTTTGCACACGATAATGAAACTTGAATTGGAGAAAAATAGAGAGCAGCAAGTTCCAGCACTCAATGGCTGCCACACTGAGATAAGTGCACACAGTAGTTCCATGAGTCCAGGACCCCACCCAGTTGAATATTCAATTGCAGAAAACTTTGAGATTGAAACCGAACCCCCGGCTGCAGTTATGCATTCCCAGTCAGCCGAGGACTTGGACTGCCCAGGGGAAGAGGAGGAAGAGGAAGATGGGAGTAGCTTTTGTAGTGGAGTTACAGATTCTAGTACACAGAGTTTAGCCCCTAGTGAATCAGATGATGATGAAGAGGAAGAGGAAGATGAGGAGGAAGATGAGGAGGAAGAAAAAGCAGATGATTTTGTAGAAAGTATGAGCTCCCATGCTGATATGGTGCCTCTTCCTTCTGTCCTTTGCTACTCTGATGGAACTGCTGTGCATGAAAACCACTCTAAAAATGCCTCATACTATACTAACTCTTCAACTCTGTATTACCAAATAGAGAACCACGTTGCTGGCACTGCTAACCAGATCGGTGAGACTTACTCAGAAAGGGATGCTGTCAAGAATGGTAGTCTTTCTCTGGTGCCTTACAACATGACTTCAGAACAGTTTGTTGACTACACACGGCAATCAGAGGAAACTTTTAGCAGCCCTCATTACCCCTCTGCAAACCCCTCAGTGATTGTTTGCTGCTCATCTTCTGACGGGGATGGCAGTGCTCCCTGTAACAGTTTATACACTGAGCATAGGCCCAGTCACCCGCCAGTGGAATTTCACTCATATTTGAAAGGTCCTTCTCCAGATGGCTTTGTTTCAGCTTTGAATGGTGACAGTCGCGTACAAGAGCACCCTGCTGAGAATTCACTAAACCTCCCAGAAAAGAGCAGACTGCACGAAGAGTGCATCAAATCACCAGTGGTAGAAACGGTACCTGTTTAATATTAAAATTATTCTAGGACTGACTTCCTGTGTTAAAATTCACTCCCATTGGATTTTCCTAGAAACTTATTTTATAAGAGGTAGACAACACTTGGACTATAGTCAATGTTCCAGACACATTTTGTTTTCTCAAGCTACACTGGCAGTGGTATTGCACAAAACCAGTTCATGTAAAGATTTAAATAAAAATAATCAAACCCTTTTTTGATAAAACACGTAAGTAAAAAACACACCCAACATATTTCAAAGTAGCCTACCTGTGAACGTATGTGAAACCTGCCAAGCTATCTGAATCAAAGCTTCATGTTTCTGACTGTCGGGCCTGTGCAAGATTGTTAAAAATGATACTTTGAAATGTTCATGTTTAGAGTCCTAATTTTCAACATATCTGAAAAGATGGTAAGTTTAATGTAAAAGTAACTACTGTACAAAAAAAGTTTTAATTGTTCTGTACTGTATGTATTTTATTTATGGTAGTTTAAGATTAATGTTTTGATAAAAATGAACAGCATGTTCATTTGAGCAGAAAATCCATAGCTAGTTACAAAGAGCATGTCCACTTTTCATCTGGAGTACCTTGTATTCTTCCTTATTTTTTCTAAATACCATTTCTGATAAATCATCTTGAAACACATTTTTAGAGTGTACTATTTTCTCTTTTACTGTTCTTGACAAACAGAAGAGTCAGAAAGGGGGCATTTACATCTTCTAGAATAGAGAAAGGTAGACAATCCTCCATTTAAAACTAAAATCAGTGGCATTCCAGAACTAGTACCCCCTCCCCAAAGAAAAACCATCTTGTATATAATGGCAAAGCAGTAGCTTAAGCTCGCACAGCACCTTCAGCCCAACGACCGTTCAGATACTTACGCACTTTAGTGCCACTTTGCAGTACTGTATGAACTGCGGGAACTGTGAACCTCTTTGGAGAAACGCCATAGCTCCACACTCTGAGGCAATGTAAGATCTTAAAATTCTTTGTAACAAAACCTGTATGTTTTTCCCAGGCCAGTTTATGAACATGTCAGTATGCAATTTATAAAAGCAGAGCCTTACTGATCAAAGTTTAAATAAAGCATGGGAAAAAAAAGTGGAAGTGTCTAGATTGCCTAAATTTTTACTAAATACGAGACTGGCTTTTGTGGACTTCTGATTGTATCTCAAATTTAGTATCATTTGGTCTTATTAGGAAACAGTACATTCAGTGAGGAAAAACAGCTTCAGCAATTTTGTATCTGCAAAAGTCTGCAAGCAAAAGAACATGTGCGTCATATGGATATCCATTACCTTGTGATCCACTTGTTTTTAAATGAAATGGGAATGAAAGTACCTTTATTAAACAACCTTGCTTTTGTCTAGAAAAGGAGGCATAGGAACCAGCTTTTCTCTGCACTGGTAATTCTGCACTGCCTTATTTTGATTTCAAAATCTATTTCAGCATTTTTATTCTTCTAATACTGAAATTTCATTTATTATACATCAAGTAGTTGAAATGTAGGCCTGTCTTGTTTGTCAAAATAAGGATCAGCATCTTAGTTTTTACCTGTGTCAAATCTAGATGGTTAACAGTGTGCATGTAAACACAGTGTAAATTTTAGCTCTGTAACAGTGACTCTTCTGGTTAGAAGCTCTTTAAAACATCATGTACAGTACTCCAGTAGAAAAACTGCCGATGTAAAATATGCTTTTCAAAAACAAGAGCTAACGTAATTGTTTTTATATGAAATCTGGGCAAAGTGATTTCTCATATTTATGCTAAATTAGCAAAAATATTTTTACTCCATGTAGTAGCTGGAAAGGTTTTTTATTTACTTGTTTCCACAAGAAGTCCTACGTGTTTTATATGAACTGCATTGAAAAGTCTAGTTCTCTAGGGACTGGATTCCAAACTTGCAACATATTCCATCTCCTGGGAAAGCGCACTCATGTTGGTTATCTGGCTCAGCACTTCCATAGCCTCTGTTCCTCGCAGTCACAGACCACTCTAGTCTCTTCTCTAAGGCTGAGTAGCCAGGTAAGTGCCTGTATTCTCCAATGCCATACAACAAATACCCTTGATTTTTAAAGAGAAATGTGCTAGTCCTTAAAGTTCTGCACTTAAGAATAAATTATTCTGTTCAAGATATTCTAAGGGCAAATGTAACAAGTCTCTGTGTGTATAGGGGTCTTGCTTTAATAGCAGGCTTAAATTAGGCATCCTCCCTCAACACCAGCACCAAAAGCACAAATCTCTTCTGCTTGAGCTGGGACAGTAGATGAGGATCACTAGCAGCTCTTTAACCTCAGAGTGCGTTGGAGAACCACACACACTTTACTGGGGTATTTCTCTCAGGGGAAAGTTAAATTAAATCTTTTGCTTTGTTATTCACACCCTTACTGAGCAATAAGAAATTATTTTCTTGGCCCCTGTGCTTTCATGTGAAAAATATCTTTAATAATATCAGCAAGCATAGTAAGTGATTAAAATAAAATACATCTCAGCTTTATAAAATACATCACGGCTAGGTTTAAATACTGAGGTGATGGTTATTTACTATTTCCATTGGCACAGATTTCTGATCCCAGTCCTCCTTAATATTAGCATCTGTTAAAACTTCTGAGTATATTGGGGCATCAGGGGTGAACACAGCCAAATTCTCTAAAGCCTGCAGCATAGTATAACAAGCAGTACCTTGTAAGAGAGAGGTAGAGGGAGCAGGGACTATATAAAGCATTTGTGCTATACTGTTTTCCCATGTTTGAAGTAGCTCATTCCTGGAAGTCAAAAAGTGAAATGTGCAGAATAAAGATTTAAGTTGAAAAAATATTCCTAATTGAGTAGGTGGTGATATGTAGCTAATAATACCTTTCTTTTGATGCAATGTGATGTTTTGTGATCAAGATTGGATCTCAAAGTAAACAAACCTCCTTTAGTTTTTGCAGCAAGTTATAAAGTCAAGTCTGTTTATAATTCATGGAGAGTTCCTAGTAGCTATTATTAATAGTGCCAACAAGCCTTCTAACAGAGATAAACTCATACTGAGGAAAAAACCCAGCAACCTTTCTTTTTTTCAATACAGGTTAAACCTGTTGCCCAGCCAAGTCCATGCCAGCAAATAACAAAGCTAAAGCCTTTTCTAGCATGTATAAGTTGACTAGAGTAAAAAAAAAAAAAAGTTGAGACCCTGACCAAAACAGGTAGGTTAATTTAGCTGAAATCTAGAGTAGGATGTAGAAATCAGGTGAGAATCAAGTTTCCCATCACTTGATTAAACTTCGATGTTTTGTTTAGAACAAAAAACATACTCTTCATTTAAGGAAAAGCAAGCTTAAGTCATGTGATGGAAAATATTTTAGTGCTATTTTCTGGGCTAGTATATAATAATACATACTGTGTCCCATATCCCAGCTGGTTAATACTCATGTTGATAACCAGTCCTATAATTTTGGGCTGTTTCTGTGTGATAAAAGTATTATGTTACTAAGTGATAACCAGCAGTATTTACTTCTGTATCAACACTGTATTATTTGTGAAAATATCTACTTTACTGATAGTCTGTATCAGCTTTATTTCCAAGGTATCTGGCTACTGATAAAACTCCAAAGAAGTCAGGTATATATTTGTGATTATATTGCATCAAAATGAATCGTAACAAAATCATTTCCCTCTCTTGAAATAAACCAGAATTTTCACACAGACCATCACTGGAACAGCACCTAAAAGCAGATGCCTTTTTGCCTATAAGGTGAACTTCACCTCTCTTGGGAAAAAGTGCATTGTTAAATATATATAAAGCTTTAGTTGATGTTAGACATGAAATTAGAACTTTGTTGGCACAATGACAGCCATTGCAATTGTTCTTAAGAGCTATAACTCATGTCCATTGAAACACCCTTAAAAGTTTCTAGTATTCTTTGTTGAGCTGTATGCCACTTAGATCAGAAAATTCTAGATTTGTAAAGCTTCGCAATGTTTCATTTACAGAAGTTCCTGCTAGTGAATCATAATTGGAGTTGACATTTATTTATTTTAAGGCCATTGGTTCCACTCCATAGTACCTATCACTTGGTGTAGATAAGGTTCAGCTGCTCCCCTGCTCTGTTAACAGTGGGACCCTGCCTTTGGTCCAAGCGCTGCAGGAATCCCATGTGGGATTGGTGGTGCTGGTACTCACGAGATTGCTGACTGATCCCAGTCCAGATCCAGTTTCTAGCCTGATCTGGGTGTTTTATTTCAGTAAATGTGCTAACAAACTGATCATGTTGCTTTCCCTGCCTCCCAGGGAGTACCTTCACAAACACAGCTGCTTTGTTAAAGATGGTACACGTATATTTGTATACAAAACAGAGCACGTATAATGGTTTTTATGAGTTCAGGTGTTCCTGACAGATAGAAATGTGATATATTGGATAGAGAATACTGGGCTCAGACAGAGGAGACTTTGCTCTTGTCCTGTTGTGTCATCGTGTTCTCTGTGCTCTGGTTTGTAATGTACTTGGAGATACTGTGATAAAACATAATTCTGTAGAACAGGTAAAAGACCATTTTGTGTTTTGGCATCATAACAAAATTTTTGTACTGCAGACTATGCCACTTTCCAAATGAAGCCCAGTCTAGCTCAGAAGTGACCAGAAATTTTTCACTTATGTGAAACACAGCCTAAAATGAGCTCTCCCTTCCTTGGACTGGATTAATGAGCAGAAATGGAAAAGTAAATTTCACAGTGAAAAATTAGAATAGAAGCTGTGTTGAATATACAACATTTACCTGTCTAGTGCTTAACATTTGAGCAGCAAGATTGTAGTTCTGCAACACCATACTTGGCAGCAACAGGCAGTCTTACTCCTCTGCATGTTGTCTTCTTTTGCCAGCTGAATTCTCTCAGTTGAACTCCTTGTCTAGGCTGCTCCTGTAGCAAAGCAGGTGTCCTTACTCAAACATAAAGCAAGAGAGACCCATGATATCCTTTTAAAAGGCATTTGTGAAATAAGGATCTCCACTGTTACAGCTTGTGAGTTGTATAAACCAATGTTCATTGTGCCAGTTTTATTTCCTGAAACAGTCAGGAACAGAAGAGGATGATAGGGAAAATCCTTACGCATTCGGGGGTGTTAGGCTTTCCCGCTGAGACTAAAGAGTAATTCTGTCATCATCTGCTTTATTATGGTTGCAGGACAGTTGATGTAAAATACTTTGAAAATCTAGAATTAAGTCAGAGAATATATTCTATAGAATTTATTTCTAAAATACTAAATCTGATTACTATTTTTTTAAAATGGTAGAAAGCTGTTATTTTCAAAACAGAGTCTAGTTCACGTATGTGTTCCTTGGTATGAGAAATCTCAGCATTTGCCTTTTCAGTGTTTCAAGGTTTTTTTAATATTCTTAATGTTGCTATTCTCTGTAATCATTGTCCATGTGCAAATGATTGTCCATTTTCTCCAGGAAGTGTCAAATCCAAAGTAGAAATATTGTGAAGTGATGAAGAAGTGCAATGTAGTTTTAAAGATGTCTGAGTGAACACATGCTTGAGTTCTTCACAAGTTCTTCCTCTTCACTGTCTCTTCCCTCTCCCAGCTTTTAATTTTATGGCTAATAAATGTGCCAGAGTATTGTTTCCACTTAAGGAGGAAAGTTACAACATCCTTGAGGACTCTTCTGCTACCCTAATGGCTGATACCAAGAATTTTACTTTTTATGTGAACATCCAATTTATGAAACACCTGTTTTGCAGCCTCAGTATTCTCTTTTAATTCCTTCCTTCTTTCCTGTTAGTGTCTGGGTGGTCTGTTGTACAGTAAGACTTTTCATTAAAATTGAGCAGAAGGGCAACTCTTCTGTCCTTTGTGCTGAGAATGAGATCTTGAAAAGCCAGGTTGGATGGGGTTTTGAACAAGATGATCTAGTGGGTGGCAGCAGGGGTTGGAACTAGATGGTCTTTAAGGTCCCTTCCAAACCAGGCCATTCTGTGATTCTAAGAGTTAAAATATGTATTGCCTTACTGCTGTCTTTAAGGTTAGACAGACACCCACCACTCAGAAGGTCCCACTGACTGGAGACATGTTCCTGGTGCCCTGTGTTGCACCTTCTCAGTTGAGATCATAGTCCTTCATTCAAGGCTGGGGGTGGAACAAAAAAAAAAAGTCAAAAGGCAGATTTTGTCCTTTTTTTATGCAATTATTTGAATTTGGATCTTAGCAATGACACTTCTATTTCATGAATGAATGTCCAGTAGAACCAAGTCAAAAGAAGTTTGTCTCTCGTATACATTCTTCTCTAACTGTTCACTTTTCTAACAAACCACCACAATGGGATTAGCTTTTCTTGATAGGGAAAATGGTGGAAGATAAAAATGCACATCGTTGTTCTGATACAAAGATCAAGACAATCCTTTGTCTTCAAACATTTGAGTGAGTGCAGAGAGGGCAGAAAGGACAATTTAGAGGAAAAGAAAGATGAAGGCAAGAGGCAGATTGATGAGGATTACTGTTCTTCTAAAGGGAAAAATAAAGCATACTACAAAAGAAAAAAACCAATGAAAAAGGGAAATTAAGATCACTTCAGAGCAAGGATGGAAAAGTATATGGACATTCACTACAAGCTTGCCCATGTTAGATCATAATATTGTTTCTGTTATTTAATATATTGTAACCAAACATGAACTCAGTGGAAACAGGAAATGACATTTTTTCCAAACCAGAGTTATACAGGTGGCTATTAAATAAAAGACTTATCCAAATGCATGGGGTAAAAAACTGAAAAAGCAGCACCCTAGAAGAATTGCTACCATGTCACTCTGCCAATGGCAATTTCAAAGACAAGTTCAATATTATTTTAGTTAACTCTGCTCCCAGGCACATATGCTCATATACCCAGTTTCTCAGCTAACAAGAGGTGCTAAAAGCAAAGAAAAAATGTCCTTTTATCAGCATTATAGCTTGGGATTTTCAAATGAGGCTTAGTACATTATGGCAGGTAATTATTTTAGATTTCTCCATCTTAAATTTCTAAAATATGTTCTCAAGAATGAAATTTTGGGGTTGGACTGTGGACGAAGGTTAACCTTGCTGGGGTAATGGGGGAATCACTGTAAAGAACCATTTGTGAGTCTCAGATACAGATTCAGCACCAGTTTTCCTCTTCTTGAAAAGACCATCATGTGCACTGGCAGCTGGTTCTCTTAAAACCAGAAGCAAGCATGCTGGGTTTTTTCAAGCCATTTCACACAAATACCACAACTTCAGGTCTCCAATGCCCATATAAACAAGGTTTAATAACTGGGCAATTCTTCTAATTGACTGATTGTAGGCACTTCTATGGAAATACGTCTGAAGTGTAGTTTGTGAAATATGTTTAAAAAGTGTTTGATGTAAAATAAGCGCTAGACATTTAACAGTGCAAAAATAGTCAAAATCTGTAGATTACAAAACTGTTCCTAAGATCCTCAGCCTGTAATATTGTCTTAGTAAAGTTGATCTTTTAAGTTAAATTGCATTCTGGTGTAATAACCTTTTACAAATAAAATTATTAATACAAATGTACTGGTTAATACCTGTTAACATAAAACATGGCAATTGGTTATTTTGATTTGTTTCAGTCTGCAACTAATAGATAGAAATTTTGTAAAAAAAACAACAGAAACAACACATTACCTTTTATATGTTTTAAGTGTTTTGTTTTAACAGACTACATTAACATTCACACTGTCTAGTCCAACCCTGTCTTTTATAAGGTTCATCTCTCTCTGTATACATGCATATACGTATATATATATATATCTCCATCCCCACAAGAATATAAAATTGCTTTTGAAATTTGTGTTGGCAAGTGGTAAATAGTAGACCATGGCATAAACTCAAAAGCACTTAAGTTGATGGTCTTTCAGACAGGTAAACCATTCAAATGGGACTAAAAAAAATGTGGTGTAATTGCAGCCATTTGTTTAAAATTTGTACATTACTTCTAACTTTACTAATTTCTGAGAAAAGTAATTATGTTACGTACTTAACATTTTCCATTACAGATGATCTTGCATACTAAAATTACGGAGGTCTCAACAGTTAAGCAAGATATTTAATTGGACTGCTGCTTTTAAACTGTTTGAAGAAGCAAAGGGAAAGAAAGTTCATCTTAAAATCTGTATATGGAAATAATTTTAAGCTTCATGAACTACACATTTCCTTAATTTCCTTTTTTTAAAACAAGTTGTAACATCAAAGATGCCAAAGGGTAATATAAGCTACAATAATATTCAACAGAACTTAACCTAGATCTTATGTTGTAATAATTTATTCAAATTAACTGTATTCTTCTGTATTTATATTTTCGGTATTTATTATGAATGATATGAAATTTGATGTATTTATTGTGGCTTATTACTGCAGTGTATATATTACAAAAATGAGCATTTTTAAGTCTTAACATTAGTTTTTTTGTTAATTAGTGGCACTTGTATCAGCTGTATTTTTATTATATATTGTACAATATATATTGTCCATTTGTTTGCAATGAAGTAAACCAGGTTTCTACGTTACATCCTGGCTGCCAGTGCATTGTGCGTCTCATTTCTGCTATGCAGGCACTAGAGAGCCTCTCTCAGCTAAGAGAACCAGAATTAATACTGCACCTCCTCCCCAAGACCTGCAGAGCCTCCAAAGACACTCTGTGAAATTTTAAGCATTTCTCCCATTCCTGATAGTCTGATAGCGTAAGGAGAAGCAGTTCGTGTGGAATTTTTGTGTGTGTGTGTTTTTGGTTTTAAATATTTGTATGCCAATTAAATTAAAGAAATAAACAGAAATGCCTTCTTAGGTATATCCATTTGCCCTTTAATCATACTACTGCCTACAATTTTCTTTGGCCAGGGAAATATTGTTCCTGATTCATCTGTGCCTAAAATTTTCATAATAAGATAATGAAACAATTGTTTTCAACAGCTGTTGGAATAAAATTTTCCAACAGCTCTCTCTGGTGGACAATTTGCAGTAATTTTAAACATCAGATCATTTCAATGGCAACATTCAAAGAATACTGCTAAATTTCAGGACAGTTGCTTATTTTGAAAACTGATGATCAACATAGCTTCATTAAGAAAATAGTTAACTATCACAGCACAACCTCTGCTATGTTTTTAGTCTAATACTTATTCAAACTGAGCTGTACATTTATAAAAAGTAAGTTGTCCTTAAGTCTGCTTATATGATAAATTACATACAGCTAAATTTTTTGTATTTAAAAAACCTGATAAAGATCAGATGTCGTTCTCTAGATTATAAAAAAGTTCTCACAGCAATTTTGGTATCCCTTGGTTTTAGCTGTTGGGAGTCCCACATCTGCTATCAGGCTGCTTTTGGCATTGCCATGAACTGTGGCTAAAAGGGCTGCTCCAGAGCATGCTAAGCCATACTGGTACAAAAAATGTTGTAAAACAGCTTTCAACACTGGTTCTAATTCAAGATCCCAGGATGCCCATTCAGAAGTAGGAAGATTTAACTCTTAAGGTTCACTTTAAGTTGCTCTGTTAATAGTATTCACAGTATTCTGTACTCACCCTACAGTAAACCAGCAATTACTCCCAAGGGTGATAAAACAAAATCCTCAGGTAGGGTGGGCTGGTGAATTCCCACTGCAGTGAATGGTGTCATAACCAGGCAGAGCCACGAGTAACCAGTAGGGACCTCTTGTTCACAGGCAGCACTACCCAGAGGCACAGGCCCTGAAGTCCCAAAATGTTTAGGACCTGCTTCGTCGTGCTGGGAGCGTGGCTGAACTGGCTTGGCCTGGTCTGAAGTCAAGCCTTCTTCAGCACTTGTGATTACTCCCTGGATGTTTAAGAGAGCACGGTGAGATGGAGGTGAACACTGATGCCAGCTGTTCTAGTAACCTTCAGCAGTTTATGTAGCCAGCTGATTGATGGACCAATTTTTACATGCTGTATATGGAATAGCATTTACCTTTGTCCCCTTCATGGGCGCAGTGCATTATGACATTACTGAAGGAAATTTAAATAAAAAAAGGATGTAGAAGAGCCAGAGAACCCCTCTGCAACAAACTGATTTTTCAGCAAGTCTTTCTAACTATTGGAAACTATTAGCCACTTTCAAGAGAACAGTAACAATGGCCAGAAGATGCTGCTATTTTTTATTAGCATATAAAAAACCCTGAAATCCAACTTCTACTTCCTAAACCTGTAGTCATATTTACAGATCTCTTATTCCTCTTCTAGTATTATATGATGCCTATATATATGTGTGTGTACACACACACACAGACACACACACACACAGACACACACACACAGACACACACACACAGACACA